>WOUO01000025.1:0-508295 GCA_017139535.1 Trichocladium uniseriatum | reverse complement strand
CCCCCCCCCCCCCCCCCCCCCCCCCCCCCCCCCCCCCCACAATACCTCCCACGTCCCACGTCCTTCCAACCATTGGACTTATCAGTCTTCTCCCCCCGAAGCATAACTACCGGAAGCTCCTCAACGAGATAACCTCCTGGTCCAAATAGACAATAGACAGTATTGATAATGATC
This sequence comes from Trichocladium uniseriatum, assembly GCA_017139535.1. Taxonomy (NCBI): domain Eukaryota; kingdom Fungi; phylum Ascomycota; class Sordariomycetes; order Sordariales; family Chaetomiaceae; genus Trichocladium; species Trichocladium uniseriatum. The sequence goes on along the minus strand of WOUO01000025.1, from coordinate 508,121 downwards.
AAATGCATCGTCAGAACCCGGAAAGAGGCTATAAACGTCCAATATCAAAGTAGGGTCGACCCTTAATGAGCCGGCTGCTATTGGAAAACTCGAACAACACAGCCAGCATTGACGAAAAGATTGCTCTCATACAAACCGCGCCACTTGTTCAACCCTCCCAGCCTTAATAGTGACCATCAACGCGTTCCTGGGTACTCTACAGAGGAAGTCAAGACTTACGTGGCCGACTGAACAACCTGGCCATCCGTAAACAGGGCCTCTCCACACGCAGGCTTTTGGTTAAAAAAAATTCGAATTGGCTCAGTTAAAACAAGAAAGCAAAGCTCTAAGGCACAGTTGGAAGCAGCCCGGCCGTCGGAAAGCAAGGTGGTAATTACCTGGCCCAAACAGTCAGTTCGCTTCAATTGAATACATCCACCAGGCTCAGATTGAAGCCGGCCGTATAGAGGGCTCTGTAGCTGAAGAGAGCGGGTCAAAAAGTGCAGAATTAGATGCTTCCTGTATTGTGGTGGGTTAAACAGATTGCAATATATGGTGTTGAGACGATGGGTGGGTTCAGGGGCTCAGATTTGCCAAGCGGTCAGAAAGTGGGAGGGTCGGAATGGGAATGGGGGAGGTCCGACTTAATTGCGCTGATGGTCAGAAACAGTGGCCTCGCCGCTCGCGGACATGGAAGACAGCCGAATAGGGATTGGAAACCCAACCACATCAAACTGGCATATAGCCCGACGTAAGTCAATCCCCAAAGTTTGTTTCCAAGACTAGGTGCCTGAACGGGGAACAAGGTCTGGCCATAAGTGGAGCGCTGCGGCTCAACTGGCAGGTTAAAGGGCGTCATCGAGCGGGTGAGCCCAACATGGCCAAGTCATTGCCTCATACACAGGAAGTGGGCGAGAGGTGTCAGACAAAGGCAAAACGTTGATCACCCCTGGGCCACTGAGCTGGGGGTTAAGTTGATCACCGTGCCATTGGCCTGGTTTCGTTCGCCATGATAAGGCCAGTTCGTCCCAGTGAGAGATAGCGACTATAATCCCACTTCACCCAGATCAGGCAGAGTGACTTTGGTTTGTCCATGTCAACGGCCACAGTCTCGGATTTTCCAGGGCGAAGTAAAATTATTGTCTTGTGAAGGCCATGTAGCAAGAAACGATTTGGATAATCCTCCCAAGCCAGCTATACCATACTACCCATCCTTGATTCTTCTTGCCCTATTGCCGTATCCCCAACAGTATTTGTACAATGACCAAGCCTCTCAGAGACCAGCACTGCGGCAGTCGACGTGCTGCCGCTCCGGTTGCCAGCGGCAGGGTGAAGGTGGTGGCGACAGTAGGCAGCGGCGCGGTTGGCGACCCCTTGATGGTGACTGCATTCGTGAGTGGCTCAACGGTCGGGGATCCGGTGGCAGCATGAAGCGTGGCGTTGCGCGAGGACTGCTGGGCAACAACACTGCTGGGAATGGGCGCCAGGGTGAAGTCTTTGCTTGAGCATGTGGCAGTGTAGTTTGTTAACCTGGACGAGATCATGCCGTAGACTAACTGGCAGTTGTCGCAGCTAGATCATTAAGTATTCACGCATTAGACTCGACGTCTCAAACCGCGGGTTGATGGACACTTACGCCTCGTCGACGGCAGCATAGCCCGAAGTACAAACACACTCATAGTATCCATCGCTCCCGTGGGCTTCTCTTTGCTCCTGGCATTGATCGTACAGATGGTTGTCAGCTACACAGATGGAGCCTTTGCCAAAGCAGACTCGAAGTCCTTCACTGCGCCCCGGAGCAGAGGTACTAGTGGCAGTACCAGTTGTAGTTGTCTGGCCGGCGATATACCGGGTGAACAGGCCTAAAACAAGTAATAACGCAGGAAGCATGAAATGAGTGCGTGGCGCCATGCTCTCCAGGTCGGTAGCTAGGACAGTTGAGGGCGAGCGAGGTCGGGAGTGCAGAGTCACAAATGTACCTTAGAACACTTTCAACAATGTGATGGAAAGCCTTGTACTACGAAAGGCGGGCAAACGCCAAGGCATCTTGCAAAGCTTGCTACCCCTCTTCTGCCGACATGGACAAATTAGAATAGAAGGAAGATCGGTGAGAGACGAGACTGTTTTCAGCTTGTCCTTGGCCCACTTTATCCATCCCGGCTCATTGGGCAAGAGCCTTTCGTGGGTTTCTTGGGTCCGACGATCAATGCCAACCTCAGTTAACTGTCCGAGAGACAGAGCCTCATTGCCAAGTGAACTTTAACCCCCTCCCGGCTCCTCTCTCGAGGTGGACTCGGCGCCCTTCGTACAATAACAGTCCATGGACCACAGGCGGTAGCACTCCGCCCTGGACGTTGAGGGGCGCCGAACAAAGCCGGCATAATGGCGGAGCTCTCAGTTGGATACACAGCCGGTTTTATTGCTCTGGGCATTGTCATAGGTAAGTTCTATCAAGTAATTGGTGCTCTATCGAACCACATGGCTCCGGCTGGCCCGTAGTAATCCCGCTCGTCGAGTGTTAACCAGCGCGACACAGCACAACTGTGGCTCCCGACTGCCATCTCGTTTCTGCTTGCCGGAATTCTTCGCGACGAGGAGACGGCAGCATCATGGTCAGTACCCCCTGGGCCTCGAGCCCCCGCCGGTCCCCGGGTACTAACGCACTGCACCTAGGACTGTCGCAGCAAAGATCCTTCAGTCATCGCATTGGACGACGCTTCTGCGGTCCGACTCTGCCCGCGGCCATGCCGTCCGAACACCCATTTTTCTCGCGTCCCTCGCCATCCCTTTGGCGACAATTCTGACGGCAATCGCTGGTGTCGTAACGCCTCTCGGCCTCTATGAAGAAACCACAATTGGAGGGCGGGAGGTCGGCAACTTCTCGTATGTGCGCGATACGAGTGCTTACTTTGACGGCACGAGCCCTAGGGGTAGGTACAACTTTTCGAGGGTCTGTAACTACCGCGGGGCCTACGGACCATGCCCGTTCACGAATGACACACTCGTCTTCAGCCAGAATAGCTCGACCATGAGCTGGGACTATCCCAATAATCTGACCACCGATATCCCTCCCATCCTGCGCGACATCTACTCGAGCGGCACGCATGGAATTGGCACAACCGTCTCCAATTTCTTCGACATTGAGTGGCGGCAGCTGACCATCAAGACCGATGACGGCGGCATCTTGAACAACGGATCTGCGTACGCCGTCAACATGTTCCGCCAGCTGGACAGCGTCGCCCTGGAGGACTCGGTCAGACTCATCGAGGGCCTCATTGTCGACACGAAGTCCGGCAGCGTGGGCTTTCGGAACCACACGGTACCTCAGCCGGCGGACCGCAATGTCACCTGGCAGGAGGACCTCCTGTTTGTCGAACCCGTCACTACCTGCGTCGACACCAACCTGACATTTGACTTCACCGTGTCAGAGAGAAACTTCTCCCTTTCTTCCAGTGGCCCCGCCGACTACCGTCTCACGGACCGGGGCGGGTTCGTCAACCTCAGCCACACGTATCCGTACTACGACCGCAGCAATCCGCAGGCCAATCCAGACCTCTGGGGCAGGGCGTACAAGGCCGCCATGATGCACAACGCCTACGCAATGATGTATCTCAACGTCACGAATCCAGGAAACCAGAGTATCGGCGTCAAGGCGTTCCAGTACGTGGATTCAACCGTGGGCAAGTCGTTCCCGCTAAATGTCGACGCTCTCACCGACTACCGAGCCGCCAGGTTCACGACCAAGTATGGGAGTCATTTTTTTGCAAACACTTATAGCAGCAGCGACAAGCCCAGGTATCCGAATCCCTTCAACATTACCCAAAGCGGGTGGTTCAGCAGTATACGTGCGTCTTCTATCGCCGGTAGCCCGCCCCCCCGTCATGCCCCTTACTAAGATTTCCTCCTCCAGGTATCATCTGCTCTGGCGCCGGGACAGGCGACATAGCAAACATCACCAACATTTTTGTCACCTGCGGTCTTGTGAGCGGCCCTCCCCGGCGAGTCGACGGCGGGCCACAGGGCATCTTCGAGCTAGGCAGCAAGTGGACGACACCGCTCTACTCGTGCGCAACCGCCGTCCGCGCCACCATCAAGACAGTCCACTTTTCCACCGACCCCGGAAGCAACCCTGCTAGAGGGTTTTCCAACGGCGGCCTCGCCTCCCTGCACGTAACCAACATCACCGCTAAATCCTACCCCTCCCCGGAGTCCTACCCCCTCTGGGGGGTAGAAGACACAGGTCTCCTCCTCCGCGACATCCGCCCCATCTGGGGTCTCATCTCCCCCGCCTATCCCGCCGCACACTTCCCCATTTCTACCCTACAACAACCCTCGCTGTACCTAATTGGCCTCGGAAGCGGCGACGACTTCACCGGCCCTTATTTCTCCCCCAGCGCATACTCCGCGGCCGGCATCCACAACCTACCGGGAGCTGATTTCCCCTTTGCCGCGGCCAACACAATCTATAGGGGCATCACCGACACTGCCTGGCCGTTTGATCTTTTGGGGAAGGCCGACATGACCGTTTTCACACGTTGGCAGGCGCTGAGCAAGACCGCTGAGGGGGCCGGAAAGATGGTGGATCTGCTGTGGACGGATCTTGCGGCGTCGGCCGTGGTGGGGACCAAGGGGATCTCTACCTCTACAACTACTCAGTCACCGGATGGCGAACCGGGCGAACCGGCACCTGTGATCCACATCCGCCCAACCGTGCGCAGGACACGGTACCGCTTTGCGTACGGCATCCCCGCGTTTCTACTGCTGGCCGTGCTGGCGGCGCTCACGGCGGGCGTGCTCTGCGCGTGGCTGGCGAGCGTATCCAGTGTGGAGAGTGTGCGGACGCGGATTCAGCAGCTGTCGGCCGGGAGGATCTTTACGATTGTGCTGTACCCGGGGGAGAGCGACTTTAGCATGTCGCCTCGGGAGTGGAGTTTGATCAGCGGGGGCAAGACGGTGAGGTTTGCGGATGGGGTGGGAGAGGTGCAGGAGGAGGAAGTACAAACTCGTGGAGGGAATTTCGCCGATGTTCATGTTGGGGATGGCGATAAGGGGGAGGCGGCTGAGGGTATTGGAACTGTACAGGTACATGAGGGTAGGCAGCATGAGGAGTATATTGCTTTGTATCCTGTTAGCTAATATGAGTCTAGGTAGCTAAGGCGTGGAGTGAAGTGTGACCGTATATTGTAACAGATAACGTGGTCCACCATCGAGTCGAACAAAAAATCCGAGTTGAACACCTTTCTCACAACCATAACCACCCGACTTTGAAACACTCGATTTTCCTACCAAAAACAATGTTTGATAGATAATCTCCCCGAAAACCGAGTTCTTCTTGCGATTGATGTTATTCGATCGACGCCGCGTTTAAGCATCCATCGCGCCGCAGAGATCTACATGTACCTTCAACGAAGAAAAGAAGAAAGATCAGAACGTGTCCCACGCTGGTGGGTATAATCGGTGCAGAGCACCGACTAGGTGGGTTGATGGCTGGCAACAGGCCTTATCAGCTGGCTTGGTGCAATAGCCGTCATAGTTATGGGCTTTATAAAGTAATAAGCATGATATAGCCCAGTATAGGACAGAGTTACACGCTCTAACCGGATCGGCAAGCCAAAGGCCATTCAGCTAGGTAACCGGGAATAGGCGACGGCCATTTGTAGTATCGCTAGCGACGGGTATATAATGCCGCCTTTCAAGTAGTGATTTTTAGTAATCCCTTCAATTTGCAGCTAGCTTCTGATGCTATTGTTCCGTTCTTCGCCACGGGTCAAATCTGCCCGGGGGCTTGGCACTTTTGGCTCGTGGGCCGCCCCTGGCTAGGCGGCCTGAACAGCCGCTGTTCTGACACAGCCCTCCGTAACTGATGTACTGTACTTACAGTACATAGCGATTGGCTCGCTTCGCCCCCTGCGCCCCGCCGAGTCCCCTTCGCGACAGTCAGGAGGCAACAGTCGTGACATGGGCAATGACCTATTGCGCCCGGTTCTCCGTGCGCAGGTATTCAACGGCACCTCTTCATTTTACCGCAGTGGACTTCAGCGGCCCCGATCAACCAATAAACTCAACAATTAACTACACCTATCGTTAGCTCATCTTTTTACGACTTCGAACCCACGAGAAACACCTACATTTTCTCCAGCCCATCCCGCCTATCTTCCTCGAATTGCCCGTTTCCGTACGGCGCCCGGCATTATGAATCCTCCTAAGCGAACCCATAGCCCCGCCGAGAGCGAGAGATGCACCAAGGTGACCAGGACTTCATACCAGTCCGACACCTCGGTTGCTGCAGAGCTCCCGGCGCAGCAACGCATCGGCGAGGTCCAAATTACCGTCATACTTCGTTCAGCGTCCAAGGCGGCCCGGAATGACCCCATACCAGCTGATTACTGGGAGAAACACTCTGCGTTGGCATTCTCCGGCAGGGATGCAGGTGACGGGCCATCCACATCCTCTGAGGATAGCCGAGCTACTAGCTGCCCTAGACCCCCCCCAACTCCTGTGCAACCCAACTCCTCTACCGCACCAGGCAGGCCAGAGCCTTCCGTATCTCTGGGTGATTCACGTCCGCATGGAGATGGCCCTATCGCTGGGTATGGCGAAGAGAGCAGCTCTGACCACTCAATGTGATTTTCCATTCCCTCGTATTGCATTTCTGTGATTCTGACTTTCTTCAATACAGGGCCCACAGCGACGAAGAAGATGGCGATAACAGTTCCGATGACACGGGCGGCGACGAACCAGATGCTGATGAAGACTCCTACGATTCCGAGCGATCGTCTCTTGATGAATTCGCAGAATGGGAGTGGATGGAGCAGATTGATGGCGTCGCCAAGGTGGACCACAAGCGGGTAGCGGACTGCAACGCCAAGTTGATCAGACGCGCGGGTATGAGAGGCGCCTTCTGGGTCGAGATGGAAGAGCCGAGCAGAGAAACATCGGACCTCGCGTTTGAGCTTTTCGACAGATACGGTTGCTTGAATCGGGAGTACTACGAACATGAGATTAAGAAAGGATCCGGCGCCTGGGAGCAGGAGCTTGACCACGGCGACATTCTCTTATTCGAAAGTCTCAGTGTTGAACCCCTCTGGCGCCACCAAGGGATTGGAACCAAAATCGTCAACGCCATATTGGACAAGGTGAGGACGAAGTCAAGTGGTTTTTCCGCCTTCGCTCGGCCGGGATATCTTACTCGAGGCCTGAGATATGAAGACGAAATGGAGGGTTCGGAGGGCGCTCAAAAGCTGCTCACGATCTCTAAACATTTCTGGCGATCGTTAGGCTTCAGAAGAGTAGGCACATCAGGATGGCTCGCCTTCACTGACGACAACAGCCATCCCTCCCGACATTTGGACGTCGCACAGGATTGGGATGAACCAGAACGGTCGAAGGAGGAGCCCCTCCCTGACCCAATCCGTACCGTCTTAAGCACCCTGTCTGACCCCTCAGCCTCGGATGTGGAGTGTGTCCGTCAGATCCAGGAGGCATTTCCTGTCGAGGCGGACGCGCCATCACGGCTCTACACCGACGAAAGGGGCAACACCACCCTCCACATTGCCGCTGTGGGCAGGAAGACAAAAACAATTTCATACATTCTGGCTAAATATCCTCTCTTAACCGGCATACGCAACGCCGAATGCCACACGCCCCTGGAAGCGCTGCAGAGCAATTTGGAGGAATACAGAACGAGGCGACGCTACGGAACGGCCACGGCTGTGTGTTTGGACAAATTTGAAGGATTCTCCCAATCGGATATTGCGTGTCTCGCCGCTCTGACTGGCACTGAGATCTTCGACCTTGCCAAGCTCTCGAACCAAGACATATCGGCAGTCTCCTCGGCAACAGACGATGCGGCTAGCAGAATTCCCGAAATCAACACGATCCGCCACACGCTACGACTGAAGTACGGCTGCACCTGCGGTGAGTGCATCGGGGGGTTCCTCAGCCCCAGGATGCACTTCGCACTGTTGTGTCAGGCCGAATATTGTTATGATATGTTAGATGCGGATTTGGATGCTAGCGGTTCAGATTGGGTCGCGATGAACGAGGATCACTTGGGCTATCTCGCCGCGCCGGTCCGACAGAACCTGAAGACCAACAAATCGATGAGGGGAGGTTTTACCAACATGTGCAATCATATTGCCCGCTGCCTCAAGGAGAGGCGGCTCCCCGACGAGGAGACGGTGCTTCAATTCTACCGCAACAAGACGAGTGAGTGGCCGCCAGTGACGAAAAACTACCTCCAGCGAGGCGGTACCGTGGCCGCCGTCGCCACGATGCTCTTCGATAAGGTTATGAACTGGGACGAATGGGCCGGAAACGGCATGCACCTGGAAAACCATAAAGATGAGATCGAGAAGCTACCGGTCTGTCGAAACGACCGCGAGTTCGGTTTCGTAAGCGGCATGTGTGGGTACAAGAGGATATCCGCGGTTCGATATGTCGATTGTTATGGGAGATATGACGGCACGGCGCACGCAGCCCTGGCCACATATCGCATGCAGCACCGGTCACATATCACACGCAGTGGGGCACCGGGAGGCTGATTGTTTGGTTGACTATTGTCTGCATAGCTGATTGTTTTGCCTGGCTGATTGCCTGCAATGCGTTTGGCACTGAGCACCCATCAGCCGAGTTGAACCACCCTTTTAGGGCATGTACCTTAGCCCTCTCTCTCCTTTCCTTCCTCATACTTGTCTTTGGTCAATTGAGATAGCTGGTTGCGGCTCCGTCCCGCTCCTGTAGTTGCTCGCCGTGACAGGAGATAAGAGTTATAATTGAACTGCAACGCGCTGAGCCCTGCAAGTGACCTTGGTGTTCCTGTCATGAACCAACAATTTGAACTTGTTGGAACCAGGCGCGCAAGCGATGGATCAAGCAGTGATTTTGGCGATGCCTTCGCTTCTTGAACATGGGATACCTCCCTATTTATTGGCTGGTTATGGTGATAATTAGGCACCCGTGCTGACCGCTGTGTTTGACGAAATGCGAGCTGACGAATGCGAACCCCCCCAAGAGTCCGGCACACGACGATCCTTAAATACGCCTCAACCATCATTCAAAATCAAATCTAACGACAAATCACTTCCCTCCTAACATAAACCCCCAACACCAGTCATGTCGCAATCACGCGCCGACATTCTCCGAGCTCATTTCAGCTCTTGCAATGGCGCCCCTCGCCCCCTCCTCACATCACTCAATGGTGACAGCTCATGGTTAACATCATTCCCGCGCCCGGCGGCCGAGCGCGCCCGCCCCGGCGGCAAGGCCTACTTCCACATCGTCTCAGACCACCTCGACGAAGCAACACTGCGCACTTTCCACCCTGAAATCCCCGTCTTTGCCACCGCCGAGTCCGCTGCCATCGTCTACCGTTGGGGCCACTTCTCCCACGTCACCGAGACGCGTGACCTCGACCCGGCCGCCGCCCCAGGGAACGGCTGGCGCTCCCTCCACCCTCAGGGCAGCTTGCCTGACCGGCTAACTGTCTTCCGGCTGCGGGGCCACCACGAGCTCAACTTTGCCACGGCCATCATCTACTCCTCCTCTCCAGAGGGCAGCGGCGGAGAAGACCACGAGACTAAGCACGAAGCGCTGCTGTACTCGCCACACGGCATCAAAACGGACCAGCCATCGCTCAAAGCGTTTGCGGGGTACTTGGATTCGGCCGGTGACGGTAACGGTAACGACGGCGGCGGCGAAAGAGTGAGCGTGCTGGCGATCCTGCACGCGCTCAAGGACAGCTTTTCGTTTGGGATGGCGATGACGCTGGGCGTGGCCGGCGGGCTGGCGCTCGAGCGCTTGGCGAGGCCACGGTACTGGGTCAAGTCGCATGACGCGCCACTTCAGTACGCGGGCGTCGTGGCGTGGCTGGCGTGGATTAACGATGTTGCGAGGACGCTTGGGTCGGGGTTGAATGAGGAGCAAAAAGAAGTCAACGGCGGCGAGGACCGCGGGAAGAGGAAGCAGCCAAATATGGTGGAGGTGGAGAATGGGGGATGTTTTGCTTTGGAGTAGAGCGGCTTGTAGGAGGAGAGGGATGTTTAGGAGGGGATTAACAATGTAGGTGGTGACACCCGTGGTCATAATTGGATATGTGAGCGTGAGACGCGTTCAGAGATGTTTTTATTTGCGCCTTCCTTCCGAGCTCTATTGGGATCTCCATACGCCGTGCTGCCTCCCTTTAGATAGTACAGACACGACTTGTTGAGTGGGATTAGCATGTTTACCTGTAAGATACTGCACCACTGCTCTGATTTCTTCGAACCTGCATTATAATTACGTACCTACCGAGCTACCCACCATGACAACCAGCCCGACGCCGACATACCATTTTTGCCCCGTCCTCCACATCGTGCCCCCAGTCAAAGGCTACCTCAACCTTGGGACTCTCCTGCGGAGGGTCGAAGCCAACGGCGTGTCTGAGACACGGTGATCCGAAGCACCACCCAAATCGGTGGCCCCAAAACTAACAACTCACCCAGGAAGATCGTTTGTTCTTCTCATCGTCAATACGACACACCGCTACAGAAAGCGCACAGTGAAGATGCCCACCGCAACCACAACGATACACTTCCCATCCGCCGACACGGCCACAGCGGCGGCGGCCTACCTCCTCCGTCTCGTCCAACTATCGACCCTCGGCATATCCTGTTTTGGCGCCTGCTACCTCATCTGGATGCACAACCATCACTACTGCGCATACTGGTCATGCACCGATTCCGACAGGGAGATGGCATGTGTTCCGCTCGGTGAAGTAATTTATGTCGTCGCCGTACGCGTGCCCCCTCCGGTTTCCCCGCCCTCAACAATGGGTACTATACAATACAGAGCTGACTATAACGCGGCAACAGTGCGTCATCGCCGCGCTTGAATGGATCTACGCCACCTCTTCGTCCCTTGTCAAACTCTCCCGCGGGAAGAGGCCGGACTCTTTTACGCAGCTGTGCTGCGCCTGGACGAGCGTCATCATCCTCGTCATTGGGCTGGGCCTGTTCACATCTATTTCGTCCGTCAGGCAGACGTGGCCGTTCTGCTATGGTACGGGTGTGACGCGGTTCAGCTCGTTTTATCCGCCCGAGACGAATATGTGTATTATTACGCAGAGTTCGGTCACGACGGGGTTGATAGCTTGGTAGGTGTTCCGGCATTTTGGTCAAGGCGAGAATGGGGAATGCTAATGGGTAAAATAGTGTATCTTCGTTGTTGTTGGGTATCTTGGCAGTGTGGGAAGTGAGGAAGGATTTAAGTACGGGGCGGATAAGGCTGCCGCTTCGCGCAGGTGATGATTTTGGTGTTGACATCAGAGGTGAGCCGGTGGTAGGGAGTGGCAATATCGGACAGGGGCAGGAGGGAGGTGAGGTTTCCGTCATGGTAGTAAGTAGCTAATCCAGATCTTGCTTGAGGATGGAACGGGGATAGGCTCGCCTTTTGGACTTTTCTCTCTTCAAATGGTGCAAAGTGTTGTTTAGGAGCCGACTAAGAACATTAATTATAACAACCTTGTCTCGAATCTGCTCGAAGTGCAGCCTCTGTTCTCGGGCACAAACACGGCTGTGATCAGCGCCCACCCCGACGCAATACCGGACACCTGCAAGCTGAACGAGCTAAGAATCGAAAACTGGACGCTGGGCGCGGTGCTGGAAAGGATCCATAGCTTCATTCGGCGGTGGAAGAAGCTGTCGGGATGGAGCGTCATCGACCTGGGCAAAGCACTCCGGGCCTCTCGAGGCACCACCTCGACGATTGTTCCCTTTACCAAGACGCTGATTACCCAGATATCGCACGTGAAAAGAGCGTAGAACATGCTCGGCCTTGGCCTCGAAACTGTCCTCACATTCTGGCGGGACATGGAGACCGCTCTGCTGCCAGACCACCACGCCGAGGAGACCGAACGGCAGCAGTCATTCTATGAATGAAGAAGTACGCGCTCGAGACTCTGCCGGCCGCTTATATGGGCCAGGTCGCACGCCCTGAACTCTCCTGCAGCGAGCGGCCGGCCATTGAGCTGATAAGGCATCGATCAGACTCAAGAAAACCGCAACAACGATAGAAATGAAGACTCCCGAGTCCTCCCAGACCTTTTTCACTCGGCGGTCAACATCCGACATACTGCTGTCCACCGCGTCCGCATTAGCGCAAGGGGAATAATTCACTCTTGCGTGCATGGCTCTGGCTCACCCGCCAATCCATTTCCGACCCAGGAAATAAAGCCTCATCGCTAATAGATGCTCTCGTCTCCTCGGCCCTTTCCGTCCATCATCAATCCCACAATTCCTCTGTGCGAAAAAATTACAGATTATTTCCGTACAGATCCACTGCTTTGCGTCGTGGGGCTCTTGCCGATGAATCAGGGATCCCTTTCTCCCAGACCCCGACAGCCAAGCCGGATAGCCGCACGGCACCCCGGATATGGCGACGGTGCCTAGCCGAATCCGATAATCAACCTCCAACCTTGACCTGAACCTTCAAACGCACCGAATTCACTTTCCACTCTACACCCTTTCCAATGAAGCTCCATCAGCCGGCAGCGTCGCCGGCACTCTTCACTAATTAACCGTACTCCTCACTGCGCCTTTTGCAGCTGCAGAGCTGCTCAACCTTGTATGGATATCCGGCAGGGGCGTCAAAATGATATCCGCAGCCGGATATCAGACAGGGCCTCGGCGGGTCCCGTTTGCATGGTTCTTGGAGATTTGTGCCATGTGCAATGTGGAGAATTGTCCCTGTCGATCCCTCAGCGAGAGCCCAATTCCCCCATGTTCCTCTTGCGATTACACAGGTACGAACATTCCGGAAAAAAAGAAACCATTTCTTCCCTCTATCTTCTGCTATCCTTTCATCTTCCCACAGCAAAGAAATAACAGTACACAGTACATCGATCAAACACCTCTTTCCTGTCCCTCGCCCCCCCACAAAACCCTCATCACCCCCCCCTCCCCCCCCCCCCCCCCCTCCCCCCCCCCTCCGCCCCCCCCCGCCTCCCCCCCCCCCCCCCCCCCCCCCCCCCCCCCCCCCCCAGAAATGGCGACCTTTGCACCTGGACACCGCAACATGCCCTCTCCGCCATGATTTCCGCTTGACGATACGCTGCGAGCGGTCTCTGGATTACCCATCTCCCATACTCGATCGTCCCGTACCTGGCCGAGGGCTCCGTGCCGCTGGGTCCTGCGCTGGCCCTTGGGCGGCTCGCCGTCTCTCACGTCTCGCCAAAGGTTCGTTCAGCTCTTTGACTTTGCCGGGGGCCGGCCTCTCTTTGCCTGGTTGTTGGTCTTCGTCGACTTGCCTCCTTGCTTGGCTTTCGTGGTTTGCTTTCCTTTGCCCTGGGTAGGTGGTTTCGCAGGTTTGGGCGCAGGGGGCGGCGGTGGTGCGGGCGCTTGCGCCCGCTGGCGACTTGATCGTCGCGGATTTTGGGGGGGTGCTGGCTTCGGCGCCGAGGCACGCCGCTTTGCAGGTTTGGGTACAGGGGGTGGCGGTGGTAGTACGGGCGTTTGTGCCCGCTGGCGACTTGATCGTCCCGAATTTTTGGGGGGTGCTGGTTTCGGCTCCGAGGCACGCTGTTTCGCAGGTTTGGGCACAGGGGGTGGTGGTGGTATGGATGCCCGTGCCTGCCGACGGTTTGGTCGTCTCGGATTTGGGGGGGCTATTGGTCTTGGCGTCGAGGCAGGTCGTTTCACAGGTTTGGACACAGTGGGCGGTGGTGGTATGGGCGCCGGGCAGGGTTCTGCGATGCGGCTCGGAGAGCAGCAATCCTCGCGCTACGGCGGAGACCTTGGCCGTTGCCGGGCTGGCCAGTGACCTTGGACTTTGTTCGACGTTCGGGGGGTACTTTGCTCGTTCCAGCCGTCTGTTCTTCGATTACCGGCTGCTCACCCGTGCTGTCAGCTGTCATAGGTTGTGGGTTGGGCTCGGTGCTATCCTTCTTCTGCCGTTTGGATGGAGGCTCCTCGTCAGATGCCTGGGAGCCACCAGGGCTGTCGCCTGTTGTTTCTTGAAGCCCCAAATCGAGGGGTCTTTTCTCCGCCTGCGACACCTTCTCGACGCGCGTCTCCCCCTGAGCCGCGTCTGGTTCGTCAATGCCACCGTCGCTACCGGCCTTTGTATTTTGAGGCTGCGAGTCATCGAGTCTCTTCTTTGCCTGCCCGACGCGGGCCTCGTGGCTGTCATCCTTGAGTCGCTTGGAGCTCGGTTCGTTGTCAACATCATCGTCCTCGCAGCTGCGTTTAGACTGTGCCCGGGTTTGTACTGCAGCAGTGACACCGAGAGAAGGACCTTGATGTTTGTTGCCATCCGGTAGCTGATGCGCGTTTGAATTTAGCTCTGCTCTGATGAGTGGAATCTGCTCCAAACCCCACTGCACCATCCTTCTTCTGTGTTCTCTGTGTACCTTTTTAGACCAGTACTGTCGTGTTTCGTAGGTGAATTTGTCGATAAGATCATTGCGTCTCTCCATGCGCTCCAGGGCCGATTTTGCCTCCTTGAACTTGGAATGGGATTCTTTGATCATCTGCACACGTTGTTCCGCGGTAAACTGAGGTGGATGTGGTCCGGCCGTGTCCTTTTTGGTCGTTTCTGCGACTGACTTGGCATGAGATTTGGCGGCGTTGAAAGCATCCTCAATGACAGTTTGTTCGTCCAAGCGCTGCTCTGCGTTCTTCTCGTCTCGGAGGAACTCCTCGGTTTCATCTGGCCGCAGCACCTGCGCGTCCTGAAGAGCATTCCAGGCGTCGGTATGCTGCGGCTCCATGGATTCGAGTGCGGCGGCACAACGGTCGGCCGACCGAGTCTCAAAACCCACGTACTCAATCCATGTCGTGAGGCTGTCTTGGCGGTTCGGATCCTCGTCGAGCTCAACCTTCCCGGCGAAGCCATGCTGCGTGAGGCGGCGGCCGACAGACTCAACGTACTTGAGAAAGTCACCGCCATTCTCGTCTCTGACTTCTTGCCGTTGCCCTTCGCGGTTCCTTTGCCAGCACTTGAACCGTTCTGCGATTTGTGCCTCACGACTCTCTTTAGACTTTGGAACCTGCCACCACTTCGCCTCGACTTTCATGTGGATGGCAAAGTCAGCCTCGTCTTGACGAATACCCCGGTTATCCCTTTGCCACATGCGGAACTGTCGCCAAAGCCCCAACTGTTTCCCAAACACGGTCCATCCGTTCGGCGTAGCGTAGTTCCAGCCTGAGAGCATTTCGTGGTATTTTTCCGGATTCTCGGAAACGTCGTCGAGAAGGCTGATGGGATACCACGGACGGCCGCCATCCTGGACGAGTTCGTCGTGTTCCGCCTTTTCACGCGCTCGCAACATGTCCATTCTGGCGCGGGAGGATAAGGGTGGTGTGACTGGAGTAGAGTCGGGGCTCGGAGTTATCGGGTGATACCAGTTCGGGCGGGGGAATGTCGGCGGCTCGTTGCTCTCAACCCATTTTTCGAGGAGAAAGGACGCCTCATCCAAATCAACCAAGGACTCCACCGCTCCCCGGGCTCTGTTTTGATGGGCGTTAGAGAGTGGAGGAAACATTAATTAGGGCGGGCATTACCTCAGTCTTTCCGTGAGTCGATCTAGCTCTGCGGCGGTCAAAATTTCTAGCGCTGCAGCTTTATCCGGCAGGACGATTTTCACGCCAGGACGAGCTCGACGAATTCTAGCCACATAATTGTCAAGTTCTGCATCGCTGAAAGTAACGAGATCTTCGAGCGACGGCCTAGGACTCGGGTTTTCGGTATTGGTCATCTTGGGGACTTGTTCTAGCGATTTTATGAAGACAAAAAAGTGCTTGGATCCTCGGGCGCAACGTGATAAAAAAAAAATCGAGTGAGCGGCTGAGTGATTGACCTTAACTCGAGGAGAATGGGGGCGGGGAGAAGCTAACTTGAATTGGCGCGGGAGAAGGGGAAGAAAGAAAGAAAGAAGGAAGGTTGTGAGGTCCGTGACCGTCTGTCAAAGGTTGGTTTGTTTGGCTGAAATGCCGGGTCGCTGCACATTTTCATTGTTCAACGCTGCTCAAAAAGCCAGACGCGTGGCCGCAACCAACCAAACAAACGATAAGGCAGGTAATACAAACCCAAAATACCTGGTCAGAAAGAGCGCGGGTACTGTGTGGATGTACCCAACCGAGCCAACAAACATGATACGGAAGGTAGACAGTCACAGACCTTCCTGGAGCCGCGTGTGGTCGCGGGTGAGGCGGCTTCCATCCCATTCTGCGCCCCCAGGCAGCATTCACGGGGCCGGGCAGCCGTGCAACAGGCACCTGGTGAATCCACAGCTGGGTTTGATGGATATTTGTGTTGCTATTGTCTGCTCACCAATCGTGCTTTACAGTACAGTACAGATGGATGATTACAAGGTGGACTGCACGCCTTTTTCCCTGCTGCAAGGTACCGGGCAATTTCTACATGACTTCTTTGCTCTCTTCCAGCTTTCCCCAAGTTGACAACTCCCCCCTCTGTTCTACCATCAGATCCCCGGTCAGTGGGCAAGCCCAGTACCTTGAGTTCAGGTTCAGCCGCGGTCCTCGAACCAGTTACGGCTATGTCTTTGGGTCGCACGATAAATGCGACGTTGTGCTTCCGCGGCTACGAGGCATCAGCCAACACCACTGCGCCTTGACCGTTGAGAATGGCTTTGAGGGCATTGGCGACGAGTACTATCGGCTCGTGTTGCGCGACTTTTCGACATATGGGACTGCCGTCATGTACGACGGAAAGGCGAGCAAGCGAAAGTCCACTTTCCGCTGGATACTTGGGGGCACTCCAGAATCTGCCAAGGCCAGCTCCATCATCATCGAATTCTCCGAAGTACTCAGGTTCCGGATAGAAATTTGGCCACAGAACATCGCCTCCCCGGAATATGCCAAGACCCAGTTCTCGGCCCTTCGAAACCTTCAGCATGTGAGAGATCTGGACATTGTACTTGTTGTATTACCACGGTAACCTTTGCTAACAACCGATCCAGGCGAAAATCGTCCGCTACGCGAGTTTGCTCTCCACAGATAACGAGGGCAGCTTGGCCGTTGTCGCCGAAGAGGCTGGGATCGGAGGGCTCAGCAGTGTCATCGAGAGGTACGGCCCTCTGGGCCGTGCCGAGATTGCCCAAGTTCTGGAGCAAGCCGCCGAGGGTCTCGTCTACTTACACGGCCAAAACATAACACATCAGGACCTGACGTTACGCAACATCATCGTCCGACGGCGCAACCCCCTTGACATTGCACTAAGCGGCTTCGGGCTTCCTAAAATCCACGCCGATCTCCTCAAGACCGACACAATCCCCAACGCTTGCATTCCGCACGAGCTGCTGGTGGGCAAGACCGGGTACACCAAGGCGGTCGACATTTGGGCTCTCGGCGCCACGGGGCTGCAGCTGCTGCTACACGGCCGCCTGCCGACACCAATGGACGGGGCCAAGGGGTACGCACACGACATCTTTTGCGCGGCGGTGGCGCTTTGTGGGAAGGAGAGGGAGAAGGACCTCAGTGGTGGGCTGGTTTCGCTGGTCCGGAAGATGCTGGCGTGGAAGCCCGAGGACCGCCCTGTCGCTGAGGAGTGCCTGCAAGATGCGCGGCGGATATTGAGCTCGATGCGCGGAGCCCCAGCTGGCAGCGACTCCAACAGCGATTCCGGCAGCGAGTCCGACACCACGATCAAGGATACTGGCCGTCCGATGGTACGTGGCGTTGGAACCGGAGACAGCCGTGAGAGTGTGGACGCTGCCGGAGACGAGAGCGCCGGCGAGGATGAGAGCGCCAGCGATGACAAGAGCGCCGGAGGGGACGAGAACACGGGCGCGGACGAGAACACGGGCGCCGGCGCGAGTGCCGGCACGGGTCAGCACACAGTGGACACCAAACCGGGAAGCGCAAACCCCGTGTCCAAGCGAGAGCGGTCATCGTCTGAGGAGAATTTGGGGGCATCCAAAGGAAATCGGAGAGCGTCCAAGAGGATTCGTCCAGCGTCCAAGGAGGAGGCAGCAAAACTTGCGGCGCTAGAAGAGGAACTGCGGCAATGTCTCGAGGCGGATCTGGATACTTAGCATCTCTTGTGGAGGGTAAATTGGTTGTCGCTGCGCCTTTTTTTGTTTTCATCGTTTTGTTAATGTTGACTAGGTACTCTGTAATACCCCATGTGCCTACGCGTGTATGTCACGGGTAATTGTACTAATGTAAATCCCGGACACTTCTCTACGTTGCGATTTGGCCGCCGTATCGTTACGGGATTCTCGTATCTTCTCAGCTATAAGGGGCTAGGGGTTTGTTCCAATGCCCCAACTGGCCACCATCGAGTTAGTTTAAGGGTGCGCCTCTTCAAACACAGATTGCCGGTGCTTAACTGCATCTAGATTGAGATATTAGCCAAAAGAAAGAAAAAAGAAAAGAAAAGAAAAGAAAACCCGGTGCGGGATAGCGGCCTGAAAGTTGTGCGTTCTTTGTCTCGTTCCCGGAACCGACTTCATTGCGGCAAGGCCACTCAAGAGCCCGTATCGCTTCCGTCGACGGTCAATCTCGGGCGACGGTTACGTCTGTGGCGCAAGGCATGGCGGAAGCCATATACGACAGCATGCAAATGCACAAAGACAGAAGTATAAGAACTACCCAGCAACCCTCCGCTCATGTCTGGAAATCCTTGCGAACCTGCTCACCTTAGGACTAAACACACTTAGTCAAGAACAATCCGCCGTATTACCCCCCGTCACCGCATAACTCACTCACATCATGATCCATCCCACCAACTTTGCCGTCCTCGCCGGCCTTGCTGTGCAGGCCACAGCCGCCACCATCCCCGTATCAGTCGGCAAGACCGGCCTGACTTTTGAGCCCAACATCATCAAGGCCAACCAGGGCGACGTGATCGAGTTCCGCTTCTGGCCACGCAACCACAGTGTCGTGGCCGGCGAGTTCGCCAGCGCCTGCAAGCCCGCCAACCACGGCGGTTTCTTCTCGGGCTTCTTCCCGACGCAGCCCGGCACAGTCAACGTACGTTACTCATACTCATCCCTCCATCAATCCATTATGGGAGTACTGACATGAACCTTTCCCAGGCCGAAATCTTCCGCGTCGCAGTCACGCACACCAACCCGATCCCCATCTATTGCTCGCAAAACACGGGCCAGCACTGCAAGAACGGCATGGTGGCCGTCATCAACCCGGCCGGGTCGGGCCACCTGACCTTTGACGCCTACGCCGAGCTCGCCCGCAACGCAGGCAACGCCACATCCCCCTCGGGCGGTCCGTTTGGCGGTGTTGTTGCGCTCAACGACGGCGCGACGACGACGAGCGCCTCTGCTTCTTCCACTTCCACTGCGTCGGATTCGGTGACCGTGACGACGACGGTGACGGACACCAAGACGGACACCAAGACAAAGACTCACACGGGTACAGAGTCGGAGACCGCGACCGAAACTGGGACTCAGACCAAGACAGAGACGGAGACGAGCACGGAGACGAGCACGGAGACGAGCACGGAGACGGAGACTACTGTGACTGAGACCGGGGCTACTGCGACTGGAGGTGGAGATGGGATTCCGACAGATGCGGTCACGACGGGCGGGCCGATTCAGACGGGGAATGCGGCGGGTGGGGTGGCGGTGCCGCTTGCGGGATTGGTGGCGGTTGCGGTGGCAGCGTTCTTTGTCTGAGTTTTTGGGGGGTGGGTTGTTATTTGCAGAATCTGTGCTTTGCTGAGTTTCGGAATTGTTGGTGGTGATGCGAGTTGGGATGATGACGCTTCGGGTAATCTTTAGCCATGCATACTGGTAAATTGGAATGGTGGTCACTTGCAAGAGATACACCCCTGAGCGTTGCCATGAGAACCGAAGCCATAAGTAAACATGCGTCATCGTCCGGAGGTCCCACCGCCAGACCTTACTCACCGCTTTGGGTGCCAAGAACTGATTACAGTGGCTGGCAGCCGATTCTGCTTGGCAGTATATTCTAGGCGGTGAGCTAATTCTGGTCGGGACCCCTCGAGCGGTGCCACGCCCCACCTAATCTGGGTTCCATATTCAGTCTCTCGAGTTCACTAAGTGGCACGAGTACTTGTTATCTTTATACTCCTCTCATCTACACCCTACAATCTATTAAAAAAATGAAAAAGAAATAATATCAGCTACCCCCACCACCTCTCAAAACCCGCCCGTGCCCCTCACCCTCCTCACCGCCCCAACCAACCCCTTAACCAACCCGCTCACCCTCCCCTTCCCAGGCCCCATACTCCCCTCCACCTCCCTCCCCTCTCCATCCCTCCACACCCCCTCCTCCCCTCCTACCGCCCCAAACCCCGCCGTGTTCTGATTCCTCTCCAACCCCTCCACCCACGCCCGACACACCTCCTCACTATCCACCATGACATTCACCTCCATACTATGAAACCAGCTCTGCGTATCCTGGTTCCCATTGCCCTGAATCCCCACCCTGCCGTCCACCACCATCAACTTGACATGACTACTCCGCAGCCTCCGGGCCTGGGGGATCGGCCGCGTCTGGTCCTTGGCCACATACCAGTACCAATGCAGGTACTGTCTCGCGTCGGGGCTTAGGTCGCGGTGCAGGTTGGAAGCGACGCCTTCGTTGTGGCCGCCCTGGCGCGGGAGCAGCTCGCCGGCGTCGTTGTAGCCGAGGCTGAGGTAGACTGTCACGTGGACGCCGCGGGTGCAGGCGGCGTGGATGGCGGGGAGGAGCGGGGAGGCGTTGAGGGTTGGGGAGATGATCAGGACGGTGTGTTGGGCGTTGTGTAGGGCGGAGAGCCAGGCGGCGTTTTGCGGGGTGGAGAGGGATTTGTGCGAAGGTGGGCCGTGGGGCGGGCGGTTGACGAGGGCCATGGGGTAGAGGGTGTGTGGGTCGTGGGGGATGTAGGGGGTCATGGAGTCGGTGGAGGGGCTGGCGGGGGCGTCGGGGTCAGCGGGGGTGTCGGGGTTGACGGTGTGGTTGAGGAGGCGGGTGACAGCTTGGAGGTGGGTTTGGTTTGGGTTGGGGGCGAGCGAGGCCTGGGTGCGGGCCACTTGTCCTGCAATGTCGCTGTCGTAGTGAGGATCTTCTGCTGTGTGCTCTAGACCGGGATTCGTAGTGGTAGGCGATTGAGAGGGTGCTTCCTCTTCCTGATCTGCACTTGCAGCTGGGGTATTGTAGCTCGGTAGGGGCGGGTCCAACTTCTTGTGCCACGAGATCAAAGCCATGTCGTAGAGTGAATCGACAATTGGGCCCTCTAGGTGCACTAGCATCTCCAAGTTGTCATTGTCCTGGATGTTGTTGCTCTGCAGGAGGGCGATCTTGCGGTCCACCACCATGTACTTGGCATGGAAGGTGCCCATTATGGCTGTGTGGAAGTTCATGACCTCCATATCGATATTGGGAATCTCGCTCGGATGCGGCAGGTTGACATTCTTGCCGGTGAACTCTTTCTCCTGGACAATGTAGCGCGGCTCATACAGCTGCTTGGGGCTTCCGCGGTCGTAGATGATTTTCAAAACAATTCTTGTTCCTCTCGCGCCGGCACGACTGTCCAACTCTCGGATGGCGTCGGTGATGTACTTGGAGGCCACACTGTCCTGCCAATAGTTGGTTGCGAGAAAGACCTCGTGCTCAGCGCGGACGATGACATTCGACATGTGACGGACGATATCAGGCAGTCTTCGTCCGTGTTAGTGGGGCTTGTGGAAAGGGCGTGGACTGTATGTGACCTACACTGAGATGATGGTAAGGGGCAGCGTGCCACAACTCCCCATTAAAGGGGGACTGACCATGGCCCGTTGAGGGTCTTGATCGAGTGTGCATAGCGCGTCATGATATATCTTTGCTAGTTAGTAGTTTCCAAGATCAACGTGGAGTGGGCAGGATAAATACCCTCAAGAAAAGGTCACTCGGCCTTGTTGGTCCCCATTTCCCACATCTCGCGGCCCTCTCCAGCTCGTCCTGCGGCACAGTCTCTGAACCTCCTGGATCGTCCGACTCGGTATCCATGCTGCTGTTGTCACTCTGACTCTTTCCTTCGCCCCGTGAGATACGCTTCAACGCCCGGCCACCGTAAAGTGTCTTCCATGCATCCCCAGGTGCCATACTCGGGTCCTGGGCAATACGTGCCGAGACGGTGTCGCTCGAGGTACACCAACCGACGACGCGGTCAGTGATGCGCTTGGTTGGGCTGTGCTTCGTCATGATGGCGGATTGGTGTTACGCATGTTGAGCAATCTACCTGATAGTGCAAGCCTCTTAAATAAGAGGCCTCGGCTCACTTGAGCCACCGCTCAACGGCTGATGATCCAACCACAACTGCTCAAAGCTCAAAGTCAAAGTCCAAAGCTCGAACAAGGTGCGAGACCTCGAGGATCCAATTCGCGTTGATCGGCCGAATAACTCTTGTTAGTTGTTACTGTGCTAATCGAATAGGAGACAAAAACTAGAGTTAAAAGAGTATGCCGTTGGCACACGCCAAGAATGGATGCAGCCATGGCAGATTTCATCATTTCATCCCTTCTGCGCCCAGTCTGGGAATCTAGATTGTTGCCTCGAGTTTGGCAGTGGTTAGCAATGACGTCAAGCACAGGGTGGATTTGGAGATGGATGGATGAATAGCCGCTAAACTGAAATGGGGTTCGCGCAGGCGCTCGTCCCCGCGTTTGCGGCGGCCCACTTCGGTTGAGAGCCGACAGGGTGCCTGGTGCCTGCCGCCATCTGATCGACCCTGCTGACCGTGAGCCGTCTCCAACCTCTCCCTCTCCATCAAAAGAGCGGAGGTTTGCCATTCCAAACAACTTGCTCCATCATTCCGACTCTTTCTAACTTCCGCCCTTTTCCCTTTCATCACCAAATTTCACCTTTATCACAATGAAGGTCTCTAGTGCATCGTTACTTGCGGTCCTGCTCCCGGCGGCAAGCGCCCGCTTTGTCAGCCCGGGTGACTCGGACCACGTGCAGCTCTACCCCGACGGCATCCCCGAGAGCCCCCAGAACACGCAGAAGTACCACATCGAGCTCTCCCCCGGCGAGACGAAATGGGTGACGGAGGAGGAGAAGTGGGAGTTGCGCCGGGTGAGTCTGTCTAGCACGACCCCATTTACCTTAGCCAGGTTACTGATTCGATTGCCCATCTCTAGCACGGCAAGCGCTTCTTCGACGTCACCGACCATCCCGAACTCGGCCGCATCCGCGCCAGGAGCGCCACCAAGGATGCCCGTGTCTTCCCCGAGAAGGTCAACCGTCAAAAGGAGGTGAAGCCGCTGTTGGCTGAGCTGTCCAAGACTGAGATGAAAGACCACCTGACGACATTCACATCCTTCCACACGCGCTTCTTCCAGTCCAAATACGGCGCCCAATCAAGCGAGTGGCTGCTTGGCCAGGTCCGCGACACCATCAAGGCCGCCGGCGCCGAGGAGCACGTCCGCGCCGAGCACTTCAAGCACCCTTGGGGCCAGCACAGCATCATTGCCACCATCCCGGGCAAGACCAACTCGACCATCGTCGTCGGCGCCCACCAGGACTCGATCAACCTATGGCTGCCGCACGTCCTCGCAGCCCCCGGTGCCGACGATGATGGCAGTGGCACCGTGACCATCCTCGAGGCCTTCCGCGTGCTGCTGCAGTCCGAGGACGTGGTCGCGGGCAAGCACGAGAACACAATCGAGTTCCACTGGTACTCGGCCGAGGAGGGCGGCCTGCTCGGTAGCCAGGCCATCTTCTCAGCCTACGAGAAGGCGGGCCGCGACGTCAAGGCCATGCTGCAGCAGGATATGACGGGCTACGCTCAAGGATCGATCGAGGCGGGCGAGCCCGAGAGTGTCGGCGTCATTGTCGACTATGTCGACCCCGCCCTGACCGAGTTTATCAAGAAGGTGATTGTCGAGGTGTGTACAGCCCCAACTCCCCGAGTCAGTGAACTGTTATTGACTTCATCTGCAGTACTGCGACATCCCCTACGTCGAGACCAAGTGCGGCTATGCCTGCTCCGACCACGCCTCGGCGTCCAAGGCCGGCTACGCTTCCGCCTTTGTCATTGAGTCGCGCTTCGAGCACTCGGATCCCAATATTCACTCTACTAAGGATAAGATTGAGTATCTGTCGTTCGACCACATGCTGCAGCACGCCCGCATGACACTAGGCTTTGCCTATGAGCTGGCCTTTGCCGACTTCCCTGCGCTTGCGCAGCCAAACCACTCGGATTCGTTGTAAGCGTGTGGCTCAGTTTTGCGGTATGGGTATGGAGGAGTCATGGATAGGGAGTCTTTGGGAGTTGGTAGCATATCATTATCTTGATGTTTGTAAATGTATTGATCGTTCCATCCGCTATGCACTTGGACATATAATATCCAACCGGTCAACCAGCCCTTGTCAATAACCTAAACAATGACCAAACCCAACTGTCTCCGCTGAGGTACTATCCAACCAAGTACCCAATTCTATCGCTACACAAGACAAATGCTGCGCTCGCTGATGCCGCCGAATGGCACGCTCAAAGCCAGCTACCAAGGCACGTAGGGTATCATGCTCTCCGCGCGCCGCCCCTTCACATGCTGTCCTCCATCTGCTTGCTCCTCGTCCGCGCCCAGCTGTCCTTCTCGGGCTTGCCGCCCTGGCTCTCGAGGCCCATTCCCCGCTCCACCCACTCCTTGCTGCCCATCTGGTTCAGCCGCGACAGCGCCCGCGCAAACGCAAACGCCTCCTCGTCGCCCGTAAACAGGTTCGACTTGGACAGCTGCTCGACATTGTGCTCGAGGTCGTCCATCATGTGGCTCATGGCGTCCTCCACCGCCCGCTCGTCCTCGACCTCGGCAGCCCCACCAACCGCTTGAGCCGCCGCCTCCTTCTGCCGCTTCATCAGCGACTCGCGCACCTCGGCGCGCGAGACAAACAGCTCCTGCAGCGGCACCGCCGTCGTCAGCACCAGCTTGGCGTGCGACTCGTACACGGCGTCGATAAAGGTGATGAAGCGGCGCGCGAGGTCGCGCTCGCGGAACGTCATGCCGGGGATCTCGGTCACCACGAACGCGTCGTACGACCGCATCAGCTCAATGTAGTCGGCCGCGCTCGTCGGCTTGCCGATGAGCTCGGCGAACGTGAACCACGCGCACCGGCCGCTCACGCGGGGCACGACGATTTCGCGGCCCCAGACGCGCTGAACTTCCGGGTGGGGTTCGGGGGTTTCGGGGTCACCGAGGAAGCGGAACCATTTCTCGGCGTGGGAGGCGGCGTGGGCGTCGAGTGGGGTGTGGTAGACGCCTGAGGGGGGCCGGGGGATTTTGCGGTAGTCGGTGGTGGAGTCGAGGTTGATGACGTGCAGGCGGGTTTTGAGGAGTTGGATGGCGGGGATGAAGGAATCGCGCTGGATGCCGTTCTTGTAGAGCTCGTCGGGGTGTCGGTTGGACGTGGTGACGAGCACGACGCCGTGCGACATGAGGGCCTCGAGGAGGCGGCGCAGGATCATGGCGTCGGCCACGTCGGTGCATTGGAACTCGTCAAAGCAGAGCACGTTGCCCTGTTCGGCGATCTCGGCCGCTACGAAGGGCACGCAGTCGACGTCGCTGCCATACTGCAGTTTCATCTTGTGCAGACGCTGGTGCACGTTCTGCATAAAGTTGTGGAAGTGTATCCTCGTCTTGGAGCGCACCGTCTGCGGGAGCGTATCGTAGAAGAGGTCCATCAACATGGTCTTGCCGCTTCCCACGTCGCCGTACAGGTACAACCCCCGCGGGAGGTTGCTGGGGATCGCGCCGATTGCCGACTTGTTGCCATTTCCAAACCACGAAAACAGGGATTTGGCCGGCTTGACGGCCTCGAGGGTCGGATGGACGACGGGGGCTGCCTCGTAGTGTCGGAGCTCCTCGTGGAGATGTTGAAGGCTCTGGATTATTCCTTGACACGAAACTCAGGTCAGCATTGACTCTCAATCATGATGAACACCACGTCGTCTGAGCTCACCTCTCTGATGTTGGTCGTTCCGAAGAACGCCGCTCGCAACTCGCCGGTCGTATTCTTGTATCGGACCAATATCCTCTGTATTGACTGCAGACCGTGGGTCAGTCTGTCCGTCGACCCACGTATTTCCACTGTCGGGCGCACCATTCTCGACGGCTGCGGTTGCCACCGACGACGCCCTCCTCCTCCTCTGTCCCGCGGTGAAGGCGGCGGGAGACGCCGTGTGCGCTGCTGTCCGCGGTCGGGAGCTAAGATTCGGCGCCGTTTGGGCACCTTGTTGGCTGGCTGTCGGGTATCCGCACGCCGTACATAATGGGCGCTGGCCCACGCAGCGAGCACTCGTTCGGACGGGCTTGGACGAGGCGCGGAGGAGACGGGCCCTCGCCGGGAGACGGTACAGCTGAACCCGCATGGCTCTTGTCGGTCGGGTAACGCTCGTCCTAGGGCGCAAGATGCATCACAAAGTGGGCGCGTGACCTTGCAATCCGAGAATCTCGCGCTTTGGAGGAGGAGCACAGGCAAAACAGAGCCTACGGGTTGGCGATCGAGCCCAATATTAATCGTTCCCCCGTGCGGCTAGAAGCAGGCATAAACTAGTATTTAAATATGCCGTCTGTATCGCGAAACGATTTTTCCAAGAAAAAGGATGCTTAAAACAAGGCGTGGGTGACAATGTTGTTTGGAGTTGGGGGGCGCATTAAACGGGTTTTACCGGGTTCCACAGGGTCCAGTGCCGCGGCACTCCCCTGCAGAATGCGCGGGGTTCGGGGATCGGGATTGTGGGGAAATCTGATGGGATGATGCAATGGGGGGGGCGTGACAGTCGGTGGCAGGTGTCAGTTCTTTGTCGGATGAACCAGACTTGTTCAGGAGCCGAGCGTTCTCCGGGGTTAACTTCGCGAGCCTATCTACCTAGGTAAGGTAGTGAGCGTAGGTAGGTGTCTCAAGATGGCACAGATAGCGTGTGATGTCATTAACTCGGAGGTTCCTGCTAATTGCTGCAGGTAACTACACAGTACTTAATGCCTCCAGGGCTTTCCAAGAAGATCGTTGTCTGCAGCGGCTCTCGTCTCGAAATTCGCCATCTCGACTATAATCTCGTCACTCGTCCATCTCTTCTCATTACTCAGTACGTACCGAATAAAGAAACAGCAATGCGCTTTCCAACAAGCCACCATCCAATCCTTGCTAATATCTCAACATCCATCCCCATCGTGTGTCACCCCCATTAGTCGTGAGAGGCCGGGTCCCCTATAGTACTGATTCCATTGTCTCCGAGATGCGGCGGCGATGTGGTGCGCCGCACACGGGACGGTTTCCAACAGTGACACCTGGATTTCTGCTGCCAAGAAGGGCTAGCCTCTCATTCATAACCATCTAGCTGGGTTTTGATATTCCCCCAGGAGGCAAAACTGATGATTATCGTCTTGGTAAAAGGACAGGGGCGACGGGATGGAGGCGGTCTTTTCGTTGATGAGGCGAAAGAAGGTCGACATCTATAACCTAGGGCCCTACGCCTTGACGTCGGCGTCAACATCCGCTCCAATTCCGACCTCGGGTTGAATGCAGTGACACTCTGAAGCTCGCTTATATTAAGGCCGAGACATGTAACAAGACAATATCATCCATAAACATCCAGAACTTCAGAGAGCAAACAGAAAGAAGACATGATCTTGAAACTTTGTTTCTCCTCAATCTAGGGTATATCTGACGCCTCGCGTCAGTCCCTCATAGCCGCACGATCATCCCGTCCCCGACCTATGGCAAGTTACATCCCCACCGCTACTCAGAGTCAGGCTTCTGCCCATACACGACATGCCTAGGAGCGGACCCGTTAGTATACCTCGTGCATTGCTAAACTCTGTCACCTGAATGGGCAATCTATGCACTTACACGGGCCAATAGGCATGGTAGTTTCGGTTTCTCATGTCCTTTCGAACGTCGACAAGGAGGACTTCTACCTCGGTGGCAGACCAGCCCAGGAGATTGGTAAAGAGCATCAAGCTCATTGCCTGGAGGCCGGAGGTGATGTTCTCACATGTCCAAGCGCCTATGTGCAGGTCAGCCGTTAGAGAAGGTACTTCCAAGCTTTATCGGCACGTCTCGATCAAAAAATTCCTTACCGATGTCCTTGTACTTTGCGTCCTTTGGCCAGGTGTTGATTGGCCATTTGTAGTCAACCTGGACAACATTCTCGTATCCAGCGTCGATGAGTTGTTGTTTGTATCTTGATGAAGAGTCAAAGGGGGAACCAAGCTTGACGCTTGCTTCGAGCCAGAGACGATTCCATCTCATGAGGGCGCAATCCTCTGGAAGGGTACCATCGTCGGACACCAAGGGATTTGTTGGATCGCAAAGCTCAATCCAGCCCCCCGGGTTCAAGTGCCTATGGAAGGGGAGTCAGTTCGGACCAAGCCCGTCACTCCCGTAGCGTAGATTAGTGCTTACTGGTAAGCCTGGCGGAGTAGCTTGGGCCAATCCCTGATTGACCCGGTCATGTAGCGTACGTAGACGAAGTCGAATGGGTTGACAAATGTCCATTCCTGTTCAAGATCGTCGACGAAGAACTCGACATTCGGGGCAACACTAAAACAAGTCAGCGTGATGGCGACATGCAGATCGGCAGACGGTAAGCTCCTTACAAAATTGGTTGGATGGGACTTAAGTCGACACCAACGATCTAGCAGTGACAGTCAGTTCCGGTGTCTTGGCCCATTTACATGCGTGGAAGGCATACAGCGGTCTCAGGGTGCTCGTCGCCTAGGAATTTCATCATAAATAAGTGTTTCTTTCAAGTGTATCGTCTGATCACAGGCAAAGACGTACCAACTTCAACCGCCCAGATACCGGTCCCGGTGCCAATATCTAGGACTCGCTTCATGGGTTTATCTTTCCCGGCAGGGCAAAGATACAGTTGGTTGTCCTGAACTCGGATGGTGATGTTGTGTTGAAAATCTGACCTAGTTAATGCCCAAGACAATTTTAAACAGCAGAAAAAGCACAGCTCTGCACACAAGCCTGGTTATTCGTACCTAAACGATCATTCTCTCTCTATAGTTTGCATGTCAGTGAAACCCAGTCCCCATCATTCAAGAAAACTCACATCGTCGTTTGGGAGGAAGTAGTCCGCTTCTGCACATGTTGCAGTGAAACGTCAGCCAACTACATGATCCGGCAGCACACACTCTCCTCGTTCAAGTTGCTCCAGGACGCAGCACTGACCGTTTGCCCTGTAGGAATGATACGTGCGGCCATTCGCTACTCGGTACTTGAAGATGCTCGACATGATGGACGTCGAATCACTCTGGTTATCGCCCTAAGAAGAAATCTATCAGCGCCTATCACAAACGTACCTAGTATTGATGGCCGTTCGTCTGCCCGACTTACCGAACCGTATCCAGAGCTAGCGTCATCTCCCTGGTAGTCAGGCTGTGCATCTGCCTGTCCAATGTTTCAGCGTTTGCTCCTAGTCTGCCAACGGCTGCTATCGCGTACGTCGGGCTCAATAAATCCGGTGTTCTCTGGCGCTGCCGAAGCGGCCGGAGGACTCGAGCGTTGTGTTGGACTCGAGGGTTGCTTTGGGCTCGCGGGGCCTGAACCCGCTGGCGGGCTTGAGGCTGCCGAAGGATCTGCCCGCGCTGGGCTGGCGGGACTGTTGAGTGAAGTGGCCCCCATGCTGGAAGCTGTCTGTCGGGCGGCGGAGAAGCTGCCGATGCCGTTGTTTTGGCGGGACTGGGAACTGACCTTGAGGGGTTTTAGATCAAGAAACTGCGACAAGCGAGCGGGGGCGACGCCCAGCTTTTTGACGTTGGCGATAAAATCATCCTACGCGTGGGGCGTGGTGTGATTGCAGCTCTCGGCTGCAGAACGTATCTTCCCCGGATCAAGGTGCCAGCAGATGCGACCAAAACCGGAATGGTTCCAGCGCGTCGGGGCCCAAGCTAGCGGGGTCGTCATGTGTGCCGACATTTCGAGCATTGGTCAAGGGTAGCAAGGACCGGGGAAAGGTGGCGTTGCAGGGGGGTGAGGAAAGTGAATTTATTTGATAAAGAGTGAGAAGAAAGGTGAATGTGAGAACCACTGAGAGAGCTGGGCAGCTTGAGATCGTCAGCGCTAGCTAATGAGACACATCCAAAGCAAGGAGGAGAGAGCATGGGTTTCATTGAGGCAATGGCCTTATCAATTGGCTACCAGGGTCCAGGGAAAGGTCGACCTGATTCTTGTTCCTTCCTCGTAAACTCATCAACAAACAGAATCAGCCACATCGGGAACTTCGCTTCACGCCGACTGAGAACATCAAGTCATAATAATTCATCTCTCAGCACGTGCGAATCAGATCCTCCAAGGCTAAGCTGCGGCTGGCTACTCGTTGAAGAGGAAGGAACGGCCAAGAGGGTTAACTAACCATCCGTTTTCCTTTCTCTGCCGTTTCTTTGCGTAATTGCAAGAAATAAATCGATAACAACGTAGTGTGTACCTAGATATGAATACCAAGTCCAAGAAGCTGTCCCATTCTGTATGATTGAAAACCCGCCCTAAAGAAGCCCAAATCCTTACCCCGAAATATCTTGACCCGCCTCCCTCGCTCGAGTCGGACCCCCAAATACCAAGTAAACAATGAGCTGCAACACCAACGAAAGAGCGACAATCTTCAACAAAACAATGCACTTCACCTTCCGCCACTTCCTAACCTCAGCCCTGTCCTCGCCACCAGTCCGAGGCGTACTCCTCATCCGCAACCCCACAAACCTCACACCCCGCGTCCTCAACGCCCGCCACAGCACGCCCGCCGGGCCCCAGCCAACATACAACGCCGATACCACCCCTCCCACAGCCGCCCACCCCCTCGCGCTCCCCTCGGGATGCCGCATCACGTAGACAAGCGGCCAGAACTCGACAAACAGCCACCACCCGTAATACTGCGGCTTCCAGGTAAACGTCCACTTCCTCCCTTCATCCAAGCCCCCGTTGTTGTTCTTGGAAGTTGCAGTACTGCCTGAGAAAGGGAGGATCCGCCCATCCCGGATGATGACCCGCCGTCTTTTTGTCATCCGTTTTCTGGCCAGCTGCACAGCCCATGCCAAACCGGGGATGAATTCAATTTCGACTGGTTGGGTTAGGGAGGCGACGCTGAATTGGAGGAGGCCGGTTGTTGTGAAGAGGAGGGTGTGGGAGAGGAGCATGTCGATTTTGACTAGTGATGGGTGGGGTTGGGTGTTGGTGATGGCTGTGAAGAGCCAGGTGAGGAGGGCGAAGTCTTGAGAGTATGCGAGGCAGACGATGGCGAAGGTTTGGAAGAAGGAGGTGAATTGATTGGATCGGACGTAGAATCGTTGGATGGGGTCTAGGTTGGCGAGGGAGAATATTGCTAAAGTGGTGTCATTGTCGTTGTCGTTGTCGAGGTTGATGCCGTTATCGCTATCGCTGTCGGTGTCGGCGTCGAGTGGGATGGTGGGAGTGCTACCTTTCGGCGATTCACCCAATTGTTGCTCGATATCGACGTCCTTGTCCATCTTGTCCATTTTGATGGATGAACTTTGGAAGGCCATGGTGGCTGGCCTTTGGAGTTGTTGGCCGATAGTTTAGGCAGAGGAAGTCGGGAAGAGAGAGGTTGGGTCGAGGTCAATCAACAGATGGATCTTGCGAGTTCTCTCGAATCCTTCTTATTCGGATCTGTCTGGCAAGCCTGGATGATGGGAGGTGGCAGTGCTACCCTGGGGGAGCCCGGGATGAGCATCCGCCGCTTTTCTGCATTCCGTAATTAGTGGAGATCGATGTCGGCGTTAGGCCAGGAGGTGGGATATGGTCGATTCTAATCTGTAGTGCTGCGAGTTTGTCCGGGTTCCAAGGTAGGTTTCAATCCCAACGATACGACCGCCCTCGGGCCAAGCCGTGTCAAGACACCGTCCAATCGTAGCCCAGTAGATAGGTTGTCGTAGAAGGCCTTGGACCGTCTGCACCAACGTGATTCCATCATGCAGGGAATCGTCTGATATACCGCACGAAGCCTATCCTGCTCTCGCGACTGATCAAGACCTGGAAGCCTATCCCGGTGCGATCTTACATTGTATCAGAGGCATCATATTCATGGGCGCCCCGGACACACGGACAACAGCAATCACAGGGAGTTAGAGAGGGTGTGTTCGGATGGGAAATTCCGAGAGAGGTTAACTTGTACGAGGATTTGCAGAGTGCCAGCGTCACTAGAATCTCTCCTCCCCCGATCGCCTCAAGGCGATGCATTATCTATCCTCTCCTCCAGACCCTTAAAACCCTCTACCCCCTTTTCCAGGTCATCGAGCCAATTTCGTATCCTACCAATCAAGAAAGGGTCGCTGCAGCTGGAGACGGCGAGATCGAAATCTCTCTGTCGCTGGCTCGACTTGAAGATCTTTACCCACTCTGGCTGTATTCTCTCCATCTCCGCGAGAAAGACACGGCGGAGCTGCGTCAGCTCGTAGTCGTCAAGGTGTTCCCAGAAAAGCTCAACCACATTTCCATCCTCGTCATGCTGGTATTGGGCCTTGACAGGCTCGTTGTCGCTTTCTTTTCCTTGCAAGAAAGGAGGAATCTGGCAGGCGAACCAGAGCGGGAGAGCCGAAATGCATTCCCAGTCCACCACGGCCGTCAAGTTGCCATGGTCGTCCACCAGAGTGTTTTGGCGCGAGAGGTCATCGTGCAAGATCATGGTCCGCTCGGGCTCCAAGCCTCCGGGGCCGGGCGGAGGGAAGAAGTCGTCCAGGTGCCGTCTGAGCCGTGAGATGATATCCATGGTGTATCCGAGATCGTCCTCGTCCTCGTCCTCATCCTCCGGGGCCGCACTCTGGAGGCGGCTCAAACGCTCGCGACAGTCCATCTCGGCCAGCGACAGCCGAGCTAGGAGCCAGTCCCTGCTAGATTGAAAAGGGCCACGGGAGACTTGTATATGAATGCGGCTATCCCAGATGAATTCGCTCGAGACAATTCGCTGGATGCGAAAGGAGCCGCGGTCTTGCGATAAACTGCTAGGGGTAGGCCCGGTGTCATCCGAGTCCAAAAAGAGGTTGCCGATGCCCCGAAGCTGGGCACGAAAAGTGTCGGAGCAGAACATTGCAAGCCGGCGGACAATCTCCTCCTTGGCCGAGAAGGCAACGTCCCTCCATCGATCACCCAGCGATCTGCCAGGCATCTTGGACATGACGATCCACTCGAACCCGATGGCGCTAGTCCTGTCCGCCTGGTAGGAAATGACCTCGGGAACCGGTAGGCTTGTATTGTCGCGGACCCATTGCAGAGTGGCAACCTCGCTGAGCGTCTTCCATTTGGGATCGACCGGCAGTGTGACGCGGGCGATGACCTCCTTCTCCTGCTCAGGAAATGTGACGACGTAAACCTTGTTGAATGCGCCCTGGGCAAGGAATTTGATATCGCAGGGAGCGGTGGTCAGGTTTGTCAAAGAAGACGCGACAGTCTGCCTGATGGCCTCTTCGTCGGGTTCGACCGTCCAGCGAGGCTCCGAGCCCCAGATTCCATCCTGCACCCACTCTAGGCCATCAAAGTCAGAAAGCTTGTCCGCCGACATGGTGAGATGAATAAATGGAGGAGATACTGGAGATGCCTCGGCGACCGTCAGCCAAACCAGAGCGTCCGTCCCCCGGCCA
This sequence comes from Trichocladium uniseriatum, assembly GCA_017139535.1. Lineage (NCBI taxonomy): Eukaryota > Fungi > Ascomycota > Sordariomycetes > Sordariales > Chaetomiaceae > Trichocladium > Trichocladium uniseriatum. The sequence goes on along the minus strand of WOUO01000025.1, from coordinate 474,604 downwards.
ACGCCCCCATCACCAACGACTCCATCACACATACCCTTTTTCATCCTAGTCAGATAGACACCACGTGACGCCTCGGCCATTTCCTTCTTTTTCCGTTCCTTTCCTCAAGCTTAGTTGCACTCGTAGGGTCGTCCTCAGATAGTTGCAATACACCGTGACTCCTAGGACCGTTACAGAAATCTTTCATCAAAAACCGCATCCCCCAGAGGGGCGACCAGTCCGTGCGGCCACAATAGGTGGCGGGAGAAGAGGGTGCGACTGAGCAACCCATGAATGAAACCAACAACCCGGGGCGCGGGACGCTCTGGACCAATCGCTACCTGGCAAGTTGATTAGCAGTCAACCAACTTGCACTGTGCTTTTGGCGCCGGTCCGTCGTCAGGTCCGGGCGTTTGCGACACACTCAACCTCGCTCGCGCAACCGATATACTGTGCAGAGTAGGGTAAAGCTACCTGGGCTCACCCATCCAGCCCGCTTAAAGCGGCCGGAGCCTCGCCGGAGCCAATCCCGCAGGAGTGCACTATTCTGGGGAATATTAATGGGTCAAAATCCTTCGTTTGAGAACCCTTGGCTGCAGGATTCCGGCGAATAACTGGGCTTCATGTCGAACTGTCGGCGCTAAATGAATGGAGAACTGGCACTCAATGATTTTGAGTATAGTGACTACTGTAAACCTAAGAAGTTTCTCGAGAACCTAAGAGTGTAATAGGTTGTATATACTCATCATGACCTGCTCGGTGAAGCCAGGTACTAACTAGTAGTATTTTCATCCGAATAAATGTACGGAGTAATTATACCCTCTTTTGAATTGATTTGGTTGTGTCGAAAGCAAACGGTAAACCTCCGGCCCACCTCCGGCCCATTCATACCAAAGAGGTCGTGGGACTCTAGCTACATTGTATCATGTATATGTGACCACCCCTCTCCATGCGAAACGAATCGCTACAATTTGGAACAACAGCTCGTTTTACCCCTTCCTCGCTCAGCACCAAGCATACTTCTCGTTCGCCACCCAGTCGATCTCGGCCGTCGGCTCCTCGCCATACCACATCAGGCTCGCGATGCTGTCCTTGTCCCGGACCACAAAGTCGTGTTCGACCCCGGTCTTCTCAATCAGACCCCGGAGCTTGGGATTCGGGTTCCAGACCTGAACGTCCTGCGTCTTCCACTCCTCCGCCTCGGCCCGCGCAATCTGCACGATCGACCGCAGTCCAGCCACCAGTTCCTCCTCAGGGACCTCCTCGTTCTCCACCACCACCCTCAGCACGTGCAGCGTGTTACCCTCCATCTTGTTCAGCCCGCCATAGTACCCGCGCATCCACACCGCCCACACCCGTGTCCCCGGGTCACCCGCTACCGCGCCCCTGATATCGGGAGTCCGCCCAAAGATGCACTTGGTCATAAAGTCCTCGCGCATCAGGTGCCACAGCAACGCATCCAGCTCCGGCAGAATCGCCGCATGTCTCTTGCCCGTCGGCCGGCGCGCCAGGTCCGCCCTCAACAACTTCTCATCCACACAGCACAACTCCGCAAGCTCATGGTACCCAATCGGCCTTGCCAGCTGCTTCTGCGCACCATTGACGACCCCATTCGCCGCCGCCCCATTGACCTTCTCCCCCTCCCGACCCGGCTTGAACGAGACATGGCTGCTCGCAAACGGCGCCCACCCATGGCGCGCATAAAACGTCTTGCCAATATCACTATACAGCACCGAAAACAACGAGTGCTCCCCATCCTCCAACACCCTCTCCTCCTCCCCCTTCCCCTTCACCTGCCACCCCCGCAACCTCCCGCCCAACTCACTCATCATCCGACTCGCGTACCCCCGGCCCCTATACGCGGGGTCGGTAAACACGCTCGCAATCCCGTGCGCCACCCCCTCCTTGACCCCGCCCTCCTCGGGCGTGAAGACGGCCCTCTTCCTGATACTCTCGCACGACGAGAGGATAGGCCTCTCGTCGGGCGGCAGGTCGCGGATGGTCAGGATCCAGTGGGTGATGCCGCCGTCGCGGGCAAGGGGCACGGTGGTGAGGTAGGCCTCGCGGGTGAGGTAGTCGGCTTCGGAGAGGGCGGGGCCCCACATCGGGTAGGTCAGCTTCCAGGTACGGACGCGCTCGGCCTGGGATGGGGTGGTGAGGACGAGGAGCGGGGAGGTGGCGTCGGGAAGGGAGGCGGGGGAGAAGGAAGGGGGGGCGGAGGCTCCTCCTGCTGTGGGGAGGGGGGAGGTGGTGTTAGAGCCCATGGTGGAGGGTTCTGTTATCTTCGATAAGGGTTGCAAAATGTTGTTGGTTGTGTTGATGATAGGTAAGCTGTGGATGGAGTTGGGTAAGAGGGGTGAGATGACACCTTGAGTCGAGCTTATGAGATAAGCAAGCAGGGTCCAACAAAGAAAAGAGGTGTGGTGCAAGGTCAAGAGCGCAATGCCGAAAGCTTATTAAACCGAGGAACCCAAGTGGATATTCCGTTCTTCCAAGTTCCGGTGCTGCAAGGGGCTGCTGTGCCCCAGTACCAACAGCCGACCCCAGAAGTAGTTCCTATTTAGTCACGAAAACGCCCCGTTCTCACATCGCACATATCTCCAGACCAGGCAAGTCGTTCCCTGATTCATGGCTCTCGAACCGAACGCCAGCCACGCGACCACAGATCCCGGAACGCTTCCTCTCGAAACGCTTGAAGTACAATGCAAGGGTGCGGAGACGTCCGCGCAACGGCGCCGCACTCTCGCGCCCAATTGGCCGGCGTTCCCGGACAGGCAGGTCAGATGCCCCATCGCCTCCGCGGTGGGACAGGGATGGGCGCCGCCCGAGCACCGCGTTTTACGTCACAAAGGCTACATCGGCTCCCGGCGGAACGGTCGGCGAGCACCTCCTCGGCCGGCGGAAACGGAGAACAGCGGCAGAGCGGCCTTAAAGCCGATGTTATGCGGAAACGGGGTCACGGGATGCGCCGATGCCGTCGACGATGAGAAACACAGATCAGCAACCTACCCGAGTTCGGTCAGACGGCTGCTGCGGGGTGCAATGTTGGCTTCAGCTGGCTCGCCGGCCTGCATTCCCTATTGTCACTGGCTAGAACCGTTCTTGGTAGCTTGGCAAGTGAGGTGCCCTTCATTATCCTTTTCATTATAATCCCGTGTCCGTCTAATGGTCGTGTCCATCATCTTCCGCTTGCTGCTCGGGGTCCAGCTTGATCAGGGTATCAATGCGCATGATGCTGATGCACGCCTCGACGGCGCTCTTCAGCTGCCGGATCTTGCTGACGCTGGGCTCCATGACGCCCGCCTTGATCTCGTCCACCACCTTGCCCTTGACCAGATCCAGGCCGTAGTTCTTGTACGCCTTCTTCCGCGCGACCGACTTCTCGTCCTCGTTGGCCTCGCCCTCCTGGATGCGCTGCGAGAGCGCGTGCCTTGACCGCAGCTGCGCCACGAGTTCTGAGGCGTCCTTGGCGGCGTTGACCGCCAGCGTCTTGGGGATGACGAGTAATGACTGCGCAAACTCGCCAATCGCGAGCTGCTCCCGCGAGCCAACTGTGCCGGCAAACTCCTCCAGGTAGATGTGCAACGCTGTCTCCACCGCGCCGCCGCCGGGCACGATGCTGCCGCTCTCGAGGGTCCTCTTGACGGCGCACAAGCAGTCGTGCACTGACCGCTCCATCTCGTCGAGTGTGAAGTCGTTGGGGCCCCGGAGGATGATGGAGGCCGAAGAGTGGGCCTTGGTGCCCTTGACGAGAATGCACTCGTCGTCCGAGATGCGCTCCTGCACAACCTCATCCGCATGGCCGAGGTATGACGGCTCAAACTTCTCGTCGCCGTTCAAGTCCGACAGGGTGCTCAACAGGGTGGCGCCGGTAGCCTTGGCGATCCGGCGCAGGTCCTCCTTCTTGCACCGACGGACGGCCATGGCGCCCTTCTCAACGAACATCTTGAGGCACAAGTCGTCGATTCCCTTGGTAGTAAGAATGACGTTCGCGCCAGCCTTGAGAATCATCTCGACCCGCTCAAGAACCATACCCGACTCCCGAGCCCTGATCTTCTCGAGCTCATCCGGGTTATCCACGGTGATGTGAACGCCCAACTTCATCCGCTCCTTTTGAAGGTTCATGTCCAAGCACGCAATCTTGGCATCCTGTATCCGGGTCGTCATGGCCTGCGAGGCCACAGTGCAGTTCAGCGCGTAGCCCTTGACCAGCATCGACTCGAGAGCGCTCTTGCCGTGGGCCTTGAGAATGTTGACCGCCTTGACCGGGTACTTGGCTTCGCTCTTGTTGTTGGTCGTCTTGACGGCCTGCATGGCATCGACCACCATGTTGGCAAAGAAGTCGGAATCGGCGCCGATGATCTTGCTCGACATGGAGGTCTTGGCGATGTTCAACAGCGACTCGCGGCCCAGGTTCTCAACCTTGATGCTGACGTGCTCGTTCATGTACTTGACCGCCTCCCGCAGGGCCAGGCGGTAGCCCGTGATAATCGTCGTCGGGTGTATCCGCGTCTTCATCAGCTCGTTTCCTCTTCTAAGCAGCTCGGCCGCAATCAACACCACCGATGTTGTGCCATCACCGACTTCCTTGTCTTGCTGATGCGCAAGGTCGACCAGAATCTTGCCTGCAGGGTGTTCGACATCGAGGAGACTGAGAATGGTGGCGCCGTCATTTGTGACAGTAACGTCCTAGACCGTGTCCGTTAGGCTGACGAACTCTGCGGGGTCGAGGGAGCGGAACGCACGCCAATATCATCCACCATCATCTTATCCAGGCCGCTAGGGCCGAATGAGCTCTTGACCACATTTGCAATCGCCTGGGTAGCCGAGACTGCGGTTTGGTTAGTAGGGTTCTTCGGTTGCTCGGTTTCCTCGAGGTTGGAGCTGCGGCAGCTTCGTTGGGCAACCAACCATTTTGGTCGCGGATATCTGCACCAGAGATCTTTTGTCCACCAAGGAATAGGGTGCCGTTCCCCGGCTGCTGAAACATGGAAGCCATCACGGGAAGTATTTGTGGTTGAAATACGACGAAAGGGCGACGTCGAAAAAGGAGGGGTGGAAATCGGTCAAAGGTCGGGTCTGTTGACAGGCTCCAGCAATTTCGAGCTTGTCCCGCCTGCAAGGCAGCTTCTCAGGAACTTTTTACCGGAGGGGAGATGTTCCCATGCCGGCTGGCAGCCCAAAACTGGAACTGTCAGGGGTCTTTGATTGGCTGGCTCCCCACTCGACCCTGGCTCCAGATCGCGGCCCAGCCCACGGATGCCCCTCGTTTCCTATCTGGGCGGCGGTCGCAAGTGCGGGGCATCGAAAAAGCGGCCGAAACTCCTCCCTTGTCGCGGATTTATTTTTGACTCACTCGCCGCCGTGTCAGTTGGGCATCCACCGCCAATTCCGACAAAACTGCGTCGCCTACACCCGTCCTAGTCCTTTCCCAAATCTTCAGAACCACAGCCACCATGGCGGACGTAAAGGAACAGTCCAAGAGCGCCGCGAAGAAGGCCGAGAAGGCGGCCAAGATGGCGGCCGCAAAGGCTGAGAAGGCTGCTAAGCAGGCGACGCTCCCCGTGCACGGCGGCAAGAAGACCGACGACATCATTGGTATTACGGTCTCCAAGACGGACAACTTCCCCCAATGGTACCAGGAGGTCGTCCTCAAGGCCGAGATGATCGAGTACTACAACGAAATCTCGGGCTTCTTCATCATGCGCCCCGCGACCATGCACATCTGGAACACGATCCGCAAGTGGTTCCAGGAGCGGATCGAGGCAATGGGCGTCGAGGAGACCAGCTTCCCTATGTTCTTGTCGCAGAAGTCTCTGGAGAAGGAGAAGGACCACGTCGAGGGCTTCGCTCCTGAGCTGGCGTGGGTAACAAAGGCGTAAGTCCACCGAGTCTCTCCAAGTCGCACCAACATGCGCTGACAGCCGATAGTGGTGATAAGGACCTTGAGGTCCCCGTTGCAGTCCGCCCGACCTCGGAAGCCGTTATGTACCCTTGTGAGTGGTCTTCGACTCTGATCACTGTCGTCCGTTGCTTACAAGAAAAGACTACTCCAAGTGGATCCGCAGCCATCGCGACCTGCCCCTCCGGCTCAACCAGTGGAACTCGGTCGTCCGCTGGGAAGCCAAGCAGACAACCCCCTTCCTCCGTGCCAGGGAGTTCCTCTGGCAAGAAGGCCACACCGCCCACCTGACTGAGCAGCTCGCCGGGGAAGAGGTGCTCGCGATCCTCGAACTGTACGCCGGCGTCTACGAACAACTTCTTGCCGTCCCGGTCGTGCGCGGGAGGAAGACTGAGGCCGAGAAGTTTGCCGGCGGTTACTACACAACGACGGTGGAGGGTTACATTCCTTCGAATGGACGCGGTATCCAGGGCGCGACATCCCACTGCCTCGGCCAGAACTTCTCCAAGATGTTCGACATCACAGTCGAGGACCCCAACGAGAAGGGCAAGCACATCAACGTCTGGCAAAACTCGTGGGGTCTCTCCACCCGTGTCATCGGTGTCATGGTCATGATCCACGGTGATGACAAGGGTCTCGTCCTCCCCCCTCGCATCGCCAAGCTCCAGACCATCCTCATCCCCGTCGGCCTCACGGCCAAGATGTCCGCTGAGGAGAAGGAGAAGCACCTCAAGCAGGTCGACGAGCTCTTCTTCACCCTCAAGAAAGCCGGCGTCCGTACCGATGTCGACCTCCGCGACGGGTACACGCCTGCGTGGAAGTTCAACGACTGGGAGCTCAAGGGCGTGCCGCTGCGCCTCGAGTTCGGCCCCAAGGACGCGGCCAAGGACGTCGTCAGCTACGCACGCCGCGACACGGGCGAGAAGGGCACGATCCCCATCGCCGAGTTGACGACCAAGGTGCCTGAGCTGCTCGAGACGATCCAGCAGGACATGTACAACAAGGCCGAGGCCGCGTACCGCGCGCACCGCATCCAGATCACCAAGTGGGACGAGGTCGTCCCCGCGCTTGATGCCAAGAACGTCGTTATCATCCCCCACTGCCTGGTCCCCGCGTGCGAGGACAAGATCAAGGAGCTGACGACGGGCCGCTCCGACGAGTCGCCCGACACCCCCGAGGGCCAGAAGGCCCCCTCCATGGGCATGAAGAGTCTCTGCATTCCGTTTGAGCAGCCCGAGGGCCTGGTCAAGGGCGAGACCAGGTGCCTCAACCCCGAGTGCAGCCGGCTAGCGGAGCAGTGGTGCATGTTTGGCCGCAGCTACTAAATCAAGCAAGCAAACATCTTTCCAATTTTCATCCTCGTCATTTGCAATGGAGTGTTACATGGCAGGCCGGAGGCGGATTCCTTATGTTCCTTTTGAAGGGATGGGTTGCTTTAGGGCTAGGGGGAAGCGACAGCCATGGCGACGGTGACTTGCTCGATACCTAATGATTTCCATGCGCGTATAGACACTGAAGGCATTGCTTTGCTGGTGATGATGGTGATAACGTGTCAATGCCTGCGTAACCTCAACCAAGCAGTACCATTTGTTCCAACCCCCCAATCTCCCAACTAATTCAGGGGTATCTATATCTATAGATGGCCACTTCGTGACGAAAACCTCCCCGCCTCCCACACCACTGCCCCCAAACCAGGATCAAGCCAAAGGCCGTCACCAACCACCAAAAATTCATTTCAAATTTGACCTGTTGCCGCTTCACCCGCTACCCTCTTCCTCCTCCCCCTCCGACTCCCACCCCCACTGGTACTCCCGCTCCCACCCTCCCCTCCACTATCCTCCGCCACCCTCTCCCTCTCCTTCAACTTTGCCCTTGCCTTCCGCAACGCCTCCCGGTCCAACCCGGCCCGCCACTCACAGTCCTCTGCAAACTCGCAGCTGCGGCACTTGAAGGCCTCCTCGGGCGCCACGCCGCGCGGCTCGCGCTCCCCCCGCCACCAGCGCATCGTATCGGCCAGGTAGGCGTCGAGCGTGTCGGGCTCGACGAAGAAGGTGCGGACGCAGATGACGGCGCCGCTCTCCATCGTTTGGTTTGCAGCTGCCGCTGCCGCTGCCGCCGCCGGGCGGCGGGGGGGTTGGTTGGTGTTGGTGTTGGAATCTGCTGGTGAGGGGTCGCGGCCGCGGTAGCGATACTCGACTGCGACGATCTGGCCGAGGTCGGTGGCGCCCCGGGGGAAAGTCAGGTTGAGTTCGAATTTGAGGAGGGGGAGGAGGGTGCGGAGGGTGCGGTATTTCAGGTTGGGGGACTGGGAGGAGGAGTCGGTGAAGCTGATCCGGGACGGGCTCGAGACGGCGGAGACGAAGCTCGAGCCTGAGGAGTCGTAGCCTTCTGTGTCGGAGCCATCGAGGAGGGAGTCGAGCTGGGCTTGTTGTGGGTTGGCGGCGGCGGAGTCGTCGGTGTCGGCAAAGACTTCGTCGTGCAGGGCGCCGATTTGGGCCATGAAGGTGTCGGAGAAGTTCTCGTCTGGGTTGAGGCCGTAGCGTTCGAAGACGCGGATGTAGTCGAGCTTCTCTGAGGCCATGTCGGAGAGGAAGCGGTGGTAGAGGAAAAGCTGGATAATGGTACCCCGTACCTGTGCCTGCGAAGGTAGGGTGGCGGTTGTGCGGGTCTTGACATCGGTGATGTAAATCTTGTAGTCTTCTTCTGTCACGGAAGCGTCGGTTTCGGCGGTGGACTGGGAACTGGATACGGTTTGGCTGCCGCCGCGACTACTGAGAACGTCCTCCTGCAGCTCCGGGTCCGGGTTTTCATAGCTCAGTCCATCGATGATGCCATTGACTAGGTTGCCGTCAACCATGCCCCATACTTCAAGCTCCCGAGTAAGGCCCTCGTCCCGCAACACTCGTAGCCCCTGGATGATGTTCCAAATCTTCAAACCGTAAGCGTCTTCCTTCTTGGTAACCTCTATTTGAACGGGTTTGTGGATCTCCCGCTCGAGCTTCTCGTGGACTGCGGTCCCCCGCTTCATGGCTGCGGTGCGGGTCTTTCTTCCGCCCGGAAGCCTGGTGAGAGTGTAGTAATACTGAAGCTCGCACCAAGATCCGGCGGTCAAATCTGAAACGGAAAAGGGCTTCATGGGAAAAGTGCGGAAGCGTAAGAGAGGCGGCCGGTCATCTTTTTCCGGGCTTTTGCCCTTTTCATTGCCCTGTACCGGAGAGTCCAAGGTCTTTTCGGCATCAGACAGCGCGCGACTCACTAATCGCTTCGGGTCAGTTAGAACTACTTGCGGCAAGCGGAAAACAGAGAAGCACGTACGGTCCGGGTAGCGAACGTTCGGGCCGGGCAGCAGCGTAGGCGTGTGTTTTGACTTGGTCTTGGAGACGAACGAAGAAAGGCTGTCATTGCTCCCCGAAACTGAAGGTGTGAGCCTCCAATTGGGGCTGTCGACAATGCTGCCGCGCGCGACGACATGCGGAGGCTCGGGGAGTTGCGCATGGCTGTTGGCGGCATCGTCTTCGAACTCGGAGCTACCAAAGCTCAGATCGTCGTCGCTGATAGCGGAAATGGTCTCGTCAATGGCGAGTGTCGCATCGGGATCGAAGTTCGGGCGGAACGGGCCGGGTGGGAGCGTGTTTCGCGCAGGGGTCCTATTGGCATTGGACCGTGGCGCTGGTGGTGCTGGGCCCGGTTGACTTCCCCGGGGCTGTGGCGAAACTTGGGAAAGGCGGTCGGCAATGGCCAAAAGCAGCTCCTCGTCGGATGCGGTCAGTTCATCTCCAAATTCGCCGTCGCTGTCCGATGCGAAACTCGCCATGGCAGCAGATTCAGTGCATGGTTCAAGCGAATCAAGAGCGGTTGTGTGTTGAAGGCGTCGAGGTCCAGAGCCAGCTGGCTCAAGCCTCGCCCCTCATTCTGGCTTGATTCGCGATTGGGCAGCCGCGCGCGAGTCCCCGCCATCTCAATTGGGCTTGCGCGCGTGCTCACGTGGTTGAGAAGTTGCGAAAACTGCCTCGATTGATCGACATCTGTGCCGTCCCGGTCCCGGTCGGGTCCTGTCCCACAACCCCCCCGCGCCGGCTTCTTCGATGACCCGATTTGCAGCCAGGCGATTCTACCAGCTTTCCACTGTCGCGTGGATCAACATGGGATGGAGTATTACTTTCTTTGTCTAAGTTGATAGGTTTGGATGACAGCGAAACAGCGTTCTCATACAGGAGTCATACTTCGTACGATCTTGCCTCCGTCTTGAATTCACCAAACTACCAAAAAAAGCAGCAGGCTTGATTGGATTCGGGGTTGTGGCTCACTTTCAGGCCAACAGCAGGGCTCAAAACCGACAGGCGAACCTTAGCTTCCTTGACTTGACTCAACTGAGGCTCGTGGATCTGTCATCTGGTGACCCTGCAGCAGAGCACAAAACAGAAACCTGTCATTCTCGTATTGCCGTCTTCACTGCAGCCTGCATCAAGTGAAGCCGTCGCTCGCCAGAGATGACGCAACTAGTCCCAAAAAGCCGTCCTGATTGGGCCTAGCCAGGCACCCTTCGGTCTGCCGACAGGGGTGCAGACAGCCTGAGTCGGCCTGAGCTGACCGCTGCCAGCGACCGTCGGGACGCAAGCCACAAGGCCAAGGGGCCAGTTGGAACGCCGCCGCGTTTCGAGATTCTGTCCTTTCCGAGGCTGTTCCCACCAAAATAGCAAGAGAGTCCGAAGGCTGGAACAATACAAGAGCACGAGCATCCTTTCAATGTCTTGCCCACCGTCCCACCCACACCGATTCCCTTTGCCACATCGGCGCAGCGATCGCTGTCCCAGTTCTGATGTCTTCTCATGTCGGTTTCTCAATGAGCATATCATTAATTATTACCTCACTACCGAATCCCGCCAACTGACCCAACCAAACCCCCAATTCCAATGGAACCCAACATGACATCGCTCCTACGCCTAGCGCGGCGCCCCGCTGGAACCCGAACCCTGGCAGACCGAAAGCCAACCCAAACTCCTTCCAAGCGGGACGGGCAACAACTGCAAGATGCACAAGCCGGCCCCGGTCCGGCCCCACAACCCCGGCGGTCCGGCCCGACGCTGTCGAGTCTCCCGCCAGAACTCCACCTCCTCATCGCCCAACACCTCATCTACCCGGACGCGCTCTCGCTCAAGCACACGAACCGCCACTTCTACCAGCTCGTCGACACGGGCGTCCGGCTCAAGGTCGAGTGGCTCATGGAGCGCCGCCTGCTGCACCTCGAGTGCCCGAGCGACCAGCGCTGTGATTTGGGGAGCGACCTGAGGTTTTGCCGGGGGAGTGTCAAGTATGTCTTTTTCTGTTTATTTATTACCGGCGCAATTGAGTCAAAACCACAGGTTGGGTAAATACTGACTGACAAACTAAACTAGACTACTCATGCGCCGCCGGAGGGAACACATCGAGTGTGAGTCGCGGCCGGGCCTGGGCTGCCTGATTTATGGCACGCAGACATGTCCGCACGCGAGGAGGCTCAAGACGCGCTTCAAGAAGTGGGCGCGGGTCCGGTCTCTGGATCCTCGCCGGTGGTGGCTGCTCGTGGTGTCACTGCTGCCGGTGGTGGTTGGATGGGTGTGGATGTTGGGGCGCTTATGTTTTCAGTCTTGACGGGGCTGCAAGTATCACATAGGTGTAAGGCTGACGATGACCGAAGATTCATGGAGGGAATGGGAGTCTGGCGCATAGCGGGTTGTGACTCAGTCTTTGTGGTCGATTAATTAAGGCACAGACTGGATGCTTGGATGTGTGGTGCTTTAATGGGCAGCTGGAACTGTTACAAAGCAGACACTGATCGCTTGATGGATGTTATATACTCTAATATCTAATTCCCTTGTTATGTTTATCATGAACTTCATCAAACTTATGTAGGATAGTACCTTTTACCCCGTCAAAGTCATGGCATGGCATGTTCAAGAAAAATCAATCTTGTCGAAAAACGCTGACCTCTTTTTGACTTGGTGGAAGATATTGTAAAGGGCCATGTAGAACCAGCAACTGACTCAGAAGGGGAACACATCATTGTCAAGATTGATAAGAGGGGGTCCCGAAGGGACATCTGCTTAAGTAGCCTAGGTTAATTATCCAGGACTTCAAATAACACTTTGCGCCAGTTTACTCGTAAGTTTCCAGAACGTTTTGATATTTGATGCCCTTATAGAGACATAGAGACCCCTTCGGACAGCCAATCGTATAATATCATGCACATGTGACATAAATGGGCTTGGTGCTTCCACATCATGTAGCTATAAGCTCTCTAAGCCTGTAACACTCGTTCCCCTATATCTTAGTTATGTCCAAGCCCAAAACATAAATCTAGAGCAACTGCCGTCCGAATAATCCACTTGAAAACGTAGTGGGAGTCCTAGAAGTCGCGAGGGCAATGCGCGTAGACGATGACCGTGACTTGGACCGAGCTTCAAAGGTCCCTGACTTCCTTCTCCCAAACTTCCCCATTCAACACTGTCCAGCTGGAACAGCTGCCGACCAGAGGCTCACTGAGCTCACACAACCTAACCTTCTAGCCAAGGTAGAAAACAAATCGCTGACCGACTTCCAACCGACTTCCGAACAACTCCCAAAACTTTTTCTGGCTTCGTCCGAATTTTGACCGACTTTTCACCAGCGCTTTCTCCAACCGACTAAACCGAGCACTGTTCTCGTAAGTTACAAACTGCTACAATTTTTTCTTCTTCACTTCTCACTAATAATTCCATCACTTCATCAAGGCACTGCTTTTCACGCCAAACCCCAGTTGGCCAACCGACCGACTTCAACGTCCTTCACGGTCTCTCTCTAACCAAGTACAAACTTGACTTGCCTAACAACTACCATCATGGCGTCAACACTGTCTGGAAGGGATCTATTAAACTTCCCGACCGAAATCCTGTACATGATTGTCGACTTCGCAGTCACCCCTCTTGATGACTCGGAACCCCTGGATCAAAAGTCAACAAGTAGCGTGAAGGCCCTGTCCATGGTCAACAAGAGGCTTCGCGACATCTGCCTGAAGACCAAATTCCTCCAACACATTCGCATGTGGAAAAAGGAGTGCAACTTGGCCCAGCACCTCTCCAATATCTACCGTGAGTCAAAGGACCTCCTTCGGTCGGCTCGGTATGCTGTCATGCCATACAACTCCCCGAGTAACGAGTTCAGCCAGCTAACATTTCATCATAGCTCGCTCTCGATTCGCAGCATTGGCCCGGAAAAAGTGATCCCAGTCCAGAATAGGCCAATCGCACAAATTATGCCCGGGCTTGCCCGCAGCCTCCTGCTTGTCATGAACAAGATGCCAAACCTCACCGAGCTACGGCTGGTAACCGACAACGGCCAGTTCAGCATCGAGCCAGCGCTGCGTAATATCTTCGATTCCGAAAAGCGCACCTTTCCGACGGTCAAATCGCTCTACGTGCGGACGTCAATCAGTTTGGCCAAAGCCTTTCTGTGTTTCCCCAACCTGGAAGCCATCAACTTCAACCTCCATGGACAGATCAACAATGCTCACCGAAGGGCCCTGTCGCGGGAACTGGAGGTGCTGAGCCGCCAAAACCTTCCAATCCGCACGCTGGCTATCTACAAGACGGGCTTCGGGTGGACGCGTAACGACATGAACTGTAAGACAGCCTCTCTCTCTCATCCCACCCTCGCCTACTAACCACCACAATCCCGCAACAGCACTCCTCGTCCAGTTTTCAGACATCGAGCGTCTCTTTCTCGAAGGAAACCTCAACATCGACGTGTTCCTCAACCTCCGCGTAAGCTCCCCCCATCACCACCCCTCTCAATCCCCCAACCACTCCAACACTACCAAGGTACTAACCATCTATTCTATTCAGTTCGAAGCCGGGCTCTTCAGCACCGCCACCAGGAACCACGCCGCCCTCCGCCACCTCGCCCTCACCGACCAGGTCTACATCGCCCCCGGCCCGCACTACCAGATCGCGCGCCGACGCGTCTCAGCCGCCGACCACCCCGACCTCTGCGAGTACTGGGCCTCGATCGCGGCTACCGTCTTCGCTGCGAACCCCAACCTCGCCTCCTTCACCATCGGCCGCCAGGTCGATTTTAAAGCCCGCGTCTTCCACCCCCCGCCTTTTCCTGAGAACATACCCGGGGTAGGCCCGGTCCTCGTGCGCGCGTACGACGACGCCCCCGGCGCCGTGCGCCTCAACTACCCGCCCTCGTCGTGGGCTACGGGGGAGTTGTTGTGGCGGGAGAAGTGGGGCCCGGTGCCGGGGGAGGAGGACATGGCTGTGCCTGGGGAGCCGAGGGGGACGGTCAAGTTTGTGAGCAGGGGGGCCAGGGAGGATTCGAGGAGGAGGATGGTGCCGGCGGCGTGGGTGGTGTATCCTGAGATGGTGAGGGATCGGTGTGAGACTTCGTTTTGGGAGGTGGAGTGGTTGAGGGTGGTGAGGGGGTTGAACTAAGATTGGGGTAGTGAGGGTGGGTAGTGGTGGTAAGAGTTGGTGTGGGATTGACGAAGGTGTTGGCTAGGTAGGGGGTTGTTTATTAGACTTTGGCGCAGGGCCGGAGTTATGTGTTGGTTGGGTTGTTGTTGTATTTGTCTGCCTATGACTATGGGCATTATAGATGAGTGTATTGCCGAGAATTGAGATAAAATTTTGTTTGCCGCAAAGGAGGGTTCTTTAGCACCATCGTGGTCCAAGAATCAGCCGCAACTTAACAAGTCCACCTTATAACTACATGCATATGGTGAATCAATAAGGGTCAGCCGCTGGGATGCTATTTGATCTCTTGACATAAAGGTAAAACACTTCAGTCTGCTATCTTGACTGGTGTACCTGACACAATGGGTGTTTGGTTAGAATGACTAGTACCTAAGGGTCAACAACAAAGGAGATAAACGACCATGTACAGCCTGGATATACGAAGTGCTCAGTAATAATACATATTCCTCAGTTCAAGTACCGAGACACTCTTAACATACCTCTTACAGTCATTGCATATTGAAGCAGCAAACACCTCTCATGTATCATGTTTTCTTGCTGTATCCCGGTCGCAATCGATTGCAAGGGCCACTGCCAGTGAGCCATATTCTCATTTCGTAAGGAGGGCACTGCTCCATGGAATAGACGCGGATTGTTCATTGTGCTTGCAAGCCAACAAGAGCTACTACAAAGCTCAATTCTCAATGCCTTCTACGACCCATGCCGTGCCCGTTCCCACTTCATTCTTCCCACAACCTTAACCTTTTTCACTCTTCCTCAATCCCATTCCTGCAGTCCATCGCCAGTCGACTTTTCGTCCATCCCGGTCGATTATCTTTTTTCCTTCCTTTCTCGAAACAGAGACCCTTTCGACGACATTGTCAAGTCTTTTAGCCTTTACTCAACCTCTTCGATTTGCTCAACGTCGTCGGCTATTTCGACCTCGCCGACCTGTTTGGCCTTTCGACTTTTCTACCAACTGCAGCGTCCTTCGTACCCAGTCCTCGCCACCATGGCACCCAGTCCCTCAAAGTACATCCTTACGGATCTCCCTTTCGAATTACTCTCAATCATCATCGATATGTTCGAGACACCCCTGGACGACATCACCCCTCTGGATCAGAACTCGTTCTCAAGCATCAAGAATCTCTCGCTTGTAAACAAGGGACTCCGCGAGTTCTGTCTGACATTCAAACTTCGCCACGCCCGGATGTGGAAGAAGGAGGAGAACCTCGCCGAGCACCTGAACACGATGCACCGCGAATCTAAGGACATCCTCCACTCGGCGCGGTAAGTGACACCTGTCTGTCTTTCCCCAGCTTTCTATGGCTACGAGGCTCACTCCAATTACAGTTCTCTGTCAATTCGCAGTATCGGCCCGGGCTGGCTCCCAGTTGATGAGAGGGCCGCCGCACTGTCCAAGCCTGAGTTTATTCGTGGCCTTGTCCTCGTGCTATCCGACATGGCCAATCTTACAGGACTTCGGCTGGTGACAGACGGGGTCAAGTAGAGCATGGAGCCGGTGCTACGGAAGCTGTTTGTTTTGAGCGAGCAAAAATACCCGACTGTCAGGTCGCTCTATCTGCGGTCAGCGTTGTCACTGGCGAGCATTTTGCCGTCATTCCCCAATCTCGAGGCGATAAACTTCAATATTCACGGCAAACTCCAGAATGCGGCTCCGAGGTCTCTTTCGCGAGAAATCGAAATCATCAAGAGACACAACCTACCAATCCGGACGCTGGCGATTCACAAAACAAGCCGCGGATGGTCGCGCGACGACGTTGCTAGCAAGCACCCGTGCCCTTTCACGGAATACTTCTCTATACTCTATATAGTCTGACCATCTCGTCCATTGTAGCATTGCTCAGAAAGTTCCCGGATATCCAGAGCCTTTTTCTCGAAGGGACTCTTGCCGTTGGCACAACCTCCTCTGTAAGCTAAAGAGCCACTCTATCATCCTTCAAATTCACCCCCTCCCACTAACACCCACCGTCTCACGCAGTCCTGCGCTCCCCTGTTCACCAACCACACCCACCTCCGCCAGCTCGTGCTCACCGCCGAGCACTACGTCATCCCCAACCACCACTATCGTGTCAGCTGCAATCTTCTCCCCCGCGACCCAGACACGATCTGGCGCGCCGTGGCCGCCACCTTCTTCGCCGCCCAGCCGAACCTAACCGAATTCACCATCGGCCGCCAGGCCGACTTTAAGGCGCGCATCTTTCGCCAGAAGAAAAATAAGCAGCAAGCCGACCCCAACGACGACGGGTGCGAGTTAATCCGCACCTACGACGATGACCCCTCACGCGGCCCCCGACCCAGCCACCCGCCGCCCGCGGCGTGGAACGGTGAGAACTTGCTCTGGCAATCAGACAGATGGGGTCCGGCGCCGGGCGAGGCCGAGATCGGCGTGCCAGACGAACCGCGCGGCGCCATCGAGTTTGTGAACCGCCCGCTGTCTGTGGACGGCGGCGATATTTGGGTCAGGTACCCCGAGATGCTGCGCGGGCGGTGTGAGACGAGCTTTTGGGGAGCGGAGTGGCTGCGGGTTGTGCGGACGCGGAGGGGGGAAGGATGGGGGAGATAAAGATGGCTGGGGGCGGGTGGGGATGGGACTACGAAACCAAACTTCCAACATGAGCCAAGGCAAGGTAGTCAGTCACAGCCGAACCGGGCAAAGGTGGTTGGTAATGGAGGGTCGTTTAGGGGGTGGACGTTTGGGGGCGAAACTAAGTTTGCTTGGGTTTGTATTGATGTACATTTGTAGGGTGACACCGAATGCATTGTCTGAAGAAAAATGATTTTTTTTTTTTTTTTTGGCATCCATTCCTATTCAGGGGCTATCTCAGCTTGTTTCGTTTTGGGACATACTTATTGCCTTGGAAATCGTCAGTTAAGTGGACTGAACCTCGCCGTGCTTCCCATATTGATAAAGATGGAATGGTGTCACTGCACTAAAATGCTAAAAATGTAGAAAGCATAGTACTCTATTTCAAGGTTCGTGGAGCTTCTCTATTTTAAAGACAACCTAGACACCACTCTATATACCAGCAAAATAACGTCTTGGAACTTTTCCCCATTCCCTCGTATCATACCAACATCACATACACCCATCATACCCCCTACTTCTTCTGCTTCAACAAGCAATGCTGCCCCCACTTTCTCCTAAACTTCTCCGGCACAATCTCCCAGTCCGGCACCCACATGACCCTCGCGAAAAAGTGCGTCCTCTCCGTATCCAAAAACGGCACGCACTTGACCTCCTCCCACCTCTCCACATCCTTGACATAATCCGGCTCACTCGCCGCCAGTTGGCGCTCAGGGAACTGGGTATCCACCAAGAACACACAGCTTCTCAAGTCCACATACTTGCCCGCGTCCTCCTCGTTCCGATCATTCAACCCGATCGTCGGCAGCCATGTGCCGCTCCAGAACCCGAAGCCCGTGCGCGCCTCCGAGAACTCGCCCGGCAGTAGGCCGCGGAACTCGGAACGCACAAACTTGGCGTGCATGTCGCGCGGGAGGAAGTAGGACGACGGGAAACGGTACCAGTCCTTCCCAAAGCAGACTGTATCACCCTTCCCACCGGCTCCCTCGAGGAGCGGGGTGTAGACAGACAGCGGGGCGTGGTAGCCCGAGTAGAGGCCGTAGATGCGGGCGATACCGACGTCGACGGATGCAATGATAGCCAGGACGATGACGGCGAGTTTGGCTTTGGCAGGGACTCGGCCGACGAGGGTCTTGGGGTCGGCATTGCCGAGAAAGGTGAGGATGGTGTGCAGGGCGAGGGCGGCGTTGAGTGCGAGGAAGGGGTAGGCCGGGTACATGAAGCGCTCTTCCTTGTGAGGTTGGAGCGTGAAGATGGCGAGCCACATGTAGAAGGGCGAGAGGAAGACGAGGGTGCGCAGGCCGGACTGGAAAGTTTCACCTCCGGCGCGGCGGGAGAAGATCTTTTGAAGAAGGAAGAGGGGGAAGGATAGGAGGGCAAGGATGAACCAGATATTGAAGTTGAGAAGGAGGTTTCTGAAGTAAAATGTCCAGGGCTCGGTGCCGTAGAGGTTGGGGCCGCCCGTGGAAGAGAAGATGTTGTACTTGATAATGTTCCAGGTGACGATCTCAACCTTCTTGTAAAAAAAGGTGTTGATGGCGGTGTCAATGGCCTTGATACGGTTAGATCGAGGATTGGTACAAGCAACAAATGCAAAGGGGGTAACATACAATCAGACACAGGGTTGCTACAACGCCGCGCAGGACCCGGAGAAACGCCTCAAAGAAGCGGTCCTTGTCGCTCAGCAGGGCAAGAAGGCCCTCCTCGAACACGAAGGGGGCACATAGAGCTGTAGCAAAAGGCCAGCCGAGAACGCCGCCTACGGCATACCAGAACATGCCCTGCGACGTCTTGATGCCGCCACGCCAGTTCATGAAAGCAGCAGCACCAAGCATGGCCATGTACATGGCAAAGCTGGAGGGAAGGTAGGCGGTACTGGAGTGGAAGTTGCCCGGGCTGAAGACGAGTGCCATGATGAAAATCAGGCCGACGCGGGGGTTGAGGGCCAGACAGACGGCCCGCCACATGAGGGTCTGGCAGAGGGCGCAGGCAAAGGCGAGCAGGTAGCGGAGGAAGTAGAACTCGGCCACTTTGGTCGAGTGCGGCAGCAGACGGCGTATGTTTGCGCCGATGGCATGGATGGCAACGTAGAGCCAGCTACGGATGGCATAGTCGGGCGAGTACTCCCAGGTCTGGAGGCCGTAGCCATGGCTGAGGTAGTGCGTCGGCTCCCAGTAGTTGAAGGTTTCGTCGCAATCTTGGATCGGAGAGAAGAGGGCAGCTATTAGGTTGGCGCCCAGAAAGATGTAGAATGCCGATATGGGTTCAATGGCAAAGGCGGTTTTGTTTGCGCTGGGACGGTCAGCTGCGAGTCTTCACATGCTTTCTGGAATGTTGAGGTTGAGCTTACTTCTTCTTAGCATGCTTGGCCTCTGGATGAACAAATTCTCTCTTCTCCCTCTTCTCTGCATCTTTGGGCGCGGGTTTTGGAGCCATAGTGACCAGAACTTGATTCCTTCTTCAGGAGTTGAGATGTTGCACTGACCTGCCAGGTTGCCAAGTTGAGAATTGATGAAGCGCTGAAGTTGTTGGGGATGATGCGCCCAAGCTTCGGTGCCCAGAGGCGCTAACCCCTAACAAGCTTAGTGCTCCCGCTCTGACCCGCTCATTATTCCCTGCAGCTCGTCTCACTTTCCCAGAACTTTTTAGCTTTTTCGGGTCCATGATTTTTTTTTTTTCACGAGTCGACATCCGCCGCCTTGATCGCCCGAGGTTAGCAATTCGGTTTCAACTTCTCTCGCCGCTTGAGATTGTGTGTCTACTTGGGTCCTTCACCTTGGCGTCTCCCCCTTTCCGGCTGCCATCGGATTTCGCTCCTGGTTTCTTGCGATTTCCGCCTTCTGTCGCTGTTCCAGCGGCGGGGTGAAGCGCGCCGCGTCACGACTTTCAGGTTATTGTCTGCCACAGACCTCGATATTTTCGGAAAAGCCTGGTCCCCACGGCCGAGGGCCATCGCATCACAATCAACATGGCTGGGATGCCATTCCAGATCCCTGGTCTCGGCCAGGCGAGACCCAATGAACAACTGCCCGCCGAGAACTTCGCGCCCGACCTGCTCGCTGCTGCCGCAAGTATAATGGGGGAGGATCAGGTCACGTTGGGCGGTACTAACGGGAATGCGCAGTTGGAGAGGAAGCAGCAGGAGCAGCAAAAAGAGGTGGCGTCGCAGCCGGCAGGTACAGTAACAGCGGGCCAGGCCGAAGACGGCATGGAGGTCGACAGCAGCAACATCAGCGCCGCACCGGGAACGCTGATGGGCGATAAGGGACCCAACCAAAACCAAGACGTCGAGGCGGACGCCCAGTCGGCCGACGTGGACGTGAAGATGAGCAATGACGCACCGCCGAGCCCGAGTGTGACGCACGCTCTGGAAGCTGCCCTCAACGGCATGCTTGGACAAGTCACGGACGCCACCGAACAAACGCAACAACCGGTTGCGGGTAATACAGAACAAGAGGAGGAGCACCCAGAGTGGGAGGCCGACTCGTCTCCGTACGAGTCGTCGTCGGAATCTTCCAGCTCCGACAGCTCTTCGGACGATGATTCGGAAGATGAAGGCGGTTATCCCCTACTCGGCATCGAAGAGACGGCTCGCCTGTTGATGGCTGCGGACGGCGATGGCGAAGGAGACGGAGACGGTAACAAATCCAAAGGTACGGGTGCGGCACTCCGGACCAAGAACGAGGTTGCCGAAGAGGTCATTCCCAAGCCCGATGTCACCATTACGCCTGAGATGAAAATCGAACTCTTGGGCAATATCGAGTTTGTCGTCGAGAACACCATCGTCATCAAGTCGCAGACTCCAGGCGAAGTTCAGGTGCTAGACTCGGGTTCCGTGCTCTGCAGGGAGGACCGAACCGTCATTGGGGCTCTAGCCGAGGTTCTGGGCAACGTCCGCAACCCCATGTACACCGTGGGTTTCACCTCGGAAGACGACGTCAAGGAGCTTGAACTTGCGGCCGGCGTCCCCATTTTCTACTCTGTAGAGCACGCCAACTACGTTTTCACCCAGCCGTTGAAGGAAGTCAAGGGCACTGACGCCAGCAACCTTCACGACGAGGAGCTGGCTGCGGAGGAGATGGAATTCTCCGACGACGAGAAGGAGGCCGAGTATAAGAGACAACAAAAACTTAAGAAGCGAGGAGGGAAAGCCGGTCGTGGAGGACGAGACCAAAGCAGTCAGCCCGGCGCCAACCACTCTCCACACCCGGGGGCCGGCGCCGTTCTCAACTATGATGAGGATGAGGACGGACCTTATCGGCCCTTGGCTAGGCCCGTTGGGTTCGGCCAAGGCGGGCCGTCGTCGCTCCCTCCGCTACCCCCAAAGCCCGAGACCGGGTTCAGTCCGCCCCGTGGTGGTCGTGGCCGCGGTCACCGGGGAGCCCATCGCGGCGGGCGGGGCGACTTCCGGGGACGCGGCAACCGCGGAGGCCACCGTGGTGGTGACCGGAGACACGGCCAGAGAGGAGGCGGAAGCGGTAGTTATCCGCAGTTTGCCCATGACGGCGCATCCTCGCCTCAGACACCCTTCTCTAACCTCCCGCCGCCTCCTCCCCAGAACCCCCATCTTCCCCCTCCTCCATTCGGCGCAAAGCCACCAACGCCCGCTGGGCAATGGCCCCCTACCCCTGCCCCTTATGTACCCCCTCCAGTGTCATACACCCCTCACTCGCCGCCAGCTCAGCCGCAAATCCCCATCCCACATCATCAACCCCCTGCGGGCAATTTCAACTTCAACTACCAGGCCTGGAACCAAAACCAGAGCCAACAGTACCAGTACCCCCAGGCAGCTCCTCACCATCAACCGCCCCCTCCCCCGCAGTCACA
This sequence comes from Trichocladium uniseriatum, assembly GCA_017139535.1. Classification (NCBI taxonomy): domain Eukaryota; kingdom Fungi; phylum Ascomycota; class Sordariomycetes; order Sordariales; family Chaetomiaceae; genus Trichocladium; species Trichocladium uniseriatum. The sequence continues at coordinate 452,817 of WOUO01000025.1, read as the reverse complement.
GCACACAGCCGGCTACGCACAGCCGTTCGTCCCTCCTGCTTGGCCGATGGCGGGGGCTGCCCCACAGGCGCCTCCCACAGCTGGCACATACAACCCAACATTCTTTGGCGCGTACCAACACGCACAGCAAGCCCATCAAGCCCAGCAGCCTCACCAACCCCAACAGGGACAGCAAGGCCAGCAGTACTGGCCGCAACAGCAGCATGGCCCTTATGGTCAGGGCCCGAGTTAGTATCTTGACCGCTCGTTGTGGCTAGAGTAACCCTCTGTTCCTAGAGGATCAGGCTGGCATCCTGCGTCCCTTGGTGCGAGCTGCCGTGCCACCCTGAAAGCCCTTTTGGGCGAAACAAGGGATTTACTGGTAACGTCAGCTCGCCACCTGTTATTTCCCAAGGACGGGAATGAATGGCATCTAGCGATGGCATACTGCTGCCAAGCTTCGGCAACTCGGCGTTTGCTATGACTGAGTCGATGGTCCTGGGCCGGCGGCTACCCAAGCCCTGTATTACACACGGCGCATGTATTACATATGTGTAACATCGAAGGCGTTAGGGGAATGAGGTTTAGAGGAAAACAAATCAAAAGTTTTGTGAGTTCGGCTGGAGAGGGAATACAGCCAGGGAGACTTTGCAGCTGAGATTCTCCGGCGTTTGCTTGCTCGCCGGCTTGTCTTGGGGAGATGAGCTGGATCGCCAGGCAGGATAGAAAAAAGGATATGTCACACCACTGTCTGTTGTTGCTTCCAATGATGATCGGCAGCTCAGCCACTTGGTTATTCCAAGGATGTCAGCCTCTGCCTCGTTGCGCGACTTGACTGTTTGCTCTCCCGCGTCGCCGTCGTGTTTGCGGAGCGCGCCACTTCCTCATCAACCAGGGGTCCTTTTCAAAGTGCAAGGGCAAGGGGTGATAAGCTCCATCATCACATCATCGGTGGAGCCGTGGTTTTTCGGGTTGTGGGGGATCAAAATCTGGCGCAAAGCCCGAAGCAGGCACCTGAAACAGCAGTGGCTTTGGCACGTGGGGAAATCGCCAGTGACACTTCAGAAGCTGGTGGATCCGGATTCCGGACTTGGCGATCTAATCGTTTGCTGGAGGATGATGGCATTTTGAAAATGCGCCGAGGAAAGGGTTCCGTGGTTCGAGAAAGTAATTAACAGCGTTCTGTTCGCTAAAAGAGAGCTGAGAGCTGCACCTTTGTACGCGAGACCTGTGCTGGTTGCCTTGCAGGTTTTTATCCCAGTGATCAACCAACTGGCAGCGCCAAGAATAGAAACCGCAAGCCAACGGACTGCGTTGACTCAGCCATCTGTCTGTCCAACCCGACTTCTCATCACCAACAAGAGGCTGGCGCCACTTTTGCAAATCATATGATTGTCACGGGTGACAGTGGACAAAGTCTGAGCGGGAAATGTGAGGAAACTCAAGACCGACTTTCCAGAAGCTTTCCCCACGCGAACACGAAGCTGGCGAGTCAACGCTCGATGCGAGATGCGGGGCACACCGTCATCAAGGTGCGCCATCAAAGCCATCAAGTGTCCCAAGGCGCCAAGGGTCAGGGTCGGGGCCGGGCAGAGCGACGAAGATGTGGATGCAACGCCGGCGGGGGATTTGGCGTGGGCCTTCATACCTGGCCAATGACAACCCTGCCGACAATCTCGCTTCTTGCTGATCTTTGGTTCAGCCAATCACGAGCTGCTCGTGCCTGAGAAGACGGTGACCGGCGGGGACCACGGTCGGAAATCGGGTCCATGCGCGAGAAAGACAGGACGAGATCCACCAGTCGGGACGGAAGACATGCTCATTTTGGTCTTGAAACGTCGGTTTGGGAACACAGACTCTACACTACTGCGGTAGTTTGGCGATGTTGGACGGGCGCGCCGCGAACGAAGGGTTGTTGGCTTGTTGGGTCCGAGATTTGATTTTTGTCCTTAGGCGGCGAGGATCCAACAGTTGCGCTGAATGGCAGCTTCGCCGGCGGCACAGCGCTGCAGTGACAGCATCCACCCGCTGCACCTCGTTCAAGCAGGTGCCTGCGAGGAACTCTGCGCCAGTTTCCCATCTTGGACCCTGTCAGCAACCGAAGGATGGGCGGCACGCCGAAGCGGCACACCACACACAGCTCAGCCCGCACGCTGATCCCTGGCCCCCAAGTGACCAAAAGGTGACCCCAGTTTGCTGGGCTCCAATTGCGTACCCAAACCTCCCAGGTTCATTCACCCGCATCCGACCGCCCACAGCAGGGCATCCATGGTTGGCAGCCAACTCTCCGTCCTCTCGGCTTCTCCTCCTGCGTCTGCTTTCCACCTCGTGTCGACAGGCTTTTTTTTTGGTGTGTCGCTGAGCGCTTGGTTCATTCCGAGGATGACCTTTTGAGATTGAGATCTCGTCGTCGCCTTCTTTTGCGAACGCATTATCATTACTACCCACCTTCTTTTCCGACCTCACCGACATAGATCGCTGGATCCGCGCGCGAGTCTTCGCTGCCTTCATTCATTCAACCCTCTCTCCTTTCCGTTTGAGCAAACCCGCTCGCCGATTTATGTGTTCGCCTGGACCCAAACGAGTATCATTATAGGGGTAGATGTTTAAAAGTTAGGACATCAGATTCATTCGACGACAAAAAGGAGGCATTTTTAGCATCACATCACTCTCACCACATATCACCAACCATGGCGGCGCGGGAATGGTGGGGCAGGTTGGCGCACGAGGCTGGAGCGGTGCTCGACTCGCCGAGGCCAGGCCGTGTTCGGAGGGTTGACCCGCTATCTACAACATTATTTCCGACGGAAATCGTCAACACATTGACACAGAGCTCAGTAAATGTCGCTATCACGGAGACCGCCCTTGCACTAGATTCGGCCACAGCGCCAACGACCACGGCTACCGTGGCTGTCGAGAGCTCGACACAGCAGACATCAAGCGCAGCACAATCGACGGCAACGGCGGGGGCGGACGCGGAGAATGGCGGGGGCGAGATGAGCACCATCGCCAAGGCGGGCATCGCGATCGGTGTACTCGGTGGTGTGTTAGCCATTTTTGTCTTCGTCTACTGTGTGTTCAGCATACGGAAGAAGAAGCTCGCAAGGCAAAGGCAGCAGATGGAGGACGACGAAAAGATCAACGGCCCGTTCACTGACAGCGCCGCCATCCGTACCCCCAACACGGCCCCGAGGCTTAGCCTGCGGCCCGTCACCCAGTTCCTGCCGGGTTTCACGATGCAGAGCCAGGCGGATAAGAGAGCCAGCCGGGGCATTGCCCTCACTCTCAACCCAGTGTCATCACCTTCGCCGACCACGTCGCTCGCGCCCCTGAACCGCCCCCCTGGGGCCAGCGCCTGGGAGCGTACGACGAGGAATACCGCCACCCCAAACGGAGATCGCGCCGGAACAAGCGCAAGCCTGCACCCCAACAACCCCTTCCACGACTCGCAACGCGTCCAGGACGAACCCGTCAGCCCCATCAGCTCCATGGGTTCCTTCGACCACCGTTTCGAGAACCACGTAGGCGTCGCAAGGACAAGGGACTCCATCGCGGAGCCCGTATCTCCCATCGGCGGAGACGACGACGACGACGACGCTGGCGTTGCCTCAGGCAGCGGAGGTGGTCTCACTGTCTCGAGCCTGACGCGCAAGACCTCAATACGCAAGGATCTTCCCAAGCCCCTGGACCTCACCAAACCCCCGTCCCCGCTCTACGCCGCGCCCCCGAGCCCCTCAGGCACCGAGTACAGCATGCACTCGATGGCGCCCGGCCAACCACCCGCCCCGTCCCTCAGCGCCGCCGAGATCGCCGCCGCAGGCGGCCCCTCCAGCTCGACCGTCCACCGCGTCCAGCTCGATTTCAAGCCGACCATGGAAGACGAAATGGGCCTGCGCGCAGGCCAGCTCGTCCGCCTGCTGCACGAGTACGACGACGGATGGGTATGTCTTTCCCCTTCCCCTACCCCACCTTTTAATAATAATAACAGCACGCATCCTAACCAACCAACCTTCCAACACAGGCCCTCTGCATCCGCCTCGACCGCTCCCAGCAAGGCGTTGTCCCCCGCACCTGCCTCTCCACCCGCCCCGTCAAGCCCCGCCCCCCCCTGAACACCTCAGGCTCGAACCCGCGCGGCGGGCCACCGGTGAACCCATCTTTCCATCAGCAACAGCAGCAAAATGGCGGGTTCCCGCCTGTTCCGTATGGTGGTAATGGCAATGGCAGGGGGAGGTCGGTTAGTCCCGGTGATGCGACAGGGGGGTATTATCAGCAAGGCCAGGGACAGGGCCAGGGACAGGGGAGGCCGCGGAGTCCGAATTATCAGTACCAGTATCAGGGAGGCGGTGGTGGCGGGGATCGGTCACCGGCGCCGGGGCAGGCTTATTAACTAGCACGCGCTTGAGTTGAGGTTGAGGGGTGGTGTAAGTGAGTGGGTGAGTGGTGGGAGGGTAAAAGGTGTGCTTTGAGGATTGTTTTCATGGGTGGCGTTTTGGTAAAGGGGTGTTTGGGCGTGGGTTGGTACGATATGATATTGGAGGGAAGTGTGTGGGTTTTGGGATTTGGGGTTTGCGGTTTGCAGTTTGGGGAGACCCATCGTGGGATGGATTGGTGCGCGTTTTCTTCTTCTCGTCACTCGCTTCGGTCGACTCTTTTTTTTTTCTCTTCTTGGTACACCTCGGCGTAGTGGCACGCTTGTTGGGGGCATGATTTGGGCCTGGGACTGGCCGACCTGCCTGGCTAAAGTTTTTATTCTTTCTCGTGGATAATTTACGGTGTTGTTTCGGTGTCGGTTGAAAGCAAATGAGTGTGTTGTGTTTAGGAGAGGATGTGTCTGTTGTTTGCTATGAAAAGAGAGGATGGCAAATACAGACGGTTACAAGCCGCTGTATGCGGGTGATGAAATTGCTGATATGGAACGTGATCTCGGCAGACCTTGACGCGCCAGGTGAACATCCCAGTTATTCGGCCTCTCGCGCCTCTCCACCGTAAACGGAACATTCTCAAGGTTTTCCCCTTCTAAGAAATGGCCCGCTAGTATCTCAGAGTCGGGCCCTCCTCGCCGGGCGGGGAGCTCGGGCAGGCTCAGCACGAAGCGCTTCTTGTCCGCGACGCGGACCTGCATCAACCTGCCAAAGAAGCGGATCTCGCTCACACGCTTGTGCCAGGGCCGCAGGTCACGCGAGTGGAACCACACGCGCAAGTCCTGCAGCTGCGACTGCTCCACCAGCATGTCGCACACGCGCTGCCAGGGGTTGTTCTTCATGTCGAGGCCCGGCCGGGCGCGGCCCGCGAAGATGGCTGGGGGGCCTTCGTCGCCGAGACCAGACACCCGCGGCGGGTAGTAGAGCTCCGGGAGGATGTTGGTCGTGCGGATGCACAGCTCCAGGGAACGCAGTGGGTAGCGCTCCGGGTCGTTGCCGTAGCGGGACAGGAAGTTCTCGGCTGTGGCCATGTCGGTCATGACAAAGGTGGTGGTGCTGTAGAGGGCGGGCAGGAATTCCATGTACCTATTGCAGGGTTAATATTGTCTGCTTCCACGTTTTATTTTGGGTGTGGAGTGACGTACATGCGCTTACACGCTGTCAAGACGTTTAAAAATCCCGTCTTTGGTTTGACCTTCTGATACTCCTCACAAGCCCAGTGCAAGCACCACTCGCTCCTTAGGCGCTTTTCCCAGGCGGCCTTCTCAGGCGACCCGTTCTCCGCGGCGTAGAACTTGCCGAAGCGGATGTCGTCGGCGCAGGGGTCCGTGATGCACGGCACATGGTTCCAGACCATGGCGGGTTCGGCCGCCGGTGACTCGCACCCCTCCTGCTCAACAGGGACCATGTCGACATGTTGGTGGGGAGAAGTGAGGTGGCAGTACTCAATGTAGATGAGGTTGCGGATCTCGGCGGGGAGAAGAGTGAAGAAACGCGACGAGAGCTGCGGGTCGGCGGTCTGGTGGAAGGAGGCGGTGTTGATGATTTGGGCTGCCATGTTTGAGTTCATATTTGTCTCGTTGAAGCGTCTGTGTTGGCGGCTTGTTCGTGGTGTCGGCGGAGAGGAAGAGAGGTTCATGGCATTCTTGATCCGGCTGGGGGAGCATGTTGGTTCAGCCTGGACGGCCTCCCCCGCGACGCGCTAATCCTGGCGCCTGGAGTTCCATCCCATGCCGCGTAATTGGCTCCATTCACGGCCACGATTCAGCCGAAGGCAACCAACGTCTTCTTCTTATCTGTACATGGTATCCCCTACTCATGCGTCGGCTGTTGACTGGTATCTTCGATACCTCAAACATAAGCTGAAGCCCATTGGGAGATGATCAAGGTGCCAAGTTGAAATTTGACATGAGAGGCGGCAGTCCCGGCGCAGTATGGAAGCGCAATTGGAGGTGAGGCGGGGTAGCTGAGAGCCCCGCTTTGCGGCTGTTGGCTGTCAGACCCTGGCATCCACCCCATGAAGTAACGACTGCGGTTGTGCATAAAAGCAACCTGCCACTTTATAGTGATGCGATGTGGGTTTCGGATGATGGAACCTGCGGAATGTGAGTTGCAATTCATCCTAACTCCGTTCCAGGTTGAAACCGGTCCCGTCCCGTCACTGGTTGTCCGGGTTGTGCCAGTCCGCCTTCTAGAATCTTCCCACTTTGACAAATCGGGCCCAATCGATGCCCCCCACTGCGGCCCGGGAGACCCGCAGCGGCGGGCTTGACTGGGGGACCCCACCAAAGCTCCCATCATCCCACCTCCACCAAATACCGGCCATACCGACATACATACATAATATTTCGCAACCTCTCCTTCGCCAACCTACATAGGTGACCTTTTTGCCACATACTTTACCTGTCACTAGAATCTACTTGGCACCCGCGCATCTACTCCAAGAGCTCCGAATCTACCTTCGACTAGCTCCACCCGGGACACGGCATCCCGCTGTCGCATTTGCAACTCGGTGCGAAACCACGCGCTCGTCTGAACCTACCAAAGCCCCTAAACAGACCATGCCGTGACGACCACAACATGGCCAAGTCAATGCAACTCAAGGAAGAAGGCAACCGCCGCTTCCAAGCCGGCGACTACGTCAAGGCCGAAGCCCTCTACTCCCAAGCGTGAGCATCACCCCAACCCCAAACAAACGCAGCCCGTTTGCGCTAACAACACCCAACCCACCACAGCCTCATCGTCGACCCCAACAACCCAGCTCTCTACACCAACCGTGCCATGACGCGCCTCAAGCTCTCCCAATGGGACAACGCCATCGCCGACTGCAGCGAGTGCCTGCGCCTGTCGCCCGACAGCATGAAGGCGCACTACTCGCTATCACAGGCCCACCTCGCGCTGCACGCCTACGACGACGCCCTCGACCACGCGCTCAAGGCGCACGCGCTGTGCGTGCGCGCCTCGGACAAGAGCCTGGCCACCATCACGACGCACGTGCTCAAGTGCAAAAAGGACCGGTGGGACGACATGGAGAAGCGCAGGATACGGGAGACGTCGGACCTGGAGGCCGAGGTGATTGAGACGTTGGAGCGGGAGAGGGATCAGGCGTTGAGTGAGGCTGCGGATCAGGATGAGGGGAGTAAGCGGGAGATTGCGGCCGAGTGGGAGGGCAAGATTGCGAGGATGCGCGAGGTGTTTGAGGAGGCGCGCCCGGCCAAGGAGAAGAGGAGGGTGGTGCCGGACTGGGCGATTGATGATATCAGCTTTTGTGTCATGGTTGATCCTGTTATTGTGAGTGGTCCCTCCCTCCTTGATAGGAACATGGCGACGGCTAACTGGACGGTAGACCAAAACCGGCAAGTCCTACGAGCGCGCCTCCATCGTCGAGCACCTCCGCCGCCAGCCCCAAGACCCGCTCACCAGGGAACCATTGTACCCCTCCGAACTGCGCCCCAACCTCGACCTCAAACAGGCCTGCGACGAGTTTCTGGCCGAAAATGGCTGGGCGGCAGATTGGTAGCATTGTATGTGTTGAGTAGCGTCTGGTTGCATAGCGAGGTGTTTAGGATCGGCGGGGGCGTTTTCATTTCTCGCCATGTTTTTTGAATGTACGGATTCCAGATACGAGCGAGCGCGTTTTGTCGAGTACATGCCACTTTCTACGCGATACCATCATACACTATCCCCGCCTGCCGCCGCGGAAACGCACCCGCTCGGCATGCTTTCTTTCTGTCGTCAACGGGCCTTGTAAGGGCGTAATGTAATGTCCTTGCTTAGTGCTGATGTAGCGGTAGCGATCACTTGATATAAGGAAGGGTAAGGACTGGGTTGCCGTGGTGGTGGGGATCCATTTTATCGGTGGAAAGAGGGAGTGGTATTTCCGGTGGCGCGGGAAGTGAAATAAGGGTTAGGTTTGGAGGAAGGGGAGGAAGATTGGCCGCGTGATTGGGGATGAAGTTGGAAGGGCATCCCATTGGCAATGCGGGGGCGTGTACATGTCGGCGTTTCGTACACCTGCCTCCTTGTCGACTTATACTGTTGACCGTTGAAACCTAATCATCCGCGTGCGGATATATCATGGCGGTGCACTACAGTTTCTTAGCTGCTGCTGGTCAGGGGCTGTTGGGGCGATTCTCACATGAGACTCCAGACAGTACTTGCCTACACCGACTGCCCCGAGGATCAAAGTTCCGATGGCCTGCTCCTCTCCACAGCCGCCCCATGCTCTCGAGTTGCGCCCAAGAAGTCTAGGGCCCGATTATTTGCGTAACACTCTCACCAGCCATGGTGAGACGTCTACCACATGCTATGTATACCATCAAACCTTGCCGCAGCTGCGGCTAACAGCCCAATAAGCTCAAGCTGTATCTATCAAGACCATTATAGGAAATACCGGACACGATGGCCCTTCAACCACAGACTGTAGTTCTTGTAGGTAGGTAGGTAGCTTCACTGCCCAACCTCCCTTCCTCTCAGTTGCAAGGCTCGTCACTGAATCACAACCACAACAAGAGTTTCCAGAGGTTGATCATAGTATCCATGTTCCAATCATAGTATCCATATGCCAATCATATTAGTATATTCAAATCGATATCAGATATACAATACATGCTTAATCTACAAACCCAGGAGTCTATCCTCCTCGAACAATGCAATAACGACAGTCCCAAGAGTGTGGAAAGACCAGCGCCAATATCCATGTTACTGGTATTCCCTCATCAGTGCTATGCAAGGCCAGCCCACACCGTCATGCCATCGAATCGTACTCATACAAGAATCCTCGTTGCTCAAAGCCAAAACAAAACAGAACCCAAAACGCATAACCAAACAACCAACCGTCAACAACCCAGTCATCACGTTCCCCTCATCATGTCATCATGACTTCATGTTGTGTGCCTCATCGACGTCTCTCTCGCACATATATATTCCCAAGAAAAAGAAAGCATCAGAAAAACGACCCCTTATGTGTCGACGGCGCAGGATAGCTATCCCCATCATCACTATGCTCACTCCGCCTTCGATCCCTCAACCGCTGGCGGTAACTCTGCGAATCGGGAGGCTCCGCGGCCTCAAACTTCTTCTCACTCTCCGTCGGGCGCGGAGGGCTCTGGTTGTACCCTTTCGTGATGCTGTGGCCATACCGGGACTGCTTGTCGTCGGTGTAGTCGATGTCGTCCGAGTCGTCGGCATCATCGTAGTGCTGTAGGGCGGGCGTCGACTGCGACATGTGCGAGTCACCCTGGACAAGACCGAGCGTTTCCTCTTCTGTGGCGTCTTTTAGCTGGGGGCTAGAATAACCGCGAGAGGACAAACGGTTGCGAGCTCCAAATCGGGATCCAGAGTCTGCGGTCCCGTCGCCGCCATGACGTTTGAACATATTTTGAAAGGAGAACTGGCGGCGGGCTGAGTGTGGTGGGGGTGTTGGTGGTGAGAGCATGATAACCTCGCGGCCGTCTTGGCCAAACTGGACTCGCCGTTTGGAAATTGCGATACTGGCCCCATCGCTGTCGCCGGCTGATGTGCCGGGTGGGCTATGGGATCGCCCAGGGTCGTACCCTTGGGCGTCAGCAGGCTTTGTTCCCGGCACCGCGATCGACGTTAGTTGGACAGGATGCATCGGGCTTTGTGGCTTCGGTGCGTTGGGATCCCCGCGGAAGTCGGGGTGGCCGGGAAGGGTTGCTGTGCGCGCTCTGCCGCGCAAGGTACCGATAAAGTGGGAGAGGGCCGGCGAGACGGGCCTATTCGCCTCGGCAAGCTCCTCCTCGGTTGGGAAATGCGACCACCCCAGAGGCGGGTGCGGTGTCGGTGTCGGGGGCGCGAGATGGGTCGGCGCCGGAGATGTCATGGATCTCGCCCGGTGGGTGCTAAACGTTCCCGTTCTCCGCCGTCTTATGCCATCCCATTCGTACTGAGGCACGCCATTCTCGCTGACGGGCGCCAGTCCTTCCTGGAGTTTCTCCTCGTGTAACCGCTTTAACTCCTCAAGCTCCATTTTCTGGCGCGCAGACGAGAGTCTTCGTACAATGGCTGCTGCGCCCCGGATGGCGTCCGCCTTGGGCTCCGTCTCGGGCTGCGGCTGCTCGGCGATGGTGTGTATTTGATCCAAGTCTCCAGCAAAAACAGCGGCGTCTGGAACGTCCTTGGCGGACTTGGAAAGTTGCAAAAGGACGACGCCCGAGCAAATAGTCAGGAACCCGTTGACGACGGTGATGATGGATGTCGGCGTCCCCTTGAAACCCCGGAAGAGAATGGCCGAACTAATAATGGTGGTACTCGTGAAGTAGACGTAGTATGTCGGGGTTACCAAAGCGGCGTTGAACAGATTAAGCGCTTTCTGCAGGACTGTCAGTAAAATGACCCTATCGAAGCCATATCTCAAGCTGCACTCACATTCAGGTAGATAATTTCGGTTAGGAGCGTCCCAATGACAAAGACCAGAAGGACGTAGGTGAACCACTGGTTGAACTGAGGGGTCCCTCCGGCCTGGGCAATGATGGCGGCGCCCAGCCCCTGGGTAGCCACAACACTCAGGCCGCCCACCCAGCTGCAGATGGAGATGTAGACCAACATGTTTTTGTTTCCGTACTTGGGACCCAACCAAAACGCCACAATCGCCGAGCCAACAATAACGACGCCGGCGTACGAGAGAAAGCCGGGATGGATAACAAACTCCTGCATCTGCTGGATATTTGCAACGGACGATGTCTGTGGCGCGTTCATGACAATGACGACGGAGCCGACGATACACAGAAAACATGCGACTTTGCCGACCATGCTCAGGCGCTCCTTGAGGAATATGGCGGACAAGACGGTGGTGATGACGACCGAGAGTGCGCCCAGCGGGGTGACCAGGATGGCGTCGGTGAATGCATAGGCCGCAAAGTTGAGGCCTTCGCCCAAGATCATCAGGATCATGCCGGCCCACCAGTAGAAGTTCTTGAGGTATCCATATCCTTCGCCGGCGACTTCCTGGTACTTCTCATTGGCGCGGAGCAGGCCGACCTTTTTGAGGACAAACGACGTTCCGATGAATGCGCCGGATCCGACGGCCAACCCTATGCCGATGGCTTTAAAGGCAGGCGGCCTGTCGGCAGCGGCGGCGCCAGCAACACCGGAGCGGGTATATAGTTCGTGCGCATGGTTGAGGACTTGGGCTGCGTTGTCCATGGCGGCGCGGGCCAGGAAGCGGGAGCGACTCGGTTGTCGCTCGCCCCGTTATTTTTGAAGTACTGTATCGGGCGAGTCTCGGCGACTAGGCGATGGTGGTGTTTGGTATACGACGCCTCGAAATAGCCGTTGTTGGTGCTCTGCGCGAAGGTGTCATGAGCTGCGGCTTTGGGTCGAGGTCGGCGGAATTGGGCTCGAGTTGAAGGCTGGAAACCAGGAATAGAGACAAAGTTTGAATCAGTCTGCTGGGTCTAGACTTTGTCTTCTCCACAGGGCGCGGGGGCAAGCTCGGTTCGAGATAGGCAGGAGGTTATAGGAACGTGGAGGTCGTGGAGATGTTGCATGTGCTCTGGGACGGTGCCTGTCGAATTCACAGGGTTCGTTTTCGTACAAAACGGTAACGAGGAGGAATCGAGAAATTCGTGAGGTTGGTACGAGGCCGGAACAGAATTGAGAACTCTGCAGCAGGAGAGGATGCTAGCTCGTGGTGGTGCTGGATACGAATGCGTTCAGATCGTCCTGGCCTGTCGCTGGTTGCTGCGCAATGACGAGCCCCACCAAAACAATGATGCAGGGGGGGTTCCGTGGGAAAGGGTTCGATCTTGAGGACGGTGCATAAGTGCAATAAGATACAAAATTAGAAAGGCAGAAGAAAAATGAAGACACAGATCTTTTTCCAACTGAAAACACAAAAGCCGGAATTATTCGACGTCAAGACGTCTCTTTTGCGAAAAAAAAAAGTTGGCTGGAAACAACTGCGCAGGGAGAAACTTGATGGAGATCCTTGGCGCCCACATGATTCTGGCCCAGTGACGGACCTGCTGCGGGCACCCCTGCCTGTGCAAAAGTGGGTCTTTGTCGCCGCTGGCGCTGTGCTGAAACGTCAATTGGAGAAGTGGGTGGGCAGTTGTCTGCGCTCTGCAACAAAACGTTAGTTTCTCGTTCTGGCATCTGCCCATCGACGAGGCAGACAGCGTCTCTTGATGTTTCAACCAAAACCGTGCGCAATCGGGGGTCCCGGGTGCTTTTTCCGATGTCACTCTGCGACGTCCAAAGGACCGAGTAACTCGTTATTCAGGTCCAAGAGAGTTGCTCCTTGGGGATGCTCCGTACTGGATGCGACAGCATTCAAGATGGCATGAAGACTTAACCGCATACCACCTCGGGATGCCGGTGATGTCACTTGGACCCTTTGGAACTTGCAGATCGATTTGGTGATAGGCTCACAGGGGTTGATCTCGAGACGGGACGGGACACCACCATTTCCCCACCACTCAATAAACCAAACTTGGAAAGCGCCAAGCTCTCTTGCACTCATCAAGCATCAGAATCTAGCGTAATTCTACTGCAGATGAACATTTTCGTACCTCGCATCCGAAAAAGAGCAGCGCGAAGACAAGCTTCGCCAATGGCCCGGATCGACGAGTGGCGCTCGGCTAAAACCGAACGCGCATCATTTTGGGCTGATCGACAGTTCGACACATCCAGGGTCCTGTTGTGCCTGCTTCTCTGACAAGTCGCTTCGTTCTGTATCGTATCGTGTCGCAAGTGGCGCCAAGGGGTGACGTGTGCCAGCTCAAACAGACTTCAAGTTTGCAGTAAGGTTCGTATGAAGTAAACCCCTGAGATCCATACATCATGTTAACAACTGCCTGACCGAACTTGACGCCCGCGGCCCATTGTCTTCACCGCCACCACCATCAAAAGGCGACATTACCACAGTCGAGTTCCGGTTTTCCATTCAGGTTACTAGTTACAACTCTAGGTTGGAGTTCCCCTTGCAGGTACAACTGGCAATAGCTTTAGCTTCGCGAGGTAGCAAACATCCGTCGACTAAGACACGGGGTCAACACCCCAACTAGTCAAATTGTTGGCGAGTCCACGGGTAGAAGGTGACAACTGACGATAACTCTCTCGGAGCAATCTACTTCAGGACGGATGATCGCATGATGCGGGACGAGACTGCTATGGACTTCCCGCGAGCGCAGCCGAACTGGACACGAAACAAAAATGGAAGCCTCCGCAGGCTGTCTTAGACGTTGAGTATCGTGCCCTGAAGCTGGATGGTTCATCACATTGAAATGCCGTTGATTGGCCCCATCGCGCGGTGCAAACGGCGCCACCACTCCTTGGGCATAGTACGCCCAGGTTGCTGCCCCTAGTCCCGACGCTGTTGGCCCGGGTTACACAGCCACGACATTCCCCTCACCTGTACATGCGTAAGGCTCTCAAACGAGAAAAGATAGGTACTTTCTCCTTGCTACCCAACGATGCTTGACCCGGAACTCCCATCATTACGGACTGGCAGTTTCGTTCTTAAGGCGCGTCCCGGACGTTGTCACTATCACAGATCACACAAGTGAAACAGCATGGCGCCTTGTGATTTCCTCTTTAGCGAAGCAGCGCGCTTCCGTATTAGCAACTACAAATGTGTCGACCTCCCACCAAAGCTGTGGAAAGTGACCCACGGGGATTCGCAATCCCGTGTGGTGAATGGGGATATCGTTGCGGCAAACAACGCCCAGCGGTTCGACGACGAGGCCGCGCTCCAGTGGGCGGTCCAAAACCACGTCGACTGGAACAGTAGGCTACCCAGCAGCTTCATTTCCGTCTTCACCGACGAAGACCACGCATGGAACTGGGCCAGACAACGCTGTGATCCCGTCCACATTTACGAAATTGACACCACGCAGTTCCACCCAATGCTCGGACCCATGGTCCTGGACATGGAGTTGCTGATGACCGAATTGGACATTTACAATCCCTACTCTCAGCACGAGCTGCTATTCCTGCGCCGTATTCCGGCCACGTGTATCATCTCTATTATCACGCTCTCTGAAGGTTGGCAACCAGGTATGTGGGATATCTTCACGCCAGGAGACGGAGTAACCTGACCTGACCGCACCTCCAGAACAAGGAGATGCTCTAGAGATCGTCTCATCTCCCAGCGAACTGGACGCGTGGTCTTATGATCCCAGCCAAGGCTTGGATAGCCAATCGGACATTTGTTACAGTGACGACCCCGACTTCTCGGCTGACGAACGCGACCTGCAAGATGATCTAGCGGAGATGATGGATGATCTGGCTATGTAATAAGTAATCTTGCTGTCCACTGTGGGAGCCGCACCGGGGGGGGGGATTCCGGTAGAGATGATGGCAGAGAGTTGGTCAGGAATCCGAGAAATAGAACTGTGTGAGCTACGCCGAGCACCAGGACCCAACATGGCTACGTGACTAAAATAGTTAACTATTGCACTTGCAGTTACGGGAAGATATCATCTCTTATAATCCATGAACATTTCATTGCTCCCCAACAATCCCAACTCTCTACCAGGGAATCTCTGCGCCGGTGTACGTCACAAACTTGCCCGAGGTCTCAGGGGTCAGGTTGTCAATCTGGCCGAACGTCAGCTAAAGCAATCGCAATCTTCGGTAACAGACACAAAACATACCTGCCTGAGTACCCCCTCGGCGCTCTGCTCCAGGCTCAGGGGCGGCTCCTGGATGCCAAGCACATCAGCCAGAGCCTGGCCCATGCCCGTCTTGACCCAGCTACACCAAACAATCAGCTCACCAAGCCCCAAGGCAAACGAAAAGGGAAAAAAGAACCCTCTACTCACCCAGGATGCACAATCCCCACCACCAACCCCTTCCCCCGAAACTCCACACTCAACTTCTTCGCCCACCAATTCGCCGCCGCCTTGCTCATGCCATACGCCACCCCCGGAAAACTCTCCTGTTCCAGACATGCAATACTCCCCATCGAGCTCGTCACCAGCACAAACTTTCTCTCCTCCCCTCCCTCACTTTCCTCACTGGTAGTATTCAACAACCCCCCCTCCCAGAGGGCCTTAAACACCCTCACCGGCCCAAGCGCATTCACCTCAAAATCTCTCTTCATCTCCTCCACCTCCGTGCCCAGGACATCCTTGAATGCCTCTGACGAGCCCGCGTTGGCAACCGCGACATCCACACGGGCGATGTCATGGTTGTCGCGCAGGCGCGAGGCAAGTGAGGCAGTGGTGTGAGCTGGGTCGGGGGAGGCGTCGTCTAGGAGGAGGGGGATGAGGGCGCTGCCAGTACCATTGGCGGGGGAGGAAGAAAGGGAGTCCAGCGCGGGGCTGGGCTGGCGCGAGGTGGCGATGACGGTTGTGTGCGGGCGGGCGAGGAGGAGCGTCGCGAGGGTGAGGCCGATGCCTGCGAACGGGGAAAAGTTAGTAGGTTGGGGGTGGAATCAGGGGTGGATTGGGGGTAGGGTGATTGAAAGGAAGGGAGGGCCGGAAGGGAAATTCTGGAGCGGGCGGGGAGAGAGGGGTAAAAACGTGGTTACATACCCCTATTTGCGCCCGTGATGAGATAGACAGTGTTGTCCGACATGGTGAGGTGGAAAGGGTAAGGGTCGAGATGGCGGTCGGCTGAAAAAAAGGGGAAGACGAATGGTAAGAGAGGAGAAAAGGCGTACTGCAGGGAAACTCTAGAGAGAATAAAAGGAAGGGTTGGAAAAGAGGGGGAGAAACAAAGGAGGGCCCTTAAATACTCTGGTATCTGACTTACACCCGCATGACCAATAAGCACCGTCAGAAAGTGTGGGCGACTATATTGGATGCCCTCATCGGGATCTGCGGGATTCCGAGAAAGCAGAGGGCTTGGGTGCCATCCTTCGGTTGCCCCCTCACCGTCACCATCAGCCCCTGAATGACCAAAACAAAGGAGCACAACACACAACTCCAATGGCGCGCCCGCTTTGACATGCATCCACGATAGGAATATACAAATAAATTAGCCACGCCGTGCTATTTAGATCATAACTCATAAATATGTTGCCCCTATCCCATAGTGGTATCCCCTCCTGTGATGCCCAACGCCCAAAAACGCCAACACCGCCACCTCCAGCAGGCAAGTCTCGCTAGCCCCTGTTCTTTCAAGCCCCTCGCAATTCGCTAATTAAGCCCCACCCAACCGATCACGCCTTCACCACCCAGCCAGCATTGACCATAAAGTCAAATATCCTCCCCCCCTTCTGAGAGTCGAGACGACAAATTTCCTTGGCCTGCTTCTTCTTGAGACTGCCGTTGCCCTTGACGGCCTCCTTGAGGATTTGCTCCTTGATCATCAGGTACGGTTTCGGTTGGATGCGAAGTGCTTCGCACAGCTTGGACTCTTCTGGTGTAAGAAGATGAAGATCCGGGGCGTTGTCTTGGGAAAGCGGCATGGGCTGGACCCCAGGAATCGGAGGCGGTACATATTTCTGCTTTGCGGGCGTCGTACCGTTCGCGACAACCACACTGCCACCGTTGGCATGGGTTCCGTTGGTCTCGACCTTGACGCCGTTCGGCGGTTCGCCGTTGGGTGTGCCGTAGATTGCTGAGGAACGAATTGGCAGTTCCGGAGCAATCAAGAGAGCAGCACCGCTGGGGGGCTCCGGAGGCGGCTGCTGCTTGTTGCGTTGCGAGGTCGCCAATCTTTCGCGGTCCATTGACCCCAGGGGTATTGCCTTCTGAATGCGCAATGCCTTTTCCTGCTCGTACTTCTCGCCACTTTTTAGGTCGCCGATGCGCAGACTGCGCCATTCTTGAAGCTGTGCAATGGCTTGTCGCAAATTGAGTTCGTCAATAAGTCCTTGACAGAACTGCTCAAAGTCGTCTCGGTTCATCATCCGCGCAAAAGGTTTGGCCTTGTTGAGAAGCTCGCGTTCCTCCTTGGACCGCTTTTTCTCCATCTTACTGTTCTCCCTATAGTCCAGCAAGTTGTGCTCAAAAATAACCTTCTTTCTTTCAACCCGCTGCGTTAGCCTGGCGTTGTAGATCTCCATCACAGTGAGCTTGAGCTCCATCTCGGGTTCCAGCTCGCCCGTGCGCGGGTTGATGCCGTCTCCAGGGTCGAACTGCATGAGTTGCACTGCCTCCTCTGCCTCGTTGGCGTATTCCGTCTCGAACTCCAACCGACCCGGCATGTACCCCTGAATTTCGTGGCAAGACGGCACACTGGCGGTGGGCTTTGTCTTGGGTTGTAAGGCCGGGGCATTCTTGGCTGCTTCTCTTCGTTCCTCGATCCTGCGCTTCTTGCGGGCTTGAAACTCTTCTCGCGAAATCTCGTTGGCTAGCTCCATATCGTGCGGGCTGCATCGCGCTGGAAGGGGGAAGCTGGGCGAGTCGACATAGACCTGAAGGTAGTGGTCGCGAACCTCGTCCTTGTGCCGATAACCGCCGATATGGTCCGCGATGTCCGCCCAGGAGCCTAGGCCGTAGATCTCTGCGCCTTCCAGCAGGAGGAGTTCTTCGTCGGCACCCCATTCTCGGTCAAAAATGGGGAACGAGTTTTGTTCGATAACACGGTAGGGATGTGTCGCGGGCTGATGGGCGTTGCTCGAAGAGCCGTTGGAGAAGCATTGCACGCAGAGATCATACTCGTTGCAGGCACTGTGCGCGCATCGAATCCGGACCTGCCGGGAGACATATTAGTTCGGGCTCGCGCGATCGGGATGTTGCTGCTCCACAATTCCCCCAGGCAGGCATCATGCGCCGCGTTGGACGGGGAAATCTTCCGGCAACAACCGACGATGACATGTACGTACAGTTGAAGTGATATCTGCAGAGCAGACGTCGCAAACATACTTCACACCCCCTTCGCCCCCTCTTGCGGCGATCTTCTTGCGAATGACACCCATTTTGGAGAATGCGCGCGGACGCGGGTGGAGAGGCGTGTAGTGCGATTAGGGGGGAGGCTGCAGTGGGCTCAAAAGTGGCGTAAGACCACACGGAAAATCCCCATGGAGGGCCTTCTGCGACTCAGTATGGCGACCTGAGAGTAATGCGACGCGTGTTTTGATGGATTTCGTTGCGGTCGTCGGCGAAATCGATGGAATCTTGGCGACTCGTGGATGGCGCGGTTATGGTCCAGGTTGCGGTTGAGGTCATCCCGGACGCTCCAGCGATGACCCACTGTTGAGCGCAAGTGCGATGCCAAGTGGCTACCTCGGTGAATGTGGGGAAAGCATTCCGAAGCTTTGCCGGTTGGAGAGAAAGCCTAATGGCATAAACCCTAACCCTTTGCTTGCGCAAAGAATCTGTCGAAGGATGGGAGATCAGGAAGCACAAAGATGCCGAGTTGCTGTGGCACCGAGTCTTGAAAGGAGAAAGGAAAGTGTAGGCTTCCAGTATTAACAAGTTATTTCTATAGAAGATGTTTGAAGAGGTGGATGAGGACCGAGTATGGCTTTCTAGTGTACCCTTGGTAGGGTAAAGTCTGACCTGCTAACAAGCTATCAACCCCTGTGTCCCAATCGTGTTGTTTGTGAGCCACCATCTTGGATGTGATAACCAGGAGAGGAAAGCTGAGAAGGGTTAGGGTTCAACATGAGAGACTTAATGAAAGTGGTTCACCTGTTGTCAACGGTAGGTGGTAACCTGGAATCACTTTGAAGTTTGAACCCCTAGCAGGTCAGACTAATTATCGCTAGACAGATAGCGGGGTAAGTAAACAATCCGGATGCAACGAGTGTTTGGACTCTGCATTAGTTTAGTAGCCTTGGTTAGACCCATCGTGAAGGCTAGGAACCCTCGGGACAATGTGTACCGGCGTTGCAGCGTTTCTTGCACATCTTTTAAAGTTCGAACCTAAAAGAGTGACGCCGGGGCAGCGCCGAACAGGCCCGCCGACCCCGCCATTCACCAACGATCTGAATTGAGGTATAAGAGCGATCTCCCCTCGCACGTGGGGTTCCCTCCTGAAGACGACCATCTTGGCTTTTCACTTTCCTTTGCACTTTCCCGATATTTCTGTTCTCAAATCCCTAGTTAAGATGCCCGACCAGGTTCTCGACGACATTTCGCATCGCCGCTACAACCCGTTGACCGGGTCTTGGCTCCTCGTCTCGCCGCATCGCACCAAGCGGCCCTGGCAGTAAGTACCTTTTCCCCTCCCCAAAATGTCTCGGTCGTACCAATGCGCGGGGATAGAGGCCAGCAGGAGGCGCCGTCCAAGAATGAGCTTCCGGAGTACGATCCGAAGGTGAGTGAATTCGAAGTCCCCACACGAGATCTTAACCATTGACACACTGCAGTGCTATCTGTGCCCCGGCAACAAGCGGGCCCAAGGCGACAACAACCCGGAGTACAAGAACACCTTCACCTTTGTCAATGACTACAGCGCCGTGAAGGAGGAACAGCAGGAGTACAACCCCGAGCCCAGCAAGGATGTCGCCTCCCTTCTGCTGCAAGCCCAGCCTGTGACCGGCCGGTGCTACGTGCTCACTTTCTCACCCAAGCACGACATCACCCTTGCCGACATGCCCGCCCAGGACATCCTCCCGGTCATCCAGACCTGGACTCGCATCTACGCCAGCCACCTGTCGGCCTCGCACCCGCTGCAGGCACAGGCCGCGCAGGCACTGGCCCACATCCCCGCAAACCCAGACGGCGAAGTGGACGCGCCCAAGAACCAGCTGCGGTACATGCAGATCTTTGAGAACAAGGGTGCCGCCATGGGCTGCTCCAACCCGCACCCGCACTGCCAGGTCTGGACGACGAGCACCATGCCCGAGGAGCCCGGCAAGGAGCTGGCGCAGATGGCCAAGTACAACAAGGAGAACGGCCGGCACCTGCTCGAAGACTACGCCAAGCTCGAGATGGAGAAGGAAGAGCGCGTGGTGTGGCAGAATGACGGGTTCCTCATCGTCTGCCCCTGGTGGGCCGTCTGGCCCTTCGAGGTGCTCATCATTGCGAAGCGCCATGTTCGCGCGCTGGTTGATCTCACCGATGAGGAGCGGCTCCAGTTTGCCGAGGCGATCCAGGAAGTCACGAGGCGCTATGACAACCTGTTCGAGACCAACTTTCCCTACAGTAAGTATTGCAGATTGCTGTGTCGTTGTTTCCAGCGCTGACAATCGACATAGGCTCCGGGATCCATCAGGCGCCGCTGGACTGCACCGAGGAAGAGGCCGAGACCAGCTGGTTTCACATGCACTTTTACCCGCCTCTACTCCGGTCCGCGACCGTCCGCAAGTTCCTGGTCGGATACGAGCTGATGGCTGAGCCTCAGCGCGACATCACCCCCGAGCAGGCCGCTGCCCGGCTTCGGAACTGCGGTGGAGAACTGTATCGCAAGCTGCTGAACTGATAGAGAAGGTGCATGATTGTTTTATCGCGCGAGCAATAATGTATTAACAGCATAGCCTCTAGCCGGCAACATTAGCTTTCGCATAGGTACTTCAGACAGCATTACAGTATCCTCCCCATCGTCGCTGCCTCAAAGTTGATAGTCCGCTTATTGCACGTAGTGGTTGTACTGCAGCAGCATCCAGATGGTGCCACCGTACGCGGCCAGGAAGGGGAAGATCTGCGGCCCGCTGAACCTGACCGTCTTCATGACGAGCATCTCGCTGGTAAAGTGCACCGCCGCAATGACGTGGGTCCAGATGGCGAGCTGGTACATGCCCGAGTTCTCGAGCTGGTAGCAAGCGTAGAAGCGGATGATGCCGGCCATGAAGGTGTAGGTGCCAAAGAGGCGGGCGGCGAGCGGCGTCACCTGGTCCTTGGCCTTCTCCGCGTCCTTGCCAGTCGACGAGGCCGGCTTGACCACGGCGGTGCTGTCTTCTGGGTTGTAGCCCTTGCTGGCGGGCGGGAGCGAGTGGTTGGGGACGAAGCGGCCGTTGTAGATGCGCCGGGTGTAGTGCAGGGTTGCGTAGTTTTGGAGGGCGTTGCCCATAGCCACGATGGAGACCTGCAAGAGGAGCGGTGGTTTAGATAACGGCTAACTGGGCATCTTCCGGGCCACTACTCACCACAAACAGGTAGTAGGGCAGGTAGCCCTTCTCCCCCGAAGGGAGGAACGCCTGGAGTTTGTCCATTGTTGTGGTTGTGGGTGTTGAATTGGAAGACAACAGGCACTTCGTCTGAGGCTTCGAGGATGTGATGAAAGACGCGTTTGGATGGTTCAGCTTGAATGCCAAGCCGGCAGCTTCACATGGAAAAGGGGCTCCCACACCTTCGGGAGCGGGATGGTCGCTAAACTGACTATATGCCAAGCCTCATGACTGTTGGGGTATGATTGATGACTTCAGCTTGGATCGAATGGAAAGATCCTTAGATAGAGACCAAAAGCTTAAAGAACGAGGAAAGGAAGAACGAGAGAATAAGGTACCTAACTGAGTTCCGGCTTTGAGTTGCCATACGAAACCCCATTACTCTGCAGTCAATACGGGAAGGAGCAGGTATCAATGATGCTGTTGCTTCCAAGCCTGAGCATTGTGTCTTTAGCAGATCGGTCTGTGTAATCGTGATTTGGCCAAAGCTCCATCGGCAACGCTCCACAGCGGGACCTTAACAAAATTTCCGGGCGCTAGCTCCCAACACTTTTGGAGGAGCGTGTCAGCGCCTCGGCCTTTTCCATCTCCATTTTGAACCAAAGGCCTCCTGACCCAAACACATCGCCGGTTCGGATCAGTTTCTCTTGCGGCATCATGGCGTTCAATCTCAACGTTCACGAGGTTATCGACAAGGCCCTTGACCTTTGGGCGGCTGTCCCTCAGGGTGCGCAGTGGGCCTTGACCGGCATTGGAGCCCTCTATGTTGCTGGCCATGTCCTCTCCTTCGTCCAATTCCTCCTGAACTGCTTCGTCCTTAGCGGCACCAACGTACGTCCTCCTCCCCGTAATTTTGCATTAACACTACTGACAATGGCTCTGTCAACAGCTCCGCAGATATGGCAAGAAGGGCACTTGGGCCGTTGTCACGGGCGCATCCGATGGGCTAGGCAAAGAGTTTGCGTCTCAGCTGGCCGCCAAGGGCTTCAACCTAGTCCTCGTTTCCCGCACCCAATCCAAGCTGGACAACCTCGCCCGCGAGTTAATGTTGAAGTGGTCTGGAGTGCAGGCAAAGACACTGGCCATGGACTACTCGAAGGATAACGATGAGGACTACGAGCGCCTGCGCGAGCTGATCTCGGGTTTGGATGTGGGCATCCTGATCAACAACGTCGGACAGTCGCATAGCATCCCCGTGCCGTTCCTCGAGACGTCGCGCGACGAGCTCCAGGGTATCGTCACCATCAACTGCCTCGGTACCCTCAAGACCACCCAGGTTGTGGCGCCCATCCTGACGAAGCGCAAGAGGGGTCTCATCCTGACCATGGGCTCGTTTGCTGGCGTCATGCCGACCCCGTATCTCGCCACTTACAGCGGCAGCAAGGCCTTCCTTCAGCACTGGAGCAGCTCGCTGGCGTCGGAGCTCAAGCCCCAGGGTGTTGATGTCCACCTCGTCGTCAGCTACCTGGTCACGACTGCCATGAGCAAGATCCGCCGCACCAGCGTGCTCATCCCCGGCCCCAAGCAATTTGTTCGCGCTGCGTTGGGCAAGGTTGGCGTCAACACCCATGAGAGCTTCCCCAACACTTACACACCGTGGTGGAGCCATGCCCTCTTCAAGTGGGTCATTGAGACCACCGTCGGCTCGACGAGCGCTTTCACCATCTGGTACAACAGAAAGATGCACGTTGACATCCGCAACCGGGCGCTGCGGAAGGCGGCAAGAGAGGCCAAGAAGGCATAAAGAACTGTTGTGTGGGGCCTGTACTCGGGAATGAGAGCTATTAATGTTTGACTGGAGCTCTTTCTCCACCATTCTTAGGGCTACAATGCGACAAAGCTTCAAGGTCGCATGACAAAAATTGTTATGCGCGTTCTAGAACACACTTTGCGCTTCGCCTTCACATTGATGCACTCTCGAATTTCACGTAAACGCTCAAAATGCTGAATGTACTGTATATTGCTTGGTATCCGAACCCCGGCTGGCTGGCGATCAGCCGCTGACTGACTACAACCCTAACCCAGCCCCGCTCCCGCCTACGATATTAGCGAATATCTACAGCTGTGCCGACCTTAGCAATGTGGTTATTTCGTAATATCTATATCCATCGCTGATCGGGGGATTCCTAGCCCTCTGATTCGCCAATTTGAGCTACTAAGAGGGTGTTCTATATCTTCGATAGCCTCTGGATAACGCGTATTGCTTCTATTTTCCGACTTTGTATCCTATATAGCCTATAAGATGGCCCGCCGAACGCTCCGTAAGCTAACGCTAGCCCTAGCGCTGGGACCGGCGCTAGTGTGGGCGGCCCTACTATCTATTACGGTATCGATAGGGCCTTCGGAACTGGAAGAACCCGGCTCTAGGGACGTAGCTAGTATACTAGTGCGCTAATGCGGTACTATAGTGCCTAGCTGGAACTGGAACTAGAATATTAACATTACTAACGACGCTGAGTTAGAAGATAACCTCTACTGTATATATACTACTATCTATACCGAGCGACCGATAACTACAAAGCGGGCCTATATACCGAAGTAGGCGGAGTTCTGGAGCTTCTACTAGGTCTAGTATATACCTTTGATCTTTACTACCTACGCTAGGAAGACGAACTAATATAGCTAGCTCGAGATAGCTAAAGTACTCCGGAGCTAAGACCCTAAAATCTACCTTCTTAGTACTTTTACCTTCTACCTACTCTTTTAGTAGGACCTTTTGCTAGAGCTGTTCCTAGACTTTAGGAGCCCCTACTATTAGTATAATACCTATCTAATTAAAGCTACTAGCCCTAATCTATTGGCTAGGATCTCCTATAATACTTAACGGAGCTAGGTTAGCTAGGCTTTCGACTATACTAGTGTAGTCTCTATAAAGAAGACCTATACTAGCTGGAGCTCTAGGGTAAAGACTACTGAGTTATAGGGGGTAAGCGAGGTATAAATCCAGCGTACTAGGTGGTAGAATCTAGACTAGATAGTTAGGTATTATCTCGATATACTACCCTAGAAGTTTATATAGAGTATTGCTAGCTACCTAGTGTAGATAGGGTATTTCAACTTACTATAGGCTATACTACTACTAGTAGTACTTCTATTGATAATCTAGCTAGAGCTAGACTAGTAGGTGTTATAGAAATAGCTATATAAGGCGGCTATGGGCTGCAGGTCGGGACGTAGGGCGCCCTAATAGCTAATTGCTTAACTAACTAATCAAGGGGAATATAGTGATTACTACTAGGAAATATGATTACAACGTGATTATATAGGATCACTAGTGAATAGACTTAAGTTATAGTGAACAAGGAGAGTTACTAGTGATCGATGTAGGATTATAGTAATTAGGGAATTAGAAGTAGTGATTATAGGAAGTATATAGTTACTCGTTCTAGAGGGCTCTAGGAGTTCTCTAGTAAGTAATTACAATTATAGTACTTAGATACCTTTATAATCATTGTAAAAGATAGTCTTGTTGTAAACCCTTTAGCTTTACCGAACCTTATACTCTATAAGAACCTACCTTTACAAACCCTTTTAGAAGTTTAGAGTCTAAGAGGTTTGTTATATATTACTTACTCCCTTTATTTCTATTATAGTTTAAGACGAAGGTATTATTATATCTACTAGCACTACTATACCTAAGACTATAATACTAGCCGAACTCTAGGCTAAGATTCTTGAGCTAGAAAAAGAAAACGACGCTATCTAGCTCCTAGTTAACGAAGCCTACAATAAATTTACTAAGAAGAGTAAGGCTAAGATCGATATCCCTACTAAGTATAGAGGTAGTAAGGAAGGGCTTACTAGGTTTCTTACTTAGATATATACCTACCTCTAGTACTATAACGACCGATTCAAGAGCGAGGAGGTTAAGGTCTACTTCGCTACTTCTTATCTCGAGGGACAAGCCCTCCGATAGTTCGAGCTAACCTTAAAGGATCGACTTAACGAGGATTTGGACGACTAAGAGGACTATACTAAGAAGGTCTTCGGTAAATATAACGACTTTGTAAAGGAGATCGAGAAGGTGTTTAGAGATATCGATAAGAAAAGGTATATCTAGGAGTACCTTACTTAGCTATATTAGACTAAGTTTACTATAGCTTATATTACTCTATTCTATTAGGACGTACTATAAGCTAAGATCGACGAGGAGGGACTTATATACCTATTCTATAGTAGCTTTAAGGAAGAGGTTAAGGACGAACTTTACTAGAAGGACTAACCTAACGTACTCGACGAATATATCGCTATAGCTATCTATATTAACGACCGACTTTACGTATGTCGGTAGGAGAGGAAGGGCTATAACCGCGCCTAACCTATAGTATATACTAAGTCTAATAATAAGAAGAAACGCTAACTATAGAGTATATTGTATAGTACCTACCCTAGAGTAATAGATATAGATACTACTTAGGTATAGTAGGGAACTAGGAAAAGGATACCTAAAGATAAGTTAGGTATTACCTACTATAACTATAGTAAGAAAGGTCACTTTAAGCGGGAATACTATAGCCTATAAAAGAAATAGACGCTAGTACTAGGTAAGGAAGTTACTATTATCGATAAGAACATTAGATTCTAGGAGGTTGCTACTACTAGCTATATATAAAATAACCTCGAGGATACTATCGATAGAGCTATTAACCTCGATAACGAGCTAACGGACTCTAATACTAATAGTATTATACTATCTATAGAAGTAGATAATACTAGAGAAACTACGCTACCTATATAGGCTATAGGGATCGCTTACTAGTAAGGACTCTTACTTATTTAACAAGAAGATGGACGATAGGAGGTAGTGTAAGAGGGGGAATAGGTAGGAGCGAACCTAACTTACCTCTAACGAAGACTCGAGAAACTTAGAGAAGAGGTTACCGAACTATATAACCGAATATAAGATCTCGAGTATAACCTTATAAGGGAACGAGATTAGTATAGCTAGCTTAGGGCAAAATTGGACAACCTTGTATAGTAGTACCTAATATATAACACTAATATAGACCTATAGGACGGACTTTAAGGACTAAGCGACGATGTTTATAATAGGGTATATATCCTTAAAGTAATTTTCTAGTTTACTTAAATAGAATAGTACGCTAGGAAATAACAACTCTAGATATAGGAAGAATACTAGGCGAGATACTAGTACCTCTACCCTAGGAAGAGTATTTAGTAAATCGAAGAAGAGAGATACTTATAGAATACCTACTAACTTTAGGTAAAGGATTACCTGTAGATTTACCCCTAATAACTCGAGTATATCTAATTACTATAGTTCTAATATATTGCTTATATATACCGGTATTACTTTAAGGATAAGTACTACTAGAACTACTAGCTAATTAGGGAATTCGAAGGTATAGGAGGGAAGGCCGTTACTAAGGTTTATAACTATAGCTACCTAAGAGATACTACCTTAATAGAGTATATCGAAATACTTTAAGAAGGATAGATCAGGGTATAGCTAAAACGGATAGTACTATAGAAATACCTAGGATAGGTAATAGCATAGTACTACGAAATCCAAGACTACCTAATCTATACGAACAACAAAATCGAGGAATACTTTACGAACGTTAAGAAGGAATAGTAACGCTAGTATACGGAGAAACACTAGTAATAACGACGTAGAAGAGCTATATATTTAGAGGAATAAAGTATAAATTGGCTATAGGAATATAGGACGATTGATACTACAAGTCAAGGTATAGATAGGGACGTTTTGAAGTACTAAGAAGACTTAGGAAACGAATTTAGGCTCTCTATAGAGCCCGTTAACCTTTGAACCCTCCTTAGAGATAGTAGGTAGCCCGGTATAGGAGGAACTAGAGTAAGCGGAATACCTATTTCGACCTTCTAATAGACAAGTACGAAGTAGCTACTATATAGAACGACAAGAAACCCGACGATAGAATTTAGGTTATAGTACAATAGAAGTAATTCTAGATATTAGTATTAGTAGATAGAGGATCCTAGAGTAACCTTATTTTACTAGATTTCGTTAACAAACTTAGAATTCTATAGAGAGTTAAGAAGACTCTAGGGATCGTTAAAGGCCTATTCGATACCTAATAGGTATAATAGGAAACGGAACTACTTAATATTATAGTAGAAGGAAAAACTACCTTAGTAGTATTTGATATTATAGATATAGACTCTAGGAAGGATATAATCCTAGAGCGGCTATAGTATAAGGATTATAACCTAGATATTAGTTAGAAGGATAGTAGCTACCTATACCTTTACAAACTAACGGTATATCTAACTAACTTGATAGGATATATAAGATAGGAGCTATAGGAGGGTAGTATAGTAGGAAGACCGCCCCTTTAAGGCCTACTATAAGGAACTAGTAGCAGGAGACGAACTCCTCTAGACTCTATTATAGGCGGTATATAACGAATATAGATAACGCGGACGGATTAGGAGATCGCTATCGTCTTAGTCGACGAACAATAGAAGTTTAAATTTGAAATATAGGTTATAGATTATAAAGTTGTAGAAGTTAGTAAAGATAAGTTCGCGTACTATTATAGTATAAAGGCGAATAACTAGATAGGGAAAATCCTAGTAGAATACTAGGAACATTTAGCATTCGAAGTAAAATATATAGAAGGGTTACTAGAATATAGACTATAGGACTACGAGATTAAGCTTAAAGAAGGTGCCTAGTTGAAATTCTTTAAGGTATACTATACTAATAAGAAGTAGGATATAAAATTAAGGAAATACCTTAAGGCTAATCTTAAGATTAGATATATTAGACTATCAATGTTACTAGTAGGCTACCTAGTCCTTTTCGTTCCGAAAAAGGATAGGAAGCTTAGAATATATATAGACTACTAATAGCTAAATAGTAAAACAGTGAAGAATCGGTACTCCTTACCTCTAATTTCGTACCTATAAGATCAACTCTCTAGTATATAGTACTTTATACGAATCGACCTCCTAACTATATATACCTATATTTATATTAAGGAAGGAGACGAATAGAAAATAGCGTTCAGGACTTCTTATAGGTACTACAAGTACCTAGTTATACCCTTTAGACTTACTAACGTACTAGTAACATTCTAGGTAGTTGTAGATTATATAATCTAACTATTTTTCGATAAATTCGTAGTTTACTACCTAGATAATATCCTTATCTTCTTAGAAACACTTAGCGAATATAAAAAGTACATTAAGGTAGTACTAGATATACTCTATATATAGAAACTCTTAGTTAATAAGGATAAGAGTAAGTTCTATATTACAAAAATAGTCTTCCTAGGCTTCGAGATTTCGCTAGGATAGATATAGATAGAACTAACAAAGATTAAGGCTATTAAGACTTAGCCTATACTAACGATAACAATAAAGGTCCGAGGATTTATTGGATTCGCTAACTTCTATCGGATGTTCATTAGGAACTTTAGTAATATCGCTCAACCTCTATACAACTTAACGAAGAAGGATATCGAGTTCCGGTAGGACTAGGAACCCGAGTAGGCGTTCTAGACTATCTATAACGTAATTATTGTAGACCTAGTACTTGTATTGCTAGATCCTAGGAAACCCTTTGAAGTTGAAACCGATATATCGGACTATACGATCGGAGGATAATTTAGCTAGCGAGATAATCAAGAGAAACTCTACCTAGTTATATTCTTTTCGAAAAAACTCGATAGCCCGAGGCTTAACTACCTGATCTATAATAAGGAACTCTTAGCTATTATCAAGGCTTTTTAGGAATAGAGACCTTACCTTAGTGGAACGATTTACGAAGTTCAGGTCTATATAGACTATAAGAACTTATAGTACTTTACTACTACTAAGGTACTAAACGGACAATAGACTCGATAGGCGGAATTCCTCTTAGAATTTAACTTCTTTATTTACTATAAGAAAGATATAGAGAATATATAGGTAGCTACCTTAAATAAAAGACCTAATTACTTTAGAAAAAGTACCTAGGCTTCGCTACTACTACTATAATAATAGTAAGATAGTTCGTTACGTTACCTCGCTTAACTAATAGAGGATTATAACGATACTATACCTCTATAATAGTAGCTAGATAACTACCTATAACCTCTTTAATTGCTCCTAGAGTGTTATATAGTTTTTAAAGAATAATAGGATTAAACAAACTTCTAGGCTATAGTCGCGATAATAGACGAAGCTTTAGAACAAGGTATCGAGGTACGATAGGCGCCTGACGGGATATACTATAAGCTATAGTATAGTAATAAGGTATACGTTATACTTGATAAATAGGACTAGCTTATTAAGGAGATATATAAGTCGAAATTTAGCGGATATATAGGAATTACAAAGATACTAGTATACGTTAGATAGCACTACGATTTCCTAGGAATTAGAGAGAAGGTAGTAGGAGTTGTTAAGAACTACAATATATACTACAAAAGTAGGTTAGCGAGATATAAACTCTATAGACTCTTATAACTATTACTAGTTATAGAACGACTATAGAGCTTAGTAACAATAGACTTTATTACTAAGCTACTATTATCTAAGGACTTAGTAATAGGAGTAAAGTACGATAGTATCTTTACTATAGTCGACCGACTTACTAAGTAGAGCTACTTCTTCCTATACTAGGAGTTATAGTTAGTAGAGTAACTTGTAGATATAGTCTATTAGTACATTATATCGGTTTATATATAGCTAAAGGAATAGATTATAAATAGAGATACTAGGTTCGTATCGAAATTCTAGTAAGTACTTATAAAACGCCTAGGCGTTAATAGTAAACTTTCGATAGCCTATTACCCCTAGATAGACGGATAGACGGAACAACTTAACTAGATTGTAGAACAATATCTTAGATTATATATTAACTTCTAGTAGGATAACTAGGTTGTACTATTACTAGTAGTATAGCTTACTTATAATATAGTACTAACTAAAACTATAAAAGTTATACTATTCTTCGCGAACTTTAGATACGAAGTAGACTTACACTAAAGACTCGAAGTTACAGTCCCTAGGGCTATAGTTAAAGTAGACTAGATATATATACTATATATAATACTTAAAGACGAACTCGAATTCGTTAGAGGTAAGATAAAAGAGTACTATAATAAATATAGGCTCGAGGGTCCTTACCTAGAGAAGGGAGATAAGGTTTACCTTATTTCTCGAAATCTTTATATAAAACGACTAAGTAAGAAGCTAGACTTTAAAAAGATTAGACTATTTAAGGTCGAAGAGCGGATTTCGATATCCAACTACCGACTTTCATTACTAGTATCGATAAAGCTAAGGATATACGTTTTTTATATTTCACTTTTAGAACTAGTACCGAAGAACGCTAAGCTTACTACTACTGTAGAAGTAGAGGACGAAAAGGAAGAGTAGGAAGTTAAAGATATTCTCGATTTAAAAAATATATAAAGATAGCTATAGTATTTAATTAAGTAGCTTAACTTTAGGCTAGAGAACAACTCTTAGGAGCCTATTAAGTACCTAAGTAACTATCCTAAAAAACTTTAGGAGTTCTACTAAAGAAACCCGGATCGCCTAGTAAACTCAACTCTAGTAGAATACCTAAAATAGTATTCTAGTCGATTATATCGACTATACTATTAACCTATATATCTACTATAGTAAGAGACTCTTACCTCTCGACCTCCTCTAACTTATTTAAATTTAATAAACTACAGGCTACTATATTAGCCCCCTTCTCTACTAAGTACTCCTTTTACTTACAAATATATATTAGGTAGGCTAGGGCTTCCGAAGCCTAACGTTAGGCCTCTATAACGACCTCCTCCACTAAGCACTCCTTATCTTTAAGGTAGTACTATTCATATATAATACAGTCTACTAGACTACCGTTAGTACGATATAACCAATGTAATAACGCAACGTAATAATATAATCCAATAACATAATTGGATAAGACAATATAACGATATAATTAGGTAAGGGGATTGTCTACTTACAAGTAGAAATCTAAATACTAGAATTATTGTAAGAGCAACCCTAGTAGATATAAGCTTCGTATCGTTTTACTTTTGTAATTATATAACAAGTAATACCCTAGGACGTATACTAGGAATAAGGTATAATAATAAAACTGTTTTTAGCGATATTTTAGGTAAGGGTGGTATAGCAACGTATAGAATTGGACTTTCACTTCGCTACTAGTATTTTATTAGCATTTCAACGATATAGAAGGAAAAATATATAGTACTTACAGACGTAGGCTATTAGTAGTATTTGAAATAAGGCCTTGGATCTTTCGGGACGAAAGATACTAAGGAGGGGCATTATATTATAGAAATAGCTATATAAGGTGGCTATAGGCTATAGGTCGGGATATAGGGTACCCTAATAGCTAATTACTTAATTAATTAATTAAGAGGAATATAGTAATTACTACTAGGAAATATAATTACAATGTGATTATATAGGATTACTAGTAAATAGACTTAAGTTATAGTAAATAAGGAGAGTTACTGGTGATTGATGTAGGATTATAGTAATTAGGGAATTAGAAGTAGTGATTATAGGAAGTATATAGTTACTCGTTCTAGAGGGCTCTAGGAGTTCTCTAGTAAGTAATTATAATTATAGTACTTAGATACCTTTGTAATTATTGTAAGAGACAGTCTTGTTGTAAACCCTTTAGCTTTACTGAACCTTGTACTCTATAAGAACCTACTTTTACAAACCCTTTTAGAAGTCCAGAGTCTAAGAGGTTCGTCATAGTAGGTTAATAGTGCCTAGAAGCTAAAAGATCTTACTAGTACTAGTATAGTTAACCTACTTGTTTATCTCTATAAGGTAGTCCTTTAAGACTTAGTATTCTTAATCGACTAATACCCTAGAAGCCTAGTATAGAACTACCTAGTCTTCTAGTATCCTAAATATCGGCCTTTTATACACTAGGTACTAGTATAGGCTAATAGCAATAAGGAGCTAGACTAGCTTATACTACTAATATAGGTACTTCTATAATTTATAGAGCATCTATTAATAGTAGAGGTATAGTATATAGTATAACTTATAGAGGTAATAGCTACTTTAACTACTAAGATTACTAGGCTAGAAGCCTAGCTTATAAGTAGTTATATTAACTACCTCTAGTAGACTCTTACTAAAGCTATACTATAGATCTAGCTACCGGAGGTAGGGCTACTAGCGCTAGTCCTAGCACTAGTACTAGTACTAACTATAGCTATAGTTACAATACTAGACCCTAAGCTCGACGACTTCTATATCCCTAGTACCGAAGAGACCCTACCTAAATACTAGATAAGCCGGGCTATTAAGACTATCGAAGCCCTCTAGTAGGAGTAGATAACTAGCTTACTAGGGTAGCTAGCTATCTTAGTACTAGATATATAGTAGAGAAGCTAGTAGCGAGCTAGTCGGCGATCGAAGGTGTAGTAGTACTCTCTCTACCTCGAAGTTATCTAGGAGGTCTAGCGGCTAAGCAAGTCCTGGCGTATCGCTGAGATCTCGGCGATATAGGCTGTAGCGGCGGACTACCGGCAGTCTAGCCGGTTGTTAGATACCTTCTATAAGTAGCTCCAGGCAAGCTGCAAGCTCCGGGAGGCTGGCTAACGGGCGCTAGCGAGGGCTAGAATATAGATAGATAGATAGATAGATAGATAGATCTAAGGTAGGTAAATAGAGTGTAATTGAGCTTATTTTAGCTGTAACTACGGCGATGACTATAGCGATAACTACGGCGGTAACCACGGCGGTAACCACGGCGGTAACTACGGCGGTAACTACGGCGATGCGCAATTGTAGTATATTTACAGGGGATTTACAGGGGGTAGATATTGTGGAATATCGCTACCCGCTGATTATAGTAGGTCAAAACGGGGCTATTTTTGGATCAGCCGCCGGATCAGCCACTATGGGGCCAGTGTGGTTATCCCCCTGATCCTCTCTCCATCATGCGACTTTGAAAAGGCGGTGGCAGAATTCTGCCAATACAGCTTAGCGCATCCGACCCTGGCGCGTGGGCGCGTCAGTGCCAGCGGTTCTCACCAATGATCCCGGTTCTCCAAAAATTGTTTATGGGCCAGCCTCTTCCCGGTTTCCTTCCCTTGTCGCCATTCATCGCTGCACCGAGCTTCCCAATTCCCGACGATAACCTCTGCCGACAGCTTTGCAGGGCCGAAGCATTCGCTCTCCGATCGCGTTCTGGAATCGCTTTGATGGTGCAACTGCGATTAGCAAACGAGCTGCAGAAAGTCAGCTCCTGGATGAAAACAAGCGGGGAGCAGCTATCGACCATCGACTGCGGGCAGGACTGAGAGAGTCGGGGAGCTTCTGCTGGTCGCGCCACGGGCTCAATTCGAGCTAGCAATACCGCCGCCATGAATCCCGTCACGCCAGTGCGCCAGATTCCTGGTGCATTCATCAACACCCCAGCGCCTGGAAACAATACTGTCCGTCGGCGACTCAACTTCAACGAGCCTGCTGGCGCCACCGCCTCGGGCGCGCTCGGGAATCCACCTGCGCCTATCGCAAGCACACTCGGGTCTAACCCTCAGGAGATCAACACTGGCATGCTGGTCCAACCGCTAGTCCGCAATGACCTGCCCCCGATCGCAAAGGCTGCGCAGGTTGTCAACCAGACCCTACAGCTCGATGAGAGCTACCCCGACCTGGATTCGTACTGCAGACGTAGGTCCCCCCTTTCCTCATCGCATGTCCGAGGCGCAGACACGAATACTAATCCGTGGCCCTGAATAGCCGGCGCATCGTCCGACTACGACATTCAGTACTCCGACTCGTCGTGGGCGCCCTTCCACGTGGCGACGCACTATCCCATCCCTGACAAGGTGTTTGAGCACCTCAACAGCGGCGAGGTTTTTACAAGGTTGGGATTGTTTGCGAGCATCAACTATGCGTGGGCCTCGATCGATAGCTCCTTGTTCCTCTGGGACTACACACATCCCAACCCCGAGCTCATTGGCTTCGAGGACGCCACACACACCATCACCGCGGTCGCTCTTGTACCGCCCAAGCCATGCGTGTTCGTAGACAAGATCACGCATATCCTGGTTGTGGCGACCACGACCGAGATTATCCTGCTCGGTGTCTCAGCTACCCCAACGCCATCGGGGTCCAAGACGGTTGAGCTCTACCAAACAAAGATGGCTGTTCATCGAGGAGGTAGCGAAGTTAGCCACATTGTCGGCACTGCCACGGGTCGCATTTTCCTCGGCGGTGAGACCGACACGGATATTTACGAGCTGTTTTATCAGCAAGAGGAGAGATGGTTCTCGAGCAGATGCGGCAAGATCAACCACACACACCCCGGTTGGTCGTCAGTTGTCCCTAGCATCCCCGGCCTGTCCTTTGGTCCGCGGCAACAGGAGGGGCTGCTCGGCCTTGCCGTCGACGACACGCGCAATCTTCTCTACTCGCTCTCCAATCGCTCGACCATCCGCACATACCACATGGAGACGCCCGAAAAGCTCACCCGGGTGATTGAGAAGGACAAGACGAGCTGTTTACGCGACTTTGCCCACATGGCAGACAGCTCCCCGCTCTTCACCGACCAGACACACATTGTGTCAATAAGCCCCATCCCCGCCACCGAGGCCTCAAAACTTCATCTCATGGCCCTCACCAACACAGGCTGCCGTCTCTTCCTCAGCGCCACGAGCTCCGCCTCGTACACGATCGGAGGGTCGACCAGCATGGCTCCGCAGAGCATGCAGCTCCAGTTCGTCAAGTTCCCGCCTAAGGAACCGGGTGCTCGGACGAGGACAATCACCGGCCAAATCATCGACGGGCAACTCGACAAGACTTCACGAGCCCTCGACCCAAGCGGTTTCGGTATCCGGTTTGCCCCAGGTTATTTCTTCGATGTCGTTCGTAAGAACCCTAATCAGGATCTGCTCTTCGTCTCTACCCCCGATACTGGGAGGATCAAGGTCACCACGCCCGCATCAGCGCTCAAATACTTTGAGCAAGGGGCTTGGATCGAGCTGGAGAATGGAAACCGGACCCTCGAGATTGGCTCGATAACCCCGGCCTTCTCTGCCGCGAAGCAGCCCTTGGGCTTTGGCAATGAGCTTGCCGTCCAATTCGACCAAACACCGGGAGAATTCGCGGTGCTGACCAATACCGGCGTACATGTCATCCGTCGTCGGAGATTGGTCGACATCTTTGCCAGTGCGCTCAGGAGCTGCATCAACGTCGGCGACGACGTGCTCGAGAGAGAAGTGCGCAAGTTTATCAACCAGTATGGCCGTGTCGAGACCATCTCGGCCTCTCTGGCAGTCGCATGTGGCCAGGGAAGTGATTTGCGGACCGGGACGAGCAGGGCCACGGACAGAGATACTGAGAACCTGGCGCGCTCGGCTTTCGTTGAGTATGGCGGTCAGCCACGGCTCGCAGAGTCGGACGGGAAGCAGGCAGTTTCCGAGTCCGTCAGGCTGTCGTCGCGGCATGATGCCTTGGCTCTGTACCTCACTCGCCTGATTCGGACACTGTGGAAATCCAAGGTTATCAAGATCAAGACCGAGGCTAAAGGACCCCTGACGGTCACTTCGACCATCGAGACCAAGAAATTAATCATGATCCAAGAGAACGTCGAGCGGCTGCGAAATTTCCTTGAAGCCAACAAGAGCACGATCCAGGGTCTCGCCGGCCCGTCGGACCGGCTTTCCAGCAGACAAGAAGAGATCGCCAACCAGAAGGAGCACCAAGCCTTGCACGGCCTGCGGAAGCTCATGGAGAGCGTCTCCGAGGGTATCTCATTCGTTCTGATGCTGTTTGACGAGCGGGTTACGGATATCTACACGCGGTTCGACGCCACCTTGCAGCAGCAGCTTCGGGACCTGACGTACGAGCAGCTGTTTTCCCAGACGCCCGGCAAGGAGCTCGCCAAGGTTCTGGTCAAGGCAATCGTTAACCGCAACATTGCCAGCGGCGCCAACGTCGAGACTGTTGCCGATGCGTTGAGGAGACGGTGCGGCAGCTTCTGCTCGCCGGATGACGTCGTTACCTTCAAGGCGCAGGAGCAGTTGCAGCGAGCCAGCGAGCAGATCCACAACCCCAACACCCTTCGTACGCTGTTGGGCGAGAGTTTGCGCTTGTTTGAGCAGGTTGCTCGTAGCCTGAGTGCGGCTAACCTCCGCAGCGCTACCGAGCAGTATACCGAGCTCAAGTACTACGCCGGGGCCATCCAGCTGTGCCTTACGGTGGCGCAACAAAAGGATCGGGGGAACGCGGCCTTGTCGTGGGTCAGCGACGGCAAGCCAGCAAACGACCCCCGCGAGAAGTCGTTCGAGGAGCGGAAGATCTGCTACACCCTGATCCACGAGGTTCTCGACAAGCTCGAGGCCGCCTTCGCCAACGAGCCCGAGATGGTCGACGGCCGGCTTACTCTGGCGGCAACGAAACGCATGGAGGCCTACACCGTCGTCAACGACTCGAGCGACGAAGTCTTCCATTTTGACCTCTACGAATGGTACATCGAAAAGGACTGGACCGACAGGATCCTCTCCATAGACTCTCCGCACGTCATCACGTACCTACAGCGGCTCGCCGAGACTGATTATAAGCACGCGGAACTCCTGTGCCGGTTCTACACACACCGCAGCCGCTTTTTCGAAGCTGCCCAGGTGCAGGCGACGCTCGCAAAGTCGGACTTGACCATTGGCCTCAAGGACCGCATCACGCTTCTCAGTCGCGCCAAGGGCAACGCCAGCGTCAACACTATTGGTGTCAGCCGCCAGCAGCAGCAGATGCTCAATCACGAGGTCACCGAGCTGCTCGAAATTGCCCATATTCAAGACGACTTGCTCGAGCGGTTGAAGGCAGATCCTCGCATTACGGCAGATAAGATCCCCGACATCGAGGAGGCTCTCGACGGCCCTATCAAGGGCGTAACCGAGGTGAGCACCAGTCAGCCCTCAATGATCCAAACCCCTTGCTAACTCTCTTCCAGCTCTATAACGAATATGCCGACCAAGCAAACTACTTCGACCTCTGCCTCCTCATCTACCACGCAGCCGCCTACCAAAACCCGCGTGTCATCCTCGACACCTGGCAATCCCTCATCAACCAAGTCCACTTTGAGACCGAAGAACGCCGCCAAAACTTCCAGCTCGCTCAACAAGGCGCCCTGCCAGATGACGTCGTCCCGCCCGTCGGCGAACCCCCGCTACCCTACGAATCCATCTCGCAGCAGATGCACCTCATCGCCCACCGCACGTCGCTCGACAGCCTCGTGTTTCCCGTCGACGCGCTGCTGCCGATGCTGTGCGCGTATGCGCTCAACAACGGCCAGGACGCATCGGTCGGCGCCGACCCGTGCTGGCCCGTGCGGCTGTTCCTGGACCTTGGGGTGCCGCATGCTCTGATCGTGCAGGTGCTGGAGAATGTGCTGGACGCGCAGCAGGCGCCGTTTACGGGGAGGAGGCGCAGGGTGGTGGTGCAGTGGGTTGCGGCGGCTGTTGAGGGGTGGGTGAGGGAGGTGGAGAGGCGCGGGGCTGCGGCTGGGATTGGGGGTGTCAAGGGTGAGGCTGGGGTGAGTGGATGGGTTGGGGAGCTGTTGGGCCGCGCTGAGGAGGTGATTGTTCAGCTTTCGGCTGCCGCTGGTGCGGGTGGCGGGAGGGCGGCTGCTGCTGCGGCTGCGGCCGAGGCGGAGGAGCTGTTGGAGTTGAGGAGGATTGTGACGGGGTTGAAGAGGAGTGTGGATGCGCTTCTTGTGGGTGGGGATGGAATTGGGATGGGGAGTTTGTTTCGCTAAGGTGGGGGTGGGTTTGAGGACGTGATGGAGGGGAGGAATCAGGGTTGGGTATTTGAGTCGTCTTAATCAGCCCGGTCGGATGGACTGGGGTTACCCGAGACGGGCCGGCAGGCTCTGGGATTTGGTGGTAAGGTCAAATGTCTCTGTACATAGTAGTTCCCGTCGTCATGGCGGTTTGCGGTTCTCCTACATGAAGTGGCGCTTGTGCTGCCATGTGGGATGGGTAAAATAGAGTTGTGTTTGTTACCCCTTCGGTGTCAACGGTAACGGACGGCTGTATATTAGTGTGCAGTAAGATCGTTCTCGACGTCAACCAAGATAATAACCTAGTCTGCCAAGGTAACGTAACACTTGTCGGTTGCTATTAGCAGGTGAGACGTAACAACTCGACATAGCCACCCGCTGTTGGCAGCGTGTTCGAATCATAGTGCTTCTGGTTCAAGATTGCTCGCAGCAAGGGGCACACAAAAAACTGGCTGGATGGACACACACACACTGTGGCCCCGAGGCACCTGAGAATGGCGCTCGCATAATCCCCTCTGAGCTCTCATCTATTGGTCTCTCCGTGATCGAAACCTTCCGGTTTCCTCGTCATATTAATAGAAACATGGCGCCTTGTGTCTTGGTACAATTCCGTATGTTCACCTTCAAACTGTCGATCTGGGAGCAAGCCATAGAACAGTGCTGCACAGTTACCATCGCACTCTCTTACGTTTAGTTGTACAAAACGTACGACTTCAAGATGCCGGCATGATTTACTGGTATATGGCCAAGCCGGGACTGGTAATGATAGTGTATCCTTCCTCGTCTACGGGCGGGCATGGCTAAATCAACACTATATACCTGAGACGTCGATTGGGCCAGTACGTGTGACACGGCAGGGTGTTGAGCACGCCCAGAAAAGTGATTCATGCAATAGTTGTCATGCGTGTCTGGCGGCGTAGCTTAATATAGCACCCTACCTCCCTTTCCGGTGATCCCTCTTCTAACAACGACACTCGACGTTACATTGGCCGAGTCGACTCGGAGAGGTTGAGCTCAGCGCTTTTCCATAACGTCCCGTTGTTCCCTGAGAACCGAATATGATCCATGATGCTTCGGGAACGGAGCATGAACATGACATCATGTCTGCCTCGAATCCCAGACGCAGACACCCTCGATGAGATATTAAGCCAGCATGTCCTTCATCTGACGACCAAACATGTGTAACCATTCCCATCACCACGAAGCCGTCAGTCCGGAGGTGGCCTGCCGCTGGCCCAGCTGGGGTTGATTGTCCCTGCTGTTGATCACGACGATCACTGCAGATCGCCCCCATCAAGGCCTGGACCTGCCCTCGACGACCCTCTCATTCCAGCGCCTTGGCACCCCATCCCCGCGCATTCCCCGCCGGACTTGCATTCGCGTTGCATTCCACTGCAGCTGCAGGACTGTCGTCGTCCCAGGAGTTGAGCTCGCCTCTGCCGAAACAGTTCCACTTTGGTCTCGCGGGCACTTTAAATACAAGCATCGCCGCTGCCCTTCTTTCCAGGTTGAGGTCTGCGTTTGACAGTAGTGTCATCGACTTCATTTGCGCCGCCGGCCTTCACTACATGTCACACGGCGAAAGCAATCCCAACTCGTTCTCGTCCAGCCCGCTACCCAGCACGACGATGCGCATGTCATGACACAACGGCATTGAGCGAGGACACCCATACGAATCTGAACCAGTGCCACCATTACCATCACGGACCCAAATCCCTTCACACGATCCATTTGTCCGTTTCCAACGGCCCATCGCGGGGTCCATTCCTCGCGTTCCATTCCGGCAACGATCGTCAACCCCAATCTCCAGGGCCTCATTAATATCCCCGGCCCACCCCATCCTTCAGCAACAACACCCAAACCACAGTCCACAACCCATCACCACCCACAATGAAGGCAGGTTCTCTCTCCAACACAACTCCATCAAACAACCAACATCTAACCCCCTTCCAGCTCCCCACCCTCCTCACCGCCCTCGCCACCAGCGCCCTCCTCCAACCCGCCCTCGCAGCCCCAGCAAACCCAGCCGCACTCTCGCCCCGCCAAGATTCCTCCTCGGAAGCCAACACCAACGACAACCGCAAAACACCCGACAGCAACACAGCCGTCTCCTCCTCGGCGGCCGGCAGGACGGGCTCGCCGACGTGCAAGTCGGCTACGCTACGCAACCTATGCACGTCGAAAAACGCCGAGGCGTACTGCGATGCGTTAGGGTTCCACTGCAATTTTATGGAGAGCTGTCGGGATGTTTGTTGGTGTGAGTGAGTGAGCGGAAGAATGGGGGAGGGAGTTGGTGTGTGGGGTGGGTGGTGATGGGAAGAGAGAAGTGGGGGACAAATGGACAGGGGCTGGGCCGGGGGAGGGAGGTATCTGGTATTGGCGTCAGAGGATGGGAATGAGACCGAGACCGTTTGGTACAGAGGAAGGGTGAAAGGTGGGGAGAATGAAGAGGATACGCCACAAGCGACATTATTATGGAGAAATGACGGTTCAGGGTGGAAAGGGGACGAAAGCAGAAAGTGTACCGCAGCACAACCAAACAAGAAAGCAAGAACACCAGAATGGGGATGACAAGATTATTATTATCATTATATCCAACCACTATCCCCAACCGCTCAAACCGATACCTAACAGTGCCCGCTTAAGCAGCCTTGTGCCAGCAGTAGCCCTTGCTGGCGTTGCACTCATACGGATCCGAGCAGTCGTCGTGGCTGGCACAGGGGGCACCGAGGCAGTGGCCGGCCCAGTCGCAGCCCATGGTGCAGAGCTTCTCGTTGACATCGCAGTGGACGCTGTCGTCGCAGTCGTTCTCGTCCTTGCAGACGGCGCCCTCGCAGTGGCCCTCCCACTCGCACGTGTAGCTGCCGCTGCCGGGGGTCTCGAGGTCCGGGTCGACCTGACACTTGCCCGAGATGCAGGCCAGCGGGTCTGCGCAGTCGTCGTGGGTGGCGCAGGTCGCGCCCTCGCAGTGGCCCTCCCACGAGCAGCCGCCGGGGTTGGTAGGCTCGGTAGGGTCGGTGCCGCCGCCGCCGCCGATGCGGGCGATGAGCTTGTTGCCGAGGCCCTCGATGGAGGACTCGAATGCCGACCAGCTGGTGGCACCCCAGTTGGCGCCGCTGGCGCCGGGCACGGCGTCGCTGCCGGGGAAGGCAATGTAGAGGACGTCGGTCTCGTCGTGGCCGTTGTTGCCCGTCATGCTGTTGCCGAAGCAGGCCGTGGCCATCGAGATGGAGGCCTCGCCGACCATGGGCTTAGGGCCATCGTCACCGTTCTCGTCACCCCAGACACCGTAAATCTGTGTATTTGTTTTAGCAAACTGCGGTTCAGGGGCTGATCAGGTGTTCAGGTATGACGTACCAGCTTGTTGTTGCACACGACGGCAATGATGGACAGGGGCTTGATGTTGTACTTCTCGGGGTCAAACGTCTTCCAGCCGCTCTTGGTGCCCTCGTTGCCAAAGACGACATATGGGTGCACAAAGGCGTTGAGGTCGTTGATGCCCTTGTTGTAGCTCTTGATGATGTGCTGGAACGAGGTGACGGCCTGCGTGTCGCGGCTGTCGTCGCACCGCCCGTCGTCACCACGGCCGTTCTGCTCGCCGTCACAGTCGATGTCCATGTCAGCAAGGGCGCTGCCTGAACCCTTGATGTAGATGATGTTGTCGTCCAGATGGTCACCGCAGTATGAGAAGGCTAGAGATAGAACTGTCAACACATGGACATGGAAGAACAACGGAATGCTGTAGACATACTGTTAGGACCATCATCCTTGGCGTAGAAACCAGTGGCCAGCTTGTTGGAGCAAGCGCCCTTGGCCTTGATCGAGTCGACGAAGCTCTTGACGTTAGACGGGATGTCGCGGGCAGTCACGCTGGCCGCACCCATAAGGGCCGACAGGAGGAGGAAACGGTTCTGCATCTTGGCTCAAAGGAATGAGGTCTCTGAAAGGATGGGAGAGCTGGTGAGCAGGATATCGTGACAGCAAAGGAGCGAGACTCTCCATTGTCTTATACTCCAGTCTCATCCCACATCGATACTGCCCTCCCTCCCCCCTGACACTCGGCATTCTCCTCAGCCCATCCACCTCGCCACCATGGATCATCGCGGACCCTCGGTCTCCAGTTGTTGGATGGTTACCGTTCTCTGCCGCTTTTGCTCCAGCAACGGGCAAGTGTGGGAGTGAGGGGTAGCCGGGGGGTGGTGTCTCCAGCTTGGCGGCACCCAGCTTTAACGTTAAGCGGAAGGTGGGTGGGGAGGTCAAGGTCTGGAGGAGCCCTCGTGTCGGAAAACCGGCCCTTGGATGGCTATGAGGACGCCGGGAGCAGCTCACAGTAGCTATCTTCCACCTCCCGGTTCCGGTTACTATCCTAGCCGACAACGGCGATAGACGGCGGTAATGGAGCTCGGGT
The DNA here is from genome assembly GCA_017139535.1 of Trichocladium uniseriatum. NCBI lineage: Eukaryota > Fungi > Ascomycota > Sordariomycetes > Sordariales > Chaetomiaceae > Trichocladium > Trichocladium uniseriatum. Next base: position 410,269 of record WOUO01000025.1, on the reverse strand, counting down.
CTTCTAGTTTCAACGGGTCGCCTGAGATGGACAGTGGATTGTGGGCTGTGGACCCCTGGCCGCGCTGTGGCGCTGAGGAGTCAGGGGCAAGACCGTTGTAGCGGCCTTTTTCTACTTGCAACAAAAAGGTTAACATCACATGCAGTTGCCTGTTTCTGGACTTACTTGCCAGGTCAAAATCATCCCTTGGCGGCAGCGCATTGACGGCTACCGTCCGCCGCAGGCCCGGCCCGATGCAACGGTTACATAGCTGCCAGGGGTCTCAGGGGTAAAGCGGGGGCGAGAAGCTTGTCACACACGCGCATCTGCAGAGCGAGGGAAATCAGCTTGATTCTCCGATCCCTGTCCTGTCCAGAATCTGAAAGCCTTCGAAGCGGGCCCGATATGGGAAGCCCCGTCAAGTGGTCTGAGCTGGGGAGCCGACTAGCACACCGCTCGACGTGAATCGCGAAGGCAAGAACACGAGGCCGATTCTCCATGGGGTGGGCGTTCCGTCAACAAGGATTCCTTGGCCAAAGGCTCAAGGGCGAACTCAAGGCCCGAGGGCCAGGGCGACTTCGGCGTTGGAGACGATTCGGAGACGACTCGGAGGGGAGCCAAGGGGAGCAAAGGGGAAAGAAACAGCAAGGTCAAAATGGCCTGGTAGATCACCACCTGTTCCTGTCACTGACAATGACAGATCAGACGGCCGGTCCGACCCCAGTTCTCCCGTTAGTAGCCATCGACGGGGTCGTTGACCGGGTGGAGTGGCTTTTGGTCAGTAACTGGGCCAGGATTGGCTCGGCCCCAGGGGGACTTTGAGGGACCATGCAGTAGCTCCAGGATCCTCTTCTCCGACGTCTTAAATTAATTTTGTTGCGACGCTGAGAGTAACCACTCGCGCAAGTTGTCTATTGGCTTCAATTGGCACCGGAGAGGTGAAGTCGAGACAAGCCTTTGCTGCCGAGACGCTGGCTGTCTTGTCCTTCTTGGAATTCAACGTGGCCGTCTGTGCTGGGCTGTCTGGGCGGTCCAGTGGCGTGGGCATGTCTGCGGCCAGTCTTGACCACCAAGATCCACTGCCAAGATGGAAACTTGCCGAGTCTGGCAACCCCTGGAAAAGGCGATGAGATCCACTGGCCTGATGGGGTCCTCTCACCACTCCTCCTGTGGGCCGAACCATCTCGAACCACCTGCGCCGGCGACCCGCAGGAGTCGATCTGACTCGGGGATTTCTGGCAGCAGCGGAGAGGTAGCGGGATCTGCGCTGTGCCCTTTCTGCGCTGTAGCGTGCCGAACAAGCGGGAAGCCTTCATCTTGGAGAAGCCAAGCTTGCGAGTGAGAGTCAAAAGTTTGAAACTGTCACATGCGTGGTGCAGGGGCAGTTCGCAAACGGATACGGTCGGTCGAGGAGAAAGGTTCCTCGGTCGACAATTCAGGACAAAGTCGATTTGAAAATGGTACAGATTACTTGGCATCTGCCTAGAGGGCTAGTCGCGCAAAACCGGCCACTCCTACCGCATTCGGTTGGGTTCGGGAAGCTTGGAAATTCCGAACCTTTAAAAACGGAACATGAGGGTGAAAAATCCGAGAAGAAAGTGTGCCAGTGAGAGTGAGAAGGGGATCTGGCAGGAGAGGTAACAAAAACCAGAAAAGAGTAAGTCTCGGAAGTCGCTCTTTCTAGTTGGATTAGTTCAAGTTGATTAGATTACGGCGTCATGACCAGGCGATTCCCAACCCAAGTCGCTCTTCCCCTTCACGGCAGACCGGCACGGCCCCGTTTTGCCATATTCCGGGGCCGATCCGATCCTCGGAGATGCCGGGTCGATGACATGATGCAGTATGCCAGAAACGTAAGTAATTGAGTCAGCACGGCAGACAGCAACTCTCCAAGTCCCAATCAGCGTTGTCATGAAGCTGCGTTTGCAAAATCTGACTGGCTTGCCTATGCCTTTCAAGTTTCAATTTTATTAATAATGGCTCCCACGATGCCTCACATTGGATGCTGCTCAGCAAAATATAGCTGCTGCTGTAATGAGTACATGATGTTAGTCAGCCCGTAGTCAACATGACGAACCAATATGTCATTAATAAGAAGACAAGGCATGTTATGATGGAATTAGTAATTCGTGATTTATAGAAGTCATATTTAGTTCGTGAGAATCGGCCAACATAATGTGATCAACGATTAAAATCAAGATTATCAACAGTTAATCGAGCTCTCTTTGATACAGTGAACTAGCCTAGCCCCGTGCTGAATTACTACCTTCCTCATACCGATACCCAATATGGCTTCCACCATCAACGACCCCATCACTGAACACGGCTGGACTGCCGTCCCCGTCGACGCCGAGGCCATTTTCCAAGGCAAACCTTACCTCCACCCGCCAGCACCTATCCTCGCCAAAGACATCAAGTTCCCCTCGGACGACCCCATCGTAACCAAGGTCCAACAGTACGCCAAAGATACGCTCCCGCTCCCAACCTATAACCACTCGATGCGGGTCTATTACTGGGGTACGCCCTCCCTAACTGCACCCCATCCATATCTTATCTCCCATCCATTCTAACCCCTCTCCCCCAAACCAGCAACGACCCTCCTCCACCAACAATTCCCCACCCAACCCCCCATCTCCCCCGCCACCCTCGCCCTAACCTCTCTCCTCCACGACCTCGGCACCGCGCCGTCCCACCTCCACGCCACCCTCCTCTCCTTCGAATTCCACGGCGCTCTCACCGCCCTCAACCTGCTCCTCTCCCCTTCCTACTCGGCCCCCAAGCCCCAAGCCGAAGCTGTCTGCGAAGCCATCATCCGCCACCAGGACCTGGGAACAGAGGGCACCATCACCTTTCTGGGTCAGCTTATCCAGCTGGCGACCGTGTATGACAACCTGGGCGCGAGGCCGTATGTGATTCATGAGGTGACGAGGGCGGATGTGAACCGGGAGTTTCCGCGACTGGGGTGGGGCGGGTGCTTTGCGGCGACGGTGAGGGAGGAGGTAGGGGCGAAACCGTGGGCGCATTCCACGCATCTGGGTGGGGGGTTTGCGAATGCTGTGGAGGGGAATTTGTTGATGGGGGAGTATGAGTGAGATGTGGGGAGGGAAGTGGTGGGGTGTTGGGAATACTGATAGTTGTAGAGATGGTAGAGCTGAATTTGAAAGAGTGTCTAGAAAATGAGAGTAACAAGCCGCCAAGGACTGACAGGTTGATGTCAGGAAGGTACTTGATGCTCGTCCATCGCATTGAAAGAGAAAGGCTCGTTGGCAGGCGGGGTTTCAAAGCTTGAGTTATTTGTATCTGTACCTAGGTAAATAAGAGTGCTAAAGAAATGTGCCTTATTTACCTCGAAGATCACGATGTCTTTCTTGCATCGAACTTCTGTTTGTTAGCTGGATTGGAATGCAGCTGAAGTTCAAAAGTCAGGTGCCAAGCTCGAGTTAACAATTTAACAATGAGTGGAAACACGCCAGGCACCAGTGCATTCCAACTTCCACCCACCCAACTTCGCATCGAACCCCCACCAACCATTATCCCTCCAACCAGATGGAAAGTCTTCAACACCGCTAACCGACGGTAGGTATCAACTTAGATATTGAACAGGTCAAGAAAATACACTTATTTACCGCGCCAACATAGTAACAACTTACAAGGCGCTCATAATCGAATTAATCACAAAGGAACCACCCAGGATCCGCTGACCCGAAAGGGATTAAGGGCACTGGAGGTTGGCGCTGGACGTCGGATACTTGGACAGTCTCGGATTGTCATCCGTAAACCGCACAACATGACGGACCGCGATGACGACGAGGGTAAGTCCCAGCCGGATCCGCCCCGCCACTATCCGCTCGACATCCCCCAGCTCCCGTTCAATCGCTACGACCACCGACGCATCACGGCCCGCGACATCATGGTCCACCGCATCATGGCCGACTTTATGAACCCTTCGCGCATGTCTGCGGACCTTTACGATGTGTACGTGGCCAGCAGCGGCCCGATTCATACCGTCGTGGCTCGAAGTCTTGATATCCAGTTATATGAGCATCTCGATTTGCTCAACACAATGCTCTTTACTTCCGCCTCCGATGACGGCTTATACGGGGAACCAAAGAATACCGTCGGCGAGCATGTGCTGGATACTTTGATGCGGCATTACTTGGAAACGGACGACGCCGCCATGAGGGTATGGATATCGCGCGCCAGGCCGCCGCGCAAGCCCGAAGGTCTATCCGGCCCTGAGGTCAATATCCAAAACTGGGGCGTGCGGCCTCGCCTGTTGCGCCGTGTAAGGCGGTTCCAGTTTGAGGCAGTGCTGGATCAACAAAGGGACCAAGAAGACAAGCTATGGAGTAAGAAAGCACAGTCCCATCTAAGAGAACTGCGGCCGAGCGTTGGTATCCAAGACAAAATGGTCTTATACGATGGCGGCGCTTGCTTGCCCAAATTACGCCGAAAGATGGACTCCTTCATCTTGGGGCCCCATGGAACGAGGAAAGCTGAACGACCAGCACTGGACCCTCCACGCTAACTTGGATATTGGAGCCTGGCCAGAGGGGTTTGATCGCAGCATGCGTTTCATTCTGCAACCTACGTGGGCTTATCGAGGCAGCTGGGAGCATCCTTTACGCCAAGAGCCAAAATCCGAGCCCGTGGACTTGTCGTTGAATACTGGACGAGGCCGGAATCGAGATGGCATCTGGGCCACCGGGCGCGATCCAAACAAACTTCGGCGGTACGAAAAAACCACCCCTGGCCGTGTACGTACGGGAAGACCCGGACGTCCACGGAGAAGATGCACAAGCGAACCACCTCCCGGGAGCTTCGCAACCGCCAACTTCCCGGCCCCAGCCCGAGACATCAAGAACCGGGACCGCCCAAATCTCCAGATCGTATTCCCCCGCATGACCCTCTCACAACTCGACAGACGCTCGCGAAGACGCAGCCTAAGCCGAACCCGCATCGAAGAACAATTCGACTGGACCGCCGACATCGACAACCAAAACGACGACGACGACCCCCCCACCCCCAACCCACCCCCTTGCGCAAACTGTCTCAGCCCCTACCACACGATCCCCCTCTGCTTCGCCCCCTGTGGCCACTGCGGCAGCCCCAACCCCCGCAGCAGCTCCTTCCTCCGCACCGCGCCCGACACTTACTTCTACACCAACCTCGCCCACCCAGCCGGCACCGGCATCACCCACAACCCCCATCACGCCCCCCAATGCCCCGTTTCCCCCCGCAACCGCTGCAAATGCGCGCCCTTCCCAACCTTCCACACCGCCGCCCGCTGCCCCGTCCCCTGCCATCGCGACTGCGGCAACCCGGCGCCGCCGGGGAGCTTCCAGCACCGCAACGCCATGACCTGCCGCGCGCGCTGTTGCATGTGTGGGCTGCGCGGGCATAGCGGGAAGGAATGCCGCTTGCGTCGGTGTCGGTGCGGGCGTGGGCCGGAGCATTTGGGGCAGGATTGTGGGTGGAATCCGGCGTGTCGGGTCAAGGGGTGTGGGAGGTTTTTGTGCGGGGTGCATTGTCGGGGGTGTGGGGGGACGGAGAGGCCGTTTGTGGGGTGGAGGTATTGGCGGTGTTTGGGGTTGGGAGGGCCACCGGTGGTCGCAGGTGAGGATGGGGTTGGGGAGGGAAAAGGGAGAGGGAGGAGAAGGAAAAAGGGGAAGGGGAAGCAGGGTAAGGAAGAAGGGAATGTTGGGAAGGAGGTGGAGGGGGTTGTGATGACGTCGGTGGTGGTTCAGCCGGGGGGTGAGATACAATCTGTGAGTGAAGAGAGAGAGTCTCAGGGCGAGGCTGGGCGGGTGGATGAGAGGGAGCCTGCGGACGGGCCTGCAGGCGGACCTCGAAGCATCTTTGGTAACCCGCGGCCGAGGCGCTCGACACGCCTGAATACGTGAGGGCTGAGTAGTGATGATTGGTATGAAGGACCGCATGGACTAGGAAACAGTGTTGGTTTTCCCGTTTGGACATTTATGATGATACCTCAACCTCACTCTAGAGACAAATTTGGAAACAAATGATAGGTTTTAAGTCTATTACAGTGTCTCGAGAAAGAGTATTCGACTACCATAGCATTCTGTTGATGTTAGTGTTTGCTCGGATAAGGAAAGTCATTACAACATGATAACATGATGCCACATGTGGCCATACAATACCTAGACACAAGCTATTGCATATCTAGACACTTCCCCAGGCAAAAGGCCACAAAGCACCCCCAGCGTACATGACCAAAGCACATCTTATCCATCTTCTTATTTCTCTCCAGCTTAGTCCGTAGACAAAAGGGTATATAGTGAGTAACAAACAACGCAGCCAAACAAAGCCAGTACTCAAAACATTGCAGTCCGGCCAGACCACCACGAATCACACAAGTCTCCACTGACAATACCCACCCACACACATAACCCACAAGCATACTAATCATCATCCTCCCACCCCTCCCTCGAAACATCCATCTCCACCTCCACCTTCGTCCCCAACGCCTCCCGCCCCTGCCGAATCATGCTCAGCAACCGCGCATTAAACGCATCCACGCGCATATCCGCATCCCGCTCCGCGGCTATCCGCCTTTGCGCCAGCTGCCGCGCCTCCGCGTCTAGCCGCGACGGGCTGCTTCCCTGCTGCTGCGTCGCGTCGACTGCCGTTGCGGTATCTACTGTGACTGGCCGCGGCGGGGAGAGCAGGCTCTGGCGGCGGGTGATGGCTGAGCCGGAGCGGCGATGGCCGCTGGATTTCGTTGGGGAGATGGGGCGGGTGGTGGTTGTGGTGGTGGTGCCGAGGCTGTGGCGGGAGGTGTGGCTTTGGCGGCTCGAGGGGCGGGCGCTTTGGCGGCTTGAGGGACGAGCGCTTTGGCGGCTAGAGGGGCGGGAGGCGGAGCTTTTGAGGGCGGAGGTGAATGGGGGTAGTGGTGCTGCGGTAGTGGCTACTGTTGTGGTGCCGGGAATGGCAAAGGGGTTGGGGTTTGAGGACACCGGCCCGGGTGATTGGACCGCGACTGGGATGCGGCTTGGTGTCGAGCGGGAACTGGGTGAGGAGCGCGGCGAGGCAAAGCTCGCTGGCTCGCGGGGGGGTAGCATAGGCGAGCCGGCGTTGGATGCACGTAATGGCGGGCGGGTCGCTGCTCGCGGGAGAGTCGGTGTGCCGCCCGTGAACCTTGGTGGGGGCGCGTTGATTCGGCGGTGGCTGCTGGCAGACGTCTGGGAATAGTACCCCGATCGGGGTCGTACTAGGCCGCTGGGCCTCGCTGCAGCGGCTCGGACCTCGGAAGCGAAGCGCTTGGGTTGTTGACCATTGGGTTCGTCCACCACTACCCAGTTCCTCAACTCGTCGTTGTTCGCGCTGACCTGTCTGCGCTTGGCAGCAGGCTGAGGAGTAGAGTCGGGTGTACTGATGTCGTGGTACACGGGGGAGTACGGAGTATGTGATTGCGGCGGCAAGTACACGGGGACTTCGGCCATCGGGGAGTCTTCGGCCGGAGGAGCTGGTGTACTAACCTCAGGCGTCCATGCATTGCCCGTGGTCTGGGTTACTGTTGATCCGTTCACATTGTACCCACTGCCGCCTCCAGCATGGAACCCTTGAAACGCCCCGTTCTTGCAGAACTCCCACACCTTGCCAACCATGTCTCCGAGCGTGCGAAGGGAAAATAAGCTCCATCCTATTTGGTTCGGCGTGTCCCCTTCCGTCCTGTCCGGCACCATTTGGCCTGACGGAGATTCCGGTTCGGGCGGCGTCTTTGGACCCAATGCTCTCCTGTAGTCGACGTCGGAGTAGACGCTCTCGTCTAGCAGACCATTGTCTGGACCGACCGTAGCGGTTGCCGGTGTGGCGTTGATCTGGCCCGCTAGAGTATACCTGATCTCCCGGCTCTTTTCTTCGCGTCCATCATTTGCCCCCTCCATGGCCGTATTCCAATCCATCGGCGTCGACTCCCTCGTGCTTGCCCGTTTTCGTTTGGCCATTCCTATAGGCTGAGCGTTCGACATGGAAATATCGGAGAAGAGACTGCCGGTGGATTTGGTGAGGTTGTAAGAGGACGAAGAAGGAGACGGTGGTGGGCGAAAGACATTCGCATGGAGTGCCTGACCGGGCCTCCCCGACGTATCAAAGTTGAAGGCCCCGGGGATATGGAACTGCGGCTGGAAAGACATGCTGGGCAATTCGAGTGGTCGGGGGATTTATCGTAGCTAAATCTGGGGTGGCGCTCAATGCCCGATGTGTCCAACACAGAGCGAGCCAGCTCAACCTGATGCAGGTCAGGCCCGGGTTGCGTGGCCGTGCCGCGCTGAGCTCCGACGCGTGCTGAGTTGTCGATTGGGAAGTGTCGGGTCGCCAGGATGTTGGCACGCAGCCAGCGCCTAGCTCGCCCTTTGGCGTAGGTTGCTCTTCAGCTGTTGCTTCCTATTGCAAACGGCAGAAATCTTCGGTTTGGGATCGGGTGTTCGAGCGCGTGATCGCGGCGCGGGGTGCCGGAGTAAGCTGTCGAGGCTGCAGTGGCTGGGTGCCCAGCAACCAACCAGCGTCGGCTCAGCGAGGTGAGGGGGCACAATCGAAGGCTTCGTCGCAAAGCTACTTGGACCGTTGTAAGGTGAGTCGCAGCGCTGGATTCGGTGGTTTATTGCTCTTTCAGTTACTCGTTCCTCTAAAGTCGGCGTCTCGGGCTACCGTGTCCGCTTCGCTGGATTAATCCGTCGCGTCGTTGTCGCGCAGTCGGCAGCAGATGCCTAGTGCAAGCTGCCTGCCCCTCCTTCCGACGTCAGAGTGCGCCAACCCTCGTGACAGAATAGGCAGTCCGTCTATTAACGGTAATCAACGGAGGCGCGACGCGAGGCTGTTGGCGCTCCTTTGTTCGAGCCACGGGAAGTGCCGCCAAGCGTGAATGTTAGAAATGGCGAGGTTCGCGATATGCGAATTTGATGTTTTCGGAAGCGGTCAGAGCTCTTCGAGATGGCGGTCGCCGTTGCTCACACTGGGGATTGTTGTGGTTACCGTTGCAAAGGTTCGGATGGGACGAAGTACGGTGAACTGGTGATGAACGGCGGAGCGCCAAGCATCAACTTTGGAAATTTAATTCCTCGATTGAACTGATCGTGAAAAAGGGCTCCACATTTCCCCAACAATTCCACCCAACTTGTCGAGATGGAGCCACGCAAATCCTTGAATTACCATGCAACATTCGTACTGATATGGGTATTGATATCGTCGCCTGTAACCGTCTAAATCCTTGTGGTGTAGCCTTAGATGCCAAATGCCATGCCATGCAAGCGCCAAACCCCTGCTGAAAACCTCTGGAACCCTGAGGCGCATGATAACTCTGCCCATGAAAACCAAGGTGAATGCTGCGCACCTAATCCTTCTTGTAGTACGCGTCCTGCATCTCTCTCTTCTCTGGGGCGACACCACCGGCGACACCGTCCTCTCCATGGACGTGCTCCTGTCCTGCCCAGAACTCTTCCCGCTCCTTCATGAGTTCTTCAGCCCACACCTTGACCTCGTCCAGGACAATCTTAGTCTTGACGTAGGCAAACTCGCCCAAATCCAGCTTCCCCTTGCCACGCTTCTCGTACTCGACCATCTGCAGCAGAAGCTCCATCTTGTCGATGTCATGGACGTAGAGGCTGTCGAGCGTCTGCGAGTCTTCATATTCCTGCCAAATAGCGCGGATCTCCGTCCCAATGTTACCGTCGTCAACCTTGCCGAGCAGCCCCTGGGTGATGAAATCCATGGTCGAAGCCTCGCGGCGGCTCTTTTCCGGCTTAGCAACGCCGTCAACAGGGGTGATGTCGCCGACGATGGACTCGGCCATGTCGTGGATCAGGCACATCTTGATGCACTTGTTCATATCTAATCGGCTAGCGAGAGACGCCGGCGCGAGCATACTCATCATCGACATTCGGTACATGTGGTCCGAGATGGACTCTCCCCTGCACATAGCAACGTTAGTGGTAGCACTGCGCAAGGAGCGGCGAGACACCTACCGATCGATACCAAACCGCCGCCATCCTTCGCGCTTTGTCGTCTTGAGGCGTTCGAGAATGTGGAAATATGCGACTGGGGAGCTGGACCCTTGCGCGGGCTTCCCCGTCGGAATCGTCTCCAGAACCTTGTCCACCGTCCATGCGCCAGTGATCGTGGGGTTCGGGTTGGGCACGTTCGCAACGTCTGACAGGATTATTAGAATAAAGTCAATCATGCCGCAGTCTTCCAACACACCTGGCACACTATCGCCGTTCTTGTCAATACCGTTGGCATGGGTGCCGTTTTCTTTTGCGCTCGGCGACATCTTGGCTGTTGAGGCTCGTGTGGGGGAATGGGTCGTGGGGGTTCTTGCAAAGGATCCGTCGGACGAAGGGAGTGCGGCTGTGGGAAATGAAATGGGGTAGTAAGGAGAAAGCGCAAAGAGTTTGGTTTTCAGCTGGTGTTGGAAGCACAGGGCGAAACAAACATCGGGTCACAAGATGGAAGGCTGAAGTGGGGATGGAAACAAACCCCACATGGGTCAGGCTCGGTCAGCTACTGGAGAACAGGGGTGGCTGCTACCAACGATCGCTAATCTGGCCACGCTAAGCGGCCCGGCAGAGGGTTCCGGGCAGCCAGTGATGTCATCCCGCAGCCCTGGAGGGCTCAGGTCGGGCAGGCACAGCCCAAACTTCCAAACTCTATCAACCTTGGACAAGTCCGAAGTACCTGATTCGTCGACTCATCTGCATAGAAAATCTATCGCCAAATATGAAACCTATCACTTCCTAAAACAAATACGCAGTATCTATTTCCACTTTCTCGGATTTTCAACTTCTCCGAACTACCCATTGATCTTAGTGGTCTGCGGCTGGGAAAAGGAGTGGGTTCGCCTCAGTACCGCCCCGTTCTGGTCCAGACTCTCCTCTCATTCTTCTTTTTTTTTCCCCCAATATCACCGTCATTAGCTCCGCCTAGGTCCGTGGCAAGAACGTGTGGTGGCTTGATAAGGTGTGATTGTGCTGACATGTTACATATGCCATGAGCGCAACCGAGACAATGCGTGGACCGTGGGATCGTGTCTTTGAGACAATACCAAGAATCTGGGCAGCATGTTGGGGGTGGGGGTCACAGCAGTTCAACCCCATGTATCGAGCCCCCTCGGTTCATCCAAGTACCGTAGTAGTGCCGCGCAGACAGTTAGACTGTCGGGGTCACCCCACGGATTCGCCGATGCCCTGTTCCCAAGCCAAGACGGCATGTCGAGGTCAAGTATCTCATGGTGTGGGAGGGCGGTTTGACTTACAAGTTGCTCTATTTGGTACCGACTATCTACCCAGAAGGAAACGCATTAGCGTTCTAGAACTCTCAAGGCCAAGACTCCAGTTGACAAGCTCTCCGCTGCCAAGGACCGACGGCTGAGGTGAACATGGCCCGTCGGGTCATGCCTACAACTACACTAGTTAGTGAATAACTCGAACAAATTCCATGACAACCCAACCCCTCAGAACATACCCGCGCTCTCGCCCAGCCCCGCGTCAACCGCAGGGGCTATGGTAACATGCCATGCCTCTTGGCGGAGAGTGTTCGGCCAGTCCAGACAGAGCCAAGTGAAGGCCAAGTGAAGGCCAAGTCGTGGCCAAGATATTGGCAAACCCGCGCCGAGCGGCGCCACGAGAAAGATATACCTTATCGATTCCTTTATATACTGCTGCTGCACAATTGCGTGCTCGAAGCCATCCATTTCATCATGAGGTCTAGAATTTACCCCCAAACTGCGTCGGTCTTGCTACACCAAAGCGGCCATGTCTCCCGGCAGTGGCGAAGCTCTTAAGGATGGGCCAGTTCCCGGAGATTTGAAATGTGCAGAGACAGGACAATTGCCGTTCATTGACAAGCACCTACCTGGCACCTCGCAGCAATTTCCATCGGTCGCCAACCATGTCCGACACCAAAATCGCGGACCCAGACTACCACCCCCCTCCTCGGGATGATGAGGAGGCCCTGACTCTCCATGCCGACTGGACGAGAGAGGAGGAGGTCAGGGCAAAGCGGAAGTGAGTGGCCCAAGATTGCAGACATCATGGGCTCCTGATTAACATGAAATTCATCATTGAGGCTTGACCTGATCCTCATGCCGCTGCTCGGACTTGGGTATTTCTGCTTGCGTAAGTTCAGGTCCCCCGAAAGAGCTACTCTACGATTTTACCCCCCTGACTTTGAAATTTATCCTGACTTGTCCACTCCCAGAACTCGATCGCGGCAACATCGCCAACGCCATCACCGACAACTTCATGAAAGATGTCGGCATCGACCAGAACCAGTTCAACGTCGGCCAGCAGATGCTCTCGCTCGGCATCGTGCTCACCGAGATCCCCTCCAACATGATTCTTTACCGAGTCGGCCCCGGCAAGTGGCTCACTCTCCAGCTCTTCCTCTTCGGCACCGTCAGCACATTCCAAGCCTTCCAGAAGGGCTACTCGGCTTTCATCCTCACCCGGTTCCTCCTTGGCATCACTGAGTCGGGCTTTATCCCCGGCGGTCTGTGGACTCTCTCGACATGGTATACTCGCAAAGAATCAGCCAAACGCATCATCGTCTTCTACTTTGGAAACCAGCTAGGTCAGGCTTCGTCCAAGCTGTTAGCCTACGGTATTCTCCATATGCGTGGCGTCGCTGACAGACCCGGCTGGTTCTGGCTCTTTGTTCTCATGGGAGGCTTTACGCTATTGTCCGGTATCTTGTTTGGCCTGTTTCTTCCCGACTCGTTCAAGAACCCGCACAGGTGAGCGTCCACCGGCATCCAGCTCCATACAAACCACTGACAACCTGGCAGCACCTTCTTGCCCGGCATGACCATTTTCACCGAGAGGGAGATTCACATTCTGCGAACCCGCGTCTGGATTGATGACCCGATGAAGGGAAAGAAGAAGAAGCGCATTGGCACTGCGGCGTTCAGGAAGGCTGTGAGTGATCATTCATCGCGTCTCAGCAACGCTACGCCCCTGTACTGACATGAAATTCCCCCGACTTCAGTTCTTGAGCTGGCGCCTGTGGGTGCACTTCCTCATCTCCCTCTCCAACAACGGCCCCCTCCGCGCCTTCGACACCTACGGCCCATCCATTGTCACCAGCTTCGGCTTCCCTGCTCTCTCGTCCAACGCGCTCGCCTCCGTTGGTCTCTACATCCAAATCCCCGTCGCCTTTGCCTTTAGCTATGTCTCGGACAAATAGTAAGTCACCACAACCCAAAAGGTTGACAGTACTGCATCGCCGTGAACATCCACTAACGCATTACCCGCAGCAACAAACGCGGCGAAACCGTCATGGCCGGCTTCACCTGCCATCTCATCGGCTACATCTTCAACCGCGCCTTCACCACGCTCGGCAGCGACCTCCGCGGCGTCCGCTACTTTGGTGTCGTCTGGACCCAGGTCTTTGGCACCTTTTCCCACCCGCTCAACATCACCTGGATGTCACTGGCGTGTACCGACTCAGAGGAGCGTGCATTGGCGATGACAATGTAAGGCCTTCCCGCCTTTTTACCGTCACCACCCTTGGTTTGGACATGAGACTAATCATGAAAAAACAGGGCCATCATGGGCGGTAACATCGCAGGCATCTACGGCGCGCAGATCTTCCGCCAGGACGACAAGCCGCTGTACCAGCGCGGGTTTGCAGTGAACATTTCGATTCTCGTGGCCGGCTTGCTGTTGGCCGCGGTCAGATATGTCGATGACTGGCTGCGGAGACGCAAGCAGTCTGGGGCGCTGACTGTGATGGAGGGCGACAACAATGCCAACAGCGACTCGGGTGGAGAGAAGGAGAAGGTCAAGGGGGTTAGTGGGGATGTGACCCCACCGGTTGGGTCGGAGGCGGTGGGGGTTAAGGGGGTGTAGAGTGGGATGGGCCGGTAGGATGAGAAAGAAGTTGAGAGGAGGGAGTGTTGTGAGCTTTGTGATATCCGGCTTGGTTGGATGTTGACATGGTTGGGTAGTAGAATAAGGTGGTGCCATGTCACCCAGGGTTGAGTCCCTTGGTCCTAGGCCGAAAGTGGCAGGGTATAGAATCGAGACGCCACGTTCTCATAATATCCCCCAGAACGATGCGACCGCAAGTGCCGAATGTTGATATGCAATCCCACCCCCACCAACACCACCCTACCCAAGACTCCAACTCCCCAAATCATACCCCTCCCTCAGCATCCTCTCCCTCCACCTCTCCAACACAAACCTAACCCTCTCCTCCCTTCCCCCCACCGCTGCAGGAAGCACCTCATACCCCACCTCCTCCCCCTCCAACACCGCCCGAAACACTCCATTCAACCCAACCCACTCCCCCCCATCCTCCGGCATCAACCTCACCCCATCATCCACCAACCACCCCTCCATCTCTTGCCCCGCCTCACAAACCACCACCAACCCCTCCCTCATCCTCCCCCTCACCTCCCCCCACTCCTTCGACGCCATCAACACTCTTGCCTCCTCGACGCCCGCATAGCGCGTGGCATACACGATCGGGTCGACACCAGACCGGTCCGAGATAAAGAACTGCGACTCTTTCCGGTTGTCCGCAATCTGGCGCTCGGCGCCCGCTTGCGCGGCGAGTATGTGGTGCTGGAGAGCGAGGGTGCGGGCGGGGGAGCGGACGTCGGCGGCGGTGAAGTTGTGGGTGCGCAGGACGGTGCGGGCGAGTTCGCTGATGATGATGGGGGGTGGGAAGGGGAAGGGGGAGGATGGGGAGGGGTGGTCGGCGACGTTTTGGTTGAGGTGGGAGTGGAGGTCTTTGACGAGGGTGGTTTTGCCGGTGCATTGGGGGCCGATGATGTAGATGTTTGGGGGCGGACGGGTTTCCCACTTGCCGGGGGTGGGGAGGGAGAGGGGTTGGGTTTGATTGTCGTTTGTTGAGGGCATTTTGGGGATTGGTGTTTTGGAAAAGTTATTTGAAGCCTGCAACTTGGAAGTACTTGTCGTGGTTGAGGGTGGTTGAAGGGATGTGCTTGAAGGCATAATGGGGGATACAAGCAAAGCCAGGTAAGCACTGAGGCCCGCCATATGCAGCTGGGAGGGGTAAGGTCGGGATCTGGTGAGAAAACCAATAATGTTGCAAGTTCAGTTGTGTGACAAAGACATTACGCGCGCACACGGCAGCGTTTTCAGGTTGAAGAAGCTTTCTGCTCATCCATCATTCGAGGGTGTTCAATCAGCTGCCTAACCTGAGCCGGATGCACTTTCCACAGACTCCCACTTCCTGACCATCCACCATTCGCCATCAACTAGCGCCACTCCGTTCTTCTTTTGCAAACATGGACAATGCCCCAAAAGCACCCGGTGCCGCTCGCAAGAAACCCAACATTGCAGCTTTCAAATTCATACTGCAGGACCATATTCGCCTGGACGACCGGGAGTGGAAGTTTCAAATCCCTGGCCTTCCCTCTCCGCGAGAGCTCGACCAAAGAAGGCTAGTGAAAACGGTCAGCTTGGTGAACACGGGAGGAAGACAGGAGATTGTGCTTACTCTCGCAACTGCCGAGGACAATCGGGCCATCCGTGGGGGCCCCCTAAACAAGTTTCTTGTGGTTTCCATCGCCGAGTTCCGACATCAACCTCAACGTCAAGCCCAAGATTCAGACGCAAAATCTGCCTTGCATCCATCTACTTCTCGAGAATGTGCCGACTACGCAACAAGGCTACTCAAAGCCGGCATTTCCCTCCAGGGTGTCCACTACAACTTCTACGGCCACAGCAATAGCCAGCTCAAGTCGCGCACCTGCTTTCTCTATGCCGCATCCAGGGAAGACATCTCCCGTAAGGTTGAGGCGCTCGGCGACTTTGCCAAGATGAAAACTGTCGCGAAAAAGGCGAAGCGTATCGGTCTCCTCTTCTCAACTGCCCAGGTGGCCAAGACTGTCCCGCCCGATCGTGTCGAAGATATCCCCGACATCGAGTCGGCCGATTACATCTTCACTGATGGCTGCGGCCTCATCTCGCCCCGGTTTGCCCAAGAGCTTGCTCGGAAGGTTGGAATTGTCTTTAGGGACCGGCGTTATACCCCTTCTGTTCTGCAGATCCGGTATCGCGGCTACAAGGGCGTCGTCACAGTCGATCCTTCCATGGCATCGGACGGAAAGGTCTTTCTCAAGCTGAGAAAGTCAATGAAGAAATTCTCTGGAGGTGATGATCATTCCTTCTCTGTTGTCGAATACTCAAAGGTGTGAACCGCTTTTAGATATGGCCGGCCCCCGCTTGCTAACCCGAGCATAGCCATACACTTACGGCTTTCTCAATGACGAGGTCATCATTCTGCTCCACGCCCTGGGCATAGATCGCTCCATACTCAAGCGGAAACAAGAAGACCACTTCCGTTACCTTGCCGATGCTACTCGAGACCCTCGATCGGCGTTTCGGTTCCTTTCCTCTGTCAACATGCCCCATCTAGCCGAGCGAGTACTGCTGGATTCCCTGGAACCAGTCCGGGCAAAGATCCGCGCGCTCGTCAAGAATGAGTATGCCAAGATGCTCAACAAAAGAGACGAGCAAAAGTGCCGGATCCTGATACCACAGTCAAGGCTCTTGTTCGGCGTGTGTGATGCATGGGGGGTGTTGAAAGAAGGCCAATGCGCCGTCAAGGTCTCTATGGAGGGCGATGGGCAGCCAGCTGCGCTCAAAGGCGGTGAGGTTTTGGTCACAAGAAACCCTTGTCTCCATCCAGGAGATATGCAAAAGTTCAGGGTGGTTGAGAGACCAGAGTTAGCGCATCTGGTTGATTGCATTGTCTTCTCTACCCAAGGCAGGAGGCCCGCGGCCGACATGATGTCGGGGGGCGATCTGGACGGAGATACATGTAAGCCCCTTTTTTATTTCGTCTCTGTAGTTCCTGACAAGTGTTCTAGTCTTCGTTTGCTGGGACCCTGACCTCCTCCCGAGAAAGCTGTCACAGCCGGCACAATACCCCGGCGTCAAGGAGCCGCTGAGATTCAACCCTATCACTGACGACGACCGTCTCGAGTACTTTGCCCGTTACACCAACGCGTCCCTGGGGCGTGTCAAGAATCTCTATCTTGACTGGGCCCGAGCATGTGGGCCGATGTCTCCCCAATGCCAGGAACTGAACCGACTCTTTTCTCAGTGCGTAGACGGCAACCGCATCAGAGTCCCGCCCAAACTGGAAAAGGCGCCCCCTCCACCCCCTGATGCCCCGCCGTTTATTCTGGACGATCTCCACAACGCTGCAAAGCAACTCATCCAGGATGCACGGGCCTTGGACCGCGAAAAGGCTCTTGACGGCTACGACTTTGACGCAGTGGAGCTCCTTCTGAGCCGCGACGATGTTGCCATGTCAGAGTTTGAACTCCTTTGCATGACGTTACGATGGTGTCGGAAAAACCGAGTTCAGCTCGAAGATCTTCTCCATTTCTTTGACTTGAATCTCCTCACCGGCGAGGAGAGAGCGTGGCTATTACAGCAACTCCCACCTTTGAGTTACCTCCCAGCACTCGTCCTAAACGCGGTCTGTTCTTCAAACCTCCTTAGCGAGGATTCCGCCGCTCGGTTCAAGCTCAACTACCACGGTATACAATGGAAGCGCATTTTTGACTCTTCTCGCGATCGACTCGCTACCTTCCTTGACACTGCCAGCAAGACCATGGGACTGTTTCACCGCAAGCTGCTTGTGCTCCGAGTGGACGAGCGCCTAACCCTAGCCATCTATGTTCCGCGAATCATTGAGCCTGCTCAGGATTGCCTTGTCGATGATACGGTGCGCCTCTTTGCTTTTCCCGATACGCAAGGGACCGAGACTCAAAGCCGCATGTCTCTCCCGACCAAGATGACATATCGTCTCTACTGCGACGACAAGGCCTTCCAGCTCTTTGAAGGGCAACGTGGGAACACATGGATATACATTGCCAGAACCCCTTTCGACGATAGCTCGTATCGCAATACCGAGAATGTTGGGGATCGGCGCCGGCAACGTCAGGCGACGATTGACAGCGGGAAGAACGCAGACTTTCGCGTCAGCGTTGCGCTGGACAAGTTTAGCCGAGGCCTTCAAAGGCACGTGGGGAGGGTCAACCGGAACGAGGTCTCTGCCGCTGTGAGTTTAACTAACCCCGTCGACTGCATGTCTCCCGAGTTGACGGAATTCTAGGAGATCTACATCATTAGCAACAGGGACGTCAAGTCCATGCGAAGCCTTGATTTGTGGTTACAACACATTGACACGGAGGAAACTCTACCACTGTTTGAGCAGGAGACTGAGGACTACACCATCCCCAGTCTTAACGATGTTGACTGGGATTCAGAACCAGATTTCATCGTTGAGGTTGGCCGGCGCCAGAACTTCTCGGCATTCAGGGGCCTGACATCACCCGAGCAGTTCAACCAGGCTTTCCTCTGGCTGCTAAATAGAGGTCAGTCACACCTCCTGCTCCGGAGCTTTGACTACCTGCTCTCGGCGATGAACAATAGCGACTTCGACAAGAGACAGCCGGAGGTCTTGCTACCGACGATGGTAAACTTTCTCAAATCCGCGCCGTTCCTCGCCATCAGCTTCGGCAAGGTGGAACCAAGGGAGTCCAATGAACTGTCCACGGACAGTTTCAAGGATTTGTTGGAGGTATTTTCGGTGGAAATCCTGCGCGGTTATGTCCTCTCCGCGAATGAGGCACGGGAATTGGTCGTCACCCCGTTGCAATCGTTCCTGGGCCGGGTCCGCGGCTTGACGCTGACGAGCTTTGCCGACCTGGTTGAGCTCGTGTCCCTGACAGTACGTCGGCCCGACATTGCCATGGACATTCTTCTCGAGTGTTTCGAACGTGAGAGCTCGCGCCTCCTTCCGGGTCGCCCCGCGCTAGTCCGCCACTTCGTCCGTAACACCATCGCCATCGCACTTGACCACATTGGCGAAGCATCGGAACAGTCAAAGACGAGAAAGGATCTGCTCCACCTTACGTTGTACCCGGAGGACCGTGATGGATACCAAGTTGTCGAAGTTGTCTTCAGGATCGACTCCGCTGGCGGTACCCCTGAGAACTCGGCCCACGTCCGCCTAACCGCGGCCACGCCCCCAGCGAACTCGCTCCTCGGCGAGACGTACTCGATGGATGCTCTAGTCATACACTCTGAGCAAGGCCGCGCTCGCTTCCAATGTTTCCACCCTCTCCCTCCTTTCTATGATCGCTACGCCTGGAAACTCGAGTACTGCGGGCCGTACACGACGAGCAAGACGATGTTTGATGCAGTGCGCGATTTTGCCACCAGGCCCGAAGACTGTTGCCAAATTGCGGACCAGATTCTTCTCAAAACTGTTCCGGAATCCGCCTCCCCAGATCCAGGGTGTGATGCCAATGCAAGACGAGTCTTGCCCGAGTACCCTCAAAAAGAAAGCCTAAACCTGAGCCAGAATGCTGCGGTCCAAGC
This sequence comes from Trichocladium uniseriatum, assembly GCA_017139535.1. Taxonomy (NCBI): domain Eukaryota; kingdom Fungi; phylum Ascomycota; class Sordariomycetes; order Sordariales; family Chaetomiaceae; genus Trichocladium; species Trichocladium uniseriatum. Next base: position 390,908 of record WOUO01000025.1, on the reverse strand, counting down.
CTCGCTGAGCTCACCTCTTACCTGCCTATGGGGGCCCCCTGGAACAGGCAAGACGGAGACAATTGTTGAGATCATCCGCGCCCTCCAGATCTGTTTCAACGACGCCAGAATCTTGGTCACAGCCCCGACTCACAACGCCGTCGACAACGTCATGCGGCGATACATCGGCCGGCTAAGCCCGACAGCTCTCGCCAACAGCCCACAGCTCGCTCCCCTGCGTGTCTCAACGGAAATCAGAAAGGTGGCCGACGATCTAAGAAAATACACCTGCGATGCCATGGTGGGCCACGAGATTTATGCCAACCGCAGGGCGTTGGACGAAGCCAAGAAAAGGGTCCAGCAGTGCCGCATCATCTTCACGACTTGCATCGGATCCGGACTCGGCCTCCTGCGCACACAGGAATTTGACACAGTCATCGTCGACGAAGCCTCGCAGCAAACAGAGCCGGCTTCGCTGGTCCCGCTGGTCAAAGGATGTGAGAAGGCCATCCTGGTAGACGACCACGTCCAGCTGCGCCCCACGGTGCACCAGCACTCGCTCGTCATGGACTTTGACAAGTCGCTATTTGAGCGGCTATTTGACCAACCAGAGAGCACTCCAGGGATTGCAAGATTGATGCTCGACACACAATACAGAATGCATCCTTCCATCAGCGCCTTCAGCTCGGCCGAATTCTACGACAACAAGCTCCGCACCGGCATCCCGCCCAGCGCCCGTCCACTGGCCCCGTCTTCCTTCCCCTGGCCACCCTCAAACTCACCTGCGGATGCATCAAAAAACGACCACGCACGGATTGTCTTTGTCGACTGCCCCGCGCGCGAAGACCTCGGCGGCACGTCCAAAACCAACAAAGGCCAGGCCGAGCTGACCCTGCGCATGTGCCAACTTCTGCTTACAGCACCTTCCAACCCCAGTTCTACTAAACCCGCATCCAATTCTACCACCACTCTCCCGCAAAAGCAGCCACAACAACAGTCGATCGCAATCCTGACCCCTTACGCCCGCCAAGCGGATCTTCTCAGGCGCGTACTGGCAGGCGTCGGCAGTAGAGTGGAAGTGTCAAGCATCGATGGGTTTCAGGGGCGGGAGGCGGATGTGGTGGTGCTAGTGACAGTGCGGTGTAATGAGAGTCGGGAGATTGGGTTTCTGAGGGATGAGAGGAGGATGAATGTTGCGTTGACGCGGGCTAGGGTGGGGGTTGTGGTGGTGGGGAGTCGGGGGATGTTTGTGGGTGGAAGGGGGGTTGGTGATGGGAGGGAGGATGCAGGGCGGGAAGTTTGGGAAAGGTTCGTTGGGGGGTTGCCTGTTGTGAGTTTGGATTGAGGGTGGTTTTAGTCAGGGTTGTTTTGAAGGGTTGGGTTTTCATGGTTTGTGTTTCGTCATGTTTGGCAATACTAGGTCGTTCTCTCTCACGCTGGCCTCGACCTCGACCTCGATCATCCCTCATTGTATGGCATGTTAGCTTCGTCTGCGAACCCGCCTAGTCAGTCACACAGGACTTGCCACTCGGAAGTTCGGCAGGAGGGCTGATACCGGCTCTCACAGGGAGCAATATGAATTCTTCCACCAGGCGTGCTGTAATTAGTCTCTAGCTCACATTTTGTGTGATAGGATCGGGAGATGGATGCATTACACAGCCCCAGTGGGGGCAGCGTTATGACCTCTTCGTCCACGGAAATGTTCTTGAACGCCAAATCCCAACAAGCATATTTAGCCTGATTGCAATATGCACGCCTCACCGACTTGTCGAATCACTGCACACCACAGCGAAGGCGCCTGGTTCTCCCGTTGATGAAATCTTCCCTACAAATCCGGCCGCCAAGGCGTGGAAGACAGCCGATGTAGTATCAGGATGTGGCTGAGGAGGCCTCACATGTTTAACCCTAGGTCATCCGCTTGATACCCAAACATGCGGAGAGAACTACATAAAGACAGAGCCAAGACCCAATACACTCACGTACCCCACCAAGGCCTGAATAACCTCCATTAGAATCGGCAACAAGTTAGAGTACGACAACGAGAAGACAACAAACACACCAAGATGGACAACGCCACCACCACAAAAACCAAACCTCCCTCCCTCCGCTCCTACCACTCCAACCACTCCGCTTCCTCCTTCACCCTTTCCACCAAAACAGACCAACCCCAACAATCTCAACCCCAATCCCAACCCCAAGAGGAGCAGCCCCAACCATCCCGCGCGCGCCAAGCAGCGGGACCGGAACGCTACCGCTACTACAAGACGACGGGCACGCCCAACCCGGACGCCAAGCCCAAAGAAAAGTCCAAGCTGTCCAAGTTCATGAGCAAGTTCCAGAGCCCCGCGGTGCGGGCGACCAACGCCAAGCGCGAGGCCGAAAAGCTCGAGGAGGAGCGCACGGGGCGCAAGATTTATACCGTGATGGGGACGCCGCAGGGGGGGAATGCGTGGACGGCGGCATCGCTTAGTTAAGCTTGAGTTAAGGGAATGGGGAAGGGGTGGTCAGGTTGGATTTGATGATACGGGTGGGTTTGCGGCGTTGGTTGTGATGTGGGTGGTGGGTGGGGGCGGAGGTTGATTTTTACTGTTGAGGGATGAGGTTTGAGCAATTGTTCCAGGTTGTAATTCATGGTTTGATACTCTGTACTTCATCAAGGGTTGAGACTTCGTCAACGGTTTTTTCAAGCCCTTGGGGAAAGCCTGGAGAAGTGGGATGAAAATCAAAACTTGAGGCCGTGGATGAGGCTCGTCAGAAGTGGGTGTCTGCTGTCCTGTTTAGCCAAATGCCATCGTGGTGTTCTCAGCTCAGGTAACTATCCGTGGTATGAGGTTTGTTGAAACTGCATCCGATTCCACTGCCCATAGTGGCGACGTAATTTGCAGGTATGTCCAGTGGGTAGTTGCCAGGTCTGGGATGCTGAGATAAATGGAGTCGTAGAGACATTGAAGATATCTCACGGGTGTTTTAAGTTTGAACTGGGTTGGCCCAAAAAATGGACAGCCCCAGTGAAAAAAAAAAAAAAAGGGTTCCCAAATAATCTGTACTTCGCAGGAGGGCACGATAACCAGAGCGCAATGTAGAGAGGACACTGCTGGGGGAGGGTTAGGGTTACCCCTTTCCCACATGCTGGGGCTGTCCGTCATACCCCGGGAATTATTATTAGCGGCCGCATTAGCGCGGCACCAATCCACTCGACGCTCAACGTCAATCATCTCCCACTTGCCAACTCGTCAGGGTTCACTTCTCTGGCAAGCACGCGCGGCTCCTGCCATGGCTGCCGGAGCTCCCTCCAGCCCAGGCCAACATCACAAGCTTCCTTCGCCCTCTTGAGGGCCCGATCAACCGATGAGACCAAAACGGACGGCGCCGCGCCCGCGCATCCTCCGACGCCTGCTCACGCGCTCGACCCTCGCCAAGCTCGCTTTCTTGCTCTTCATCTGGACCATCCTCGAGGCCCACATCATCTACGACCGCATCGCCCTCGCCGAGCGCCGAGCGAGAGCGCAGACCAAGCCGCAAATCGTCCTCAAAAACCCGCCGCGCGTCTACATTGCGAGCCTGCACTGGAACAGCGAGGAGACGCTGCGGGCCGGCTGGAACAAGGGCGTGCTGGACCTGGTCAAGACCCTGGGGCCCGAGAATGCTTTTGTCAGCGTCTACGAGAGCGGCAGCTGGGACGACTCCAAGGGCGCCCTGCGCGAGCTGGACCGCAAGCTGAAGAGGCTAGGCGTCGGCAGGAAAATTGTCTTGGAGGACGAGACGCATGCAGATCTCATTGCGGGGCCGCCGACCGAGGAGGGGTGGGTCGTCACACCCAGCGGGACGAAGCAATTGAGGAGGATACCGTACCTTTCGCGGTTGCGCAACCTCTCGCTGGAGCCGCTACTGGAACTCGCCAAGAACGGGACGACGTTTGACCACGTCCTCTTCCTGGGCGATGTCTCCTTTTTCGTACGTTGTCCCCTGGAGGTGCTTGTGGCGGACCCCTGCTAACACGACCAGGTCTCGGACATTCTCAAACTCATATACACCAATGACGGCAACTACGCCGCAGCCTGCTCGCTCGACTTTAACAAGCCGCCCCTGTTCTACGACACGTTTGCCCTCCGCGACGCCGAGGGCCACGAACATGCCTCGCAGACATGGCCTTACTTCCGAGCTTCCAAGTCCAGAAGAGCCATGACCCACGGCGAGCCAGTCCCTGTATCCAGCTGCTGGAACGGCATCGGTGAGTTACCCCAATTTAAACTTCCACACCCAAACGCTAACACCACCCGCAGTCGTGATGCCCACCTCGGCCTTCACCGGCGACCAGGGCCTCAAATTCCGCGGCATCGACGACGAACTGGCCGCCTCACACCTCGAAGGCTCCGAATGCTGTCTGATCCACGCCGACAACCCGGCGTCGCGCACCGAGGGCGTGTTCCTCAACCCCGTCGTGCGCGTGGGCTATAACTGGACGGCCTACAACGACGTGCACCCCCGCGGCGGCGGCAGCTGGGTGTCGCTGTCTGATATCTGGTTCGGACTGTGGAGGAACCGGCTGGCTCGGTGGTTTACCACGCCGTGGTTCAAGGAGGGCGCGGTTCGTGGGAAGGTTAGACTGTGGGAGCGTGGCGGGGATGGGCGGGAGGAGAAGGGCGGGTTTTGTCTTGTCAATGAGATGCAGGTGGTTGTGAGGAATGGGTGGGCGCATTTGTAAGATTTGGATGCTGGGAATGTTGGATATTGTTGCAGGTTGGACATGTATAGAGTTGGACAAGTATACGCGTTGGATATGTAGACGAGAGTTGGACATAAGTTCTCGGGGTTGGGTTTGTATTCTACGTAGGAGGGTAGACAGGATCACAGCACATTGGGTTACTACCATCGACAAACACGATATCCACCCAGAGAAGTAGTATTATTAGCAAGCAAGACATTTCCATTGTGACCAAAGCCACGGGTATCCCCCTAGATGCTCTCAAAGCTCCGAAACTCCGTACCATGCACCATCTTCGCCGTGGGTGCAAGACCACACGACCACGAATCTGGCTTCCAGACCCCAACCGCCCAGAAAGTAAGTACCAGTGTCCTCCGAAACTCCGCGATGCGCCATCCTCGCCATGGGTGTAAGTCCACATGACCACGAGTCCAGCCTAGGTAATAAGTAATCAAGCAAGCAAGCATCCTCCGAAACTCTCAAATCCCAATGTGCCATCCTCGCCATAGGTGCAGGTCCAATGACCACGAGTCCGGCCCAGTGAGCATCTCGTAAAAACTCAGACAAACAAAATGTGAAATGGAGGGCGTCTCAAAGCGCCGCATCTCCCCCAGCTATCCCCCGGCCAGATCAATCAAGGATGAATGAATAGGTAGGTCGGGGTGAAATGGGCGTCCGAAAAGAAGAAAGCGAGAGCGAGCGAGCAGAGATGATGACAAACACCGTCTACTCCTCAACCGTCTTCCGCAACTCGGCAACCCACGCATCAAACTTATCCGCCAGCTCCAGCATGCGCTCCGACAGCGGGGTATCGTCATCATCAGAATCCACTCCGCCCACAATCGCCGCATGGCCTTGGTCTTCTGCTTGAGAAGGAAGAGGAGGAGGAGGAGGAGCGGTGCTGGGGCCCGCAACACTCTCGCCTGCCGCACCAGCAGTCACGGGACCATCACCACCACCACCACCACCACCAGAGGCGGCGGCGGCTGCGGCTGCGGCTGCGGCAGCAGCTCTCTTGGCGGCGCGTCGACCGAGCTTGACTTTTCCGGCGACATTCTTGGGTTGTTGCTTGATCAGCCCGCTGCTGGCAGCAGCTGCGGCTGCGGCTGCGGACGACGTTGCGGCGGCGAAGCCGGGGCCGAATACGCCGTGGGTGTGGATAGAGAGTCCATCGTGGTCCGGGTGGAGATGGTCGTGGAGGTGGTTGCGCGCGGGGATGTACTTTTGGATGTACTTGTTCTTCTTGAGCGGCAGGTTGCCGATGCGGTCCGGGCAGTAGCAGGCGTCCGGGGAGGCTTCGTTGAGCGGGCGGTGGCGGGCGCTCGAGCAGGGGTTCTTTGGGTTCGCCATGGCCTTGAGCTTGCCGCGGTCGGCTCCTGCGAGGGCCGGGTCGGTGATCGGGGACCAGTGGTCAGTCCAGAGGGGCGCGTTAGTCCATGCCTTTTGGGGGATGTACCACTTCTTGACGACTGTGAAGGGTGAGTTAGTGGTGGTTTCTTTTTGTTTTTGATGCTGGTTTTGGATGGATGGAGGGCGAGAAGGAAGGAGAGAGGATTGATGAGTCAGAACCGAGCCATGCCTCGATCCCCAGGACTTGGGTTGGGCGTCTGGGATTGTTGAGAAATGAGAGAATGGAAAATACTTACACTCGCGGGTCAGCGGCAGCGAGGTGAAGTCGACAAGGTCCCAGTTGTCGATGGCCAGGGCGACCCAGTCCAGACGCGTGTTCCACGGGGGCAAGCCCGCGCGGCCAGCGATGAGATAGTTGACCAGACTGGCGGCGGTCACGCCCCGCATCATGACGCTGCGAGTTGGTTAGTACTGATCGTTAATGGAGAAGCGAGGGAGTGAGTAACAGAAAATACTTACCAAGCATCGGCCTCGTGGTCGATGGCGTTGCAGAAGAAGCAACCGGTCATGTCGCCGTGCTTCATGTCGACGGGCACGGGACAGAACGAGAGGACGTGTCCAAACTCGCGGCAGTGAGGATTGCCGCAAATTGGGCCCTTGGGGCCGCCCTCGATGGCGCTCCCCAGCGCCTCCTTCCCGCTCCTGGCGTCGTTCAAGATGCCGGGATGGGCATCAATGATGGATTTGATTTGAGCCCAGGCCTCAATGCGGGCGGCCTGGGCAGCCTGTGTCGTGGAATATCTTGGTTAGCGACCGACCGTCTCGTCAGAAATAATTGATCGCGATGATCGCTTCGTTAGAAATAAAAATAAAAACACTTACCGCCATCTCGTTGTCCGACATGTTGTCGGAATCTGACTCTTCGCTTGAGTCGGCCGTCTCGGTCGTGGCGTCAGTCCAATCCGAGTTTGACGATGGTTCGTCAACAACTTGAAAAATCCCCAAAAAGTCGAGGTCCTCGTTGGCGAGGGAAAACTTTTTCGGGTTGGCTTGGATCTCCAAGCCAGTGGCCGAGACAATGGGAAGCCGGCGGGCCTCCCAGGCGAGACGGGCTCGCACGGCGGTCACCGCTTCGTCCCCGCCGGTTCCTATTGTGTTGGTAAAATATGCGGGTCAGCTCCGCTGTTCAAACCTCTCCGGCGGGGGTGTGAGTCTCTGTGATATATTCTTACCCATTGCCTCGACCCGCGGCAGCCGACGGTCCTCCATGGTGCACTTAATATTTGTTTAAAAAAAAAAAGGGAAAAAGAAGAGAGGCGGGGGGCAAGCAAAGACGACACCGCGAGTGAGGAGGAGGGCAAAGAAAACCACAGTTGGGGGCGGGTTTTAAACAAGAGAGGGTGGTCTACGCGCTGGCGGTGGCCGGAAAACAAGATTCTCCGCTGTATGAACCACCGCGTTGCGAAATGGGAGGTCTGTTCTCTCTCGAATCGCGTGGACTTTGCTACGCGACGCGGTATTGACGTGAACTTTTACTTTGTCATTGTTTTTCTTTTTCAAACTGTGCGCTGTGCGCTGAGGCATTTGACTGTGACCTTTCCTTCTTCTCCTCCAGCCTCTCAGCTACTCATTGCTCTTGGTCCTGTTCTACTAGTTTACGATGGACCTGATGGCTTCTGTCTTCTGTGTCTGTCGAGTATCATGGATATAGAGTAATATGTATTCTTGTTAGAACGTGTAACTTGGGCTGCCCAGCAAGTTCACACCTGAATCCGGAACACAATAAAATTTAGTGTTTATCTTGAGGCGCGGTTATGTACGCGCATTGTTGCCTCAGAAAACTCTGATCGGACGAATATTGTGTTCCGTGTTGACACCAGTGACCCCGACGCCAATTCTCCTGGATTGTGATGCCCACGACTTCACTGAAGCTCACTGACAGACGAGCTGTACCAAGCACGAGCTTATTGGGACAATAGGTGGGGGAATGGCTTGAGGTTGATTGTCCAGACTCACAATGCCGACAATAACAAACTGAGTAAAGAATTAACCATCTCTAAGTTATCTTCAACCCCACGGACAAATTCTGCTGTGGTTGTTCAAACTCCTTTTTGGCCTGCTAATTTGCTTGCTTGATGGGCAACAAAACTCAAGACACTGTGGATTAAACTTCTCCAGATACCTACTTTTGATAAGGAAGTTATCTTCCCTCCACACGAAGCGAACGGCCGTCTGTGCCTGAACATGAACATAATACCTCTTTTGACATGTCAGAGTTTAATTGGCCTTAGTCTCTCATCCAGGCGTCTTTCTGCCCAGAAAGCCTAGTGAGCTGACAAAATGCCCGTCACTTTAGAGGAGCGGACTATGGGAGAATCTCTAAACTTGGGTTGACAAGGAGAACCACATTCACTTCTCGCAATCTCTTGTTGAGATTCTAGCCATTTAATTACCAGTAAAAACATTTCTGCTTCAATCAAGCACGTCAGCTACCCTGGCAATTATGCTGATTGACGAGTCTAAATTTGATTTCTGCCAATCTGTGTGGTAGTCAACTTATACATGTACACTGTGTTACCCCGGATTTATAGCGTGCATGGAAAATCTATATGAAATAAAAGACATACACGGCCAAAATTCAAGTTGTTAGTGTTGGCTGCGGCATGATTCATGTAACTGCCGGGCAAGTGTTGATCCCTCGGAGTGGGGTCCCAGGGATATTGTCTGTTATGGATGAGTGCTAAAAGAACAAGAATCCTGATAAAAATCTCGATGAAACGAAAGGGATTTGTAATGTGATTGTGGATATGCCTCTCCACTGCTTCACTGGAGGGGATAAGGGGTCGCCGGTCCCAGTTTGCAGCGACCTTGAAGATCACAAATCCGCATACAAAACACCACGCTCATTCTCGCCCATATTCATCATATCACAGCCCCTGAACGCCCCCAAGCACACCCAAATTTATCCAAGATGTCCGACTCCCGCCTGTTCCAGCCCCTCAAAGTAGGGCCCGTCCAGCTCTCCCACCGCATCGCCATGGCGCCCCTGACCCGCTTCCGCAACGACGACGACTGTATGTCCAACCCTTTTTTACTCCCATCCAGAAGCAACAAGAGAGCAACTCTACTCTCAGCCTCCCCATTAAATCACCCCACACACCCAAACGGCTAGCAAAATCACTAAACACCCCCAGACACCCCCACCCCCCTCATGACCACCTACTACACCCAGCGCGCCTCCGTCCCCGGCGCCCTCCTCATCTCAGAAGCAACCATCATCTCCCCGCGCGCCAGCGGCTACCCCAACGTCCCGGGCATCTCGGCCCCCCAACAAATCGCCGCTTGGCGCGCCATCACCGACGCCGTGCACGCCCGCGGCTGCGCCATCTTCTGCCAGCTCTGGGCGCTGGGACGCACGGCCAACGCCGGTGTCCTCGCTGCCACGGGGCCTGGGTACAAAGTCAAGAGTTCGAGCGCGGTGCCGTTGGCGGATGAAGGGGCGGCAGTCCCGGAGGAGTTGACGAGGGAGGAGATACAGGAGATTGTGGACGAGTATGCGGTCGCGGCGAGGAACGCGATTGAGGCGGGGTTTGATGGTGTCGAGATTCACGGCGGGAATGGGTACCTGGTTGACCAGTTCCTGCAGGATACGTGTAATCGGAGGGGGGATGAGTATGGTGGGAGTGTGGAGGGGCGGTCGCGGTTTGCGGTGGAGGTGGTGAGGGCGGTGGTGGAGGCGGTCGGGGCGGAGCGGACGGCGGTGCGGTTGAGTCCGTGGAACCGGTGGCAGGGGATGGGGATGGGGAAGGAGGGCGCGGTGGCGCAGTTTGGGGATGTGATTCGGAGGATCTCGGCGATCGGGAAGTTGGCCTATTTGCATTTGGTGGAGGCGAGGATTGTGGGGAATCGGGATGCCGAGGAGGGTGAAGAGGAGGGTGAAGAGGAGGATGGGGAAGGGGAGACGTTGGATTTTGCGGTGGATTTGTGGGATGGGCCGCTGGTGATTGCGGGTGGGATCACGGCCGAGTCTGCGAGGCTTTTGGCGGATGAGAAGTTCAAGGACAAGGATGTAATCGCGGCGTTTGGGCGGTACTTCATCTCAACTCCCGACTTGCCGTTCAGGGTCAAGGAGGGAATCGCGTTGAGTGCGTATGACAGGAAGTCATTCTATACCCCAAAGACGCCGGTTGGTTACATTGACCAGCCGTTCAGCAGCGAGTTTGAGGCGCTGCACGGTGTTCGGGCTCAGGCATAGACTAGATGTTATATTGTTAGACCTGTAGAGGCATAATGAATAGAGATACCGTACAATCTTGCGAAACTGGAACAATACTACTGCTAGACTAATGCCATCTCCTGTACTGCCCACCAAAATCCAGCGGATTGGAGGCACCTGCAGTTTGCCTGACAAAACAGGGCCGAGTGAGTTTGTAGCTCACTAAGTCCGGCTGCGTCCAGTAGATGGCATTGGTCCCGCAGTAGTATTTTCCCAGTTACGCGAGATTGTATGGTAGAACCTGAACTTTAACAGCATGGCAAGTAACATGGCCACGGACGAGCTCCAGTGGGTTGGAACTGGGCCTGATCAAGCCGCATCATGAGGCCGTCATTGGGCTATTAGACAATCATACAGACATCTGAGGCATGAATTGGCTCGAAATGCGCCTTATCGTGTATGTCGTAGGTTGGGTTGGGGACGGGAAGCATGACTGATGACTGACGTTTGACAAATCTCATCTCAGTCGAAGCCGCTGTTGGGACCCCCACAAATTGAAATGCGACACTGCCTTGACACATTTGGCGCCAAGCTGTCAAAGTTGCATCGAAGCGAGTGGCGCGCAAAAAAACGTTTCTTGGCGGACGGGATGACGCACGAGAATCGGGAAATCTTGCGTCTCCCGTGCAGACCGATTCCAGACCGATTCCAAGACCCATGCCAAGCCACCTGGATGGTGCCAAGTTACTGGGGAGCTGCCCGAAGTAAAGAAACTTGGACCTGCGAGTGATGCTGCTTTCTGGGTTCTTGGGGGGGATGGAGAGAGGTGAATGGGGTGTTTCGGCTTCCGCCAATTCCAGCAGCAGGCGTCCCGGACCGGCACCTGCCTATTCAGTAGTAGTTCCCTCACCAAGAAGGCCGCCAAGGTAAATCACAACGTTGATGGGAAGGAGCCATCGGCAGGATGGGATCATCATGGGTGAAGTTGCTAATTCCGCCCGAACTGTTTTGCCTTCCGTGTTTGCCAGTGTCTCATAACTCGCGTTTACCTCCCCGCATTCCACCGACCCTGTTCCTTTCCAAGTGCATTCACATCGGATTGTCTCGGACTTCCATGACCTCAAAACCCCTCCTTTGACAAGGATCACCGTCGGACCGGCCTTCATTAAGAGTATTGTTATTAACTTGGTAAAGCATATCTAATGCCCGTTCGGGCTTGGGAACAGCGACGGTTCAGCCTGTGCCCAGCAAGCTTCGTCACACGAAGCCCGCTCCCGGAAGGAACCCAGTGCCAAGGCGTCGTCTGAAGCAGTGCAATATATGTACATGGAAGTAAGTAAATGCACCCAAACGTGGTCTGTTCCGCATACCGCGTTTCCTGGGCATCCCAATCCCCAAGGGTCCCCCTAGGCGGGAACGTCGTGTGTCGTTTGTAATGGGCCTGCGCCGTCATGCTCGTCGTCGTTTCCGTCGTCGTTCTCGTCGCCCTCATGTCCTCGTTGCCGCCGCCCCGCTCGGTCGTTCGGCGCTCCTCCGGGCTTGTTGTGCAAGAGCATTATCCATCGACAGAGCTTCAAAGAACCTCTCAGCCCAAACACCCTCTCGCTCCTGAGAGCGCCGAAAACGGAGTCTCGTGGGGAATGCAGCGACCCGGATTTCTTCTCTTGCCCCGCCATTTCTTCCTTGGCCTACTTGCCCTCCTCCGTTTTCTTCTTGTCTTCAGCTTCGGCCTCCTGCTCCTTCGTCTTCCGGTTCGCTTCTTCCTGCTCCTTCTTTTTCTTGTTCGCCTCTTCCTTTTCCTTCTTCTTCTTCTCAGCCTCCTGCTTCTTTTTCTCCTCCTCAGCCTTCCGCTTCTCTTCGGCCTCTTTCCGCTCCTTCTCCTTCTCTTCGATGATCCTTTTCTGTTCCGACTTGGACATCTTGGAAAACGCCTCGACGTCCTTGTCCCACTGCTTCACGCACTTGTCGTTCCAGTTGCACTTCTCGACCTCACCGTACGCGGGGTGCGAGTAGCGGGGGTGCCTGCTGGGCCAGTTGGACGCGTGATAGTGGTGCTTGACCAAGGCCGCCCTGGCGTCGTGGTTGCCAGAGTCCGAGTGGCCCTGTCCGGCCGCAAAGGCTTCGACGGTCAAGACGAGCACCCGGCTCACGACCCGAGACTCGCCCATGTCGTGGAACAAGTCCCAGTCGATCTTCAACTGGGGATTCTCATTGCGCGCCTTCATATCCGCAATGATGGCTTCGGTGAAGGCAGACGGACCGGTACCGCTGATGATCTGGTCAAAGTCCAGCTTGACCTCGGAGAGCGGGACGCCTTGTTCTTTAGCAACTCCGTTGAGCCACGTCATGATGTGCTCGATGAGCTTCATCATGACGGGCAGCTGCGGCTTGCACATGAAGGTCCACTGGCAAAAGGACATCGATTTGGGGCCAAGAATCGGGTGGTTCTTCCAGTCGGGTTCATCGATCTCGACGCCAACCACCATATCAATATCCTTGACATTATATCTCTCCGGAACGAACTTGCGGAGCGGCTTTAGAGCCTCGACGTCGATGTCGGCATAGAGACCGCCTTCGGCGTACATGACCAGGTAGCGCAGGAGGTCCGCCTTGACGATTGCCGCCTTTACGTCGCGGTAGAAGTTGACAATATCTGGCCGGTCGAAGCCCTCGGGGCCGAAATGCCACTCGACATAGCGCAGGTCATTGTCGTCGGTCAAGACCTCGTATCGGTAATCGGGGTTCTTCGCGAGCCACGTCCTGGCGGTGTCGAGATCCCGCCGCTCGAACTTGAGCGGGTTCACCTTCCAAGTCTGCCAGATTTTCCTCGGAAATTCGCTCCGGACCTTTAGCGGCTCCTGAGCCGATAATGGGGGGCGGTAAGGCTGCGGTGCACTCGAGTGGAAGAGGTTGAGGTTGAAAATGAAAATGATGAGGCAAACGGCGCCAATATAGATGGGGAGCGCGCGCCGAAACTGTGCTGGGAGGCGGTTCCTGAACTGAGCTGCCGTGGCCATCAGGGACGGAGGTCCCAGCGGCGAGCCGAGTTTGGCGACCATGGCGGGCGCGCGAGGTGCGGTGCACAAACGTCAGCTCAGCGAGAGTGATGTGGCTGCCCCAGATAAAAGCGAGTGACACCAGTTGACGACGAAAACTGTCGACAAGGAGCAAGAAACGAACGCAGGGCAAAATGGAAGGGGAAAAGAGGACCCCTACTTCGGACGGAATGGAGGGAGAAGATCATGAAGGTGCCAGTGCAGGGCTTCTCGGCGGCCAGTGGCCCTTATCTTGTCTCATCAACCTTGGAATTTCATCACGGGGCGGTCAAGGGGCGGGCTCGGCAGGGTAGCCCAGTCGCCTTAGCCTAACGGCCCCGACCAGGAACCCCAGCCCGCCACCTCACCAACCCGGCCAAAAAAAACCTCTCCAAACAAGGGCAGCCGCACCGGCGACTGCCCTGATGTGGCAATGCTGATGTCCCTGCCAATCGCGCAGTTCATCAGCCTGCATTCACGAAGCGACCTCCCGCCAGTGAGAAAGTCCGAAACAGCGTCCGCGTAAAAGGGGCGCCCCGCCACGCGCAGATCAGAAACGGAACGCGCACGATCAAGGCATCAGGGTGTGAGCGGATCAGGGATGTTGAATACAGACCTGTCGTCTCATCGCACTGTGTACGGAGCACAGCCAGTTCCTCGAGAACCCCCACTTTCTCCAAATCCTTCCCCTTGTTTTCAGCTTTTCTGGGCAGAATGGCAAATCGTGTTCCATGGATTTCAACGTCGGTTGGAACCAACGCTGCATGAGGGAACCGACCACTCATTCCGTCATTCTCCCACATTTGCAACATTAGCAGGGCTGAAACGATCCCTGGCCCGTGTACGGTGCCCACTGGCCCTTCCAAAACGCGAGTAAACTTGCGGAGCAGATGCCTGTCACATCCAGCCACGGCGCTTCTCCGCCTCTTCAGCCCTTTTCCTTTTACTTTGGCACAGCCCTAAGCGACGTTTGAACGTCAAGTCCATTCCAGCGGCCTGGGTGCCATTTTCCATTCGTTTCGCCGATTCCCGTACTTCGTATTTATCTCGTTTAAGACACCAATGCCAAGTCGCCCCCCAAAGAAAGACGTGCACCCCACATCATCTCAACCCAACGCTCGGCCCGGCCGTTTGTCGTATGCAGGTGCAGCGCGACGGCATCCTGAACGGCACCCATAAGGTTGAGGACAACGACAATCTTGGATGGAGCGAGGTTATCGAGCGAGTTCCCTCATTACCCATGAAATCGGCCACGCTTCGCGGGTTGCGGCACCTGCTTTGGCCGAGGAATAGCAGCAGCTCTGATGGCCCTCGACAGCTGAGGCCAACGGCCTACCTCGACGGCCTGAGGGGCTTCGCAGCCTTCTTGGTCTACATTCACCACCACCAGCTATGGGCACACGGCATGCAGACTATCATTTTCGAAAGCGCGTTTGGCTACGAGGGGCGCTTCCACTTTGTAGCGCTTCCCTGGATCCGGAACGTTTTCACTGGCGGGCACATCGCTGTGGCAGTTTTCTACATCATCTCGGGCTACGTGCTCACAGTGAAACCACTATCCCTTATCCACGCCGGCGAGTTCCTCAAACTCTTTGACAACCTCGCCTCCGCCTTCTTCCGCAGATGGTTCCGGCTGTACATACCCCTCATCGTGACGACGCTCGCCTATGTCACTTCATGGCATCTCTTCGGCTACTGGAACGCGGCCTGCCCGCCCAAGGCAACGTTCGGCGAGGAGCTGTGGAACTGGTACGTCGAGTTCAAGAACTTCAGCTTTGTCTTCAAGGAATCGACTCCCTGGCCCTCGTACAACTCCCATCTATGGTCGATCCCGCTGGAAATGCGCGGGTCCATCATCGTCTTCACGGCCTGCATGGCGCTATCGCGGGCGACAAACAAGGCTCGTCTCTTGTGTGAGCTCGCGCTGGTCTACTACTTTCTCTACATCGTCGACGGCTACTACGGCGCCCTGTTCATGGCCGGCATGCTGCAGTGCGACCTGGACTTGCTGGCGAGGAAAGACGGCTACTTCCCTGGGTTCCTCCGCCGCCTAGAGCCCTACAAGACCATTATCTTCTACCACCTCTTGATCATCGGTCTGTTCCTCGCGGGCGTCCCTTCGGCCAAGAACGAAATCGAAGACCTGCGGGTCAACCCGGGGTGGTACTGGCTGTCGTACCTCAAACCCCAGGCCGTCTTCAACTTCAAGTGGTTCTACCTCTTCTTCGCCGGCAACATGATCGTGGCCTGCATCCCGCGCATGGGCTGGCTCAAGCGCTTCTTCGAGTCCCGCTTCTGCCAGTTCCTCGGCCGCATCTCGTTTGCCCTCTACCTCGTCCACGGGCCCATCCTCGCCACCATCGGTGACCGCATCTACTACGCCGTCGGCTGGGTCCGCGACGAAAACGACCGGCACGAGCAGATTGCGCACTGGGCGAACCTGTTTCCGCTGCCCAAGACGGGACCCCTGGGCCTCGAGATCGCGTGGCTTGTTCCTCACATCATCCTGTTGCCGCTCACGTTCTGGATGGCTGATCTTGTCACTCGCGTGGTTGACGAGCAGGCGGTGAGGTTTGCGGCATGGCTGTACAAGTGGGTGCAAGGTCTTGGCGCGCCGGAGCCGAAACCTCTGGAGCTTGCGCCGTTGACGAGGTTGGCGTGATGCGGGCCGGGTTTGTAGCGATTCTTTGGTGCTGTTTTTTCCCCCAGTCTTCTTCTCGGTGCGGGTTTTGAGGGCTGGGATTGTACATACCCTTTCCGTATTTGTTGACTGGATCATCGGGTGGCATTTTGGTTGTTATGGGTGTTTGCATTTCCGGTTAGGACGCTCCTGGAGAGTCATCTTCGGTGCTTTGGGACATGATGGACATGATGGGAGCGTTGCTGCCATGACAACAGCGTTGAAGGGCGTTGGGCGCCGTTGGTTCCAAGGAACATTACCGAGCCGACAATTCATTTATTCAGCATCCCCCAATCTCGTTCCCACCGTCGGACAAAATATTGCCACACTCTGTAACGGACTGGTGTTTAGCACGGGATCGACCGTTTTCAGCGGCCCGAGATCGGATCCGTAAAATTCATCAATACGAACCGAACCAAACCACGAGAAGGTTCTCGACCACCAACCAACCTCCACCGCAAGCTTCCCCGGATTCATCAACTCTAAAAACTCTAAAACCTTGGCGACGCACGATTTCATTTCCTCAAGTCACACGTCCGTGCCGTGCCGTGCCCCTGATTTCCCCAGAGGTCCAGACCAGACCGGCTCCTCTTTCCCCGCGCTGCGCACGGCACTGTCAAAAAGAGTCAAAATCAGATGTCAAGCCGGAGCGCACAGCAGAATCAGGGGTGGTCCACCCGAGGTTCCCTTTCCCGCGGCCGAAGTGACGCTGCGAGAAACTTGGCTTTTGCAGCGGCTAGGCTGGAAGTGGAAGGTTGCGCCGCTGGCGAGCAGGAGTGGGGACTCGGGGAATACCACCACCCCCCTGTTGGTCTTGTTGATCGGGGAGCCCCTGCTTGTTTGGTTGGAATTCAGCTCGCTTTGTCCTCCGACCTGGCTCGAGGTCGAGGCGGTTTGTGGAGAGGAGAATGGGGAGTGTGGGGATGTTGTGTTTATTCGTCTTGATGGGCGCTGACTGTGTGCTGACAGATCGGTTCCTTATTACTAATTGTGTGTGTATCGCTTCTCGCTGGGTTCAGGACAAAGAAGAGAAGTCTGGATGCTGACCCCGGATTTTGCACGGCGCCGGCTCGGGCCTCGTCCCCGAGGTGGCATGTGAAAACAACACCCCGAGATTCGCTGCGACGCGATGCATCCTCCGCCTTTTGCGGGTTAGATCACACAGTGCACTGATACGCAGATTCTGGGGTAGAGTACATCCGTGGGAGATGTTTTCCAGATTCCCACCCCCCTCAGGAGCTCGGGGTTCAGGGGAAAGGGGAAGCCGCTAGCGAACAACCGCGCCCACGTGCTGCCGATAGAGATGAACTCTTCCTTGCCCACTTGGGATAGGAGGAGGCCAGGTCTGGACATTCGAGATCGGAAGAGGGGTGCATTGTGCCTGGTCATATTGTATCACTCAGATCTCGAAGTCCGAAAGCACTTGAAGCGGCTGAGAATGTCCCGTCCGACATCCTGACTGTCATTAAAAAAGGAGCTTTATTTCACGTGTAAGTCCCGTGCAGTGATGCAGGAACATCGCTCGAGGATTTGGCTTGGTATTGGGCCAAGAAACACATGTAGACAAAATAGAGTTTAGTGTCTTTCTCTGTCGGGACTCCTGCATGTACTCATTTCGCTGTCTCAGGCCATGAACAACGGCCTGCTTGAACAACGAGAGCCTCACGATATTCGCAGCCAAGACTGCTTTTGCTGCTCTGGTCAGCTTCAACCGGGAAATAGGTGTCGGGATGCGCCTGAATTGGGCACAATGAAACGAAACGTCGAACCTTGATGCCCTTGTTTCACATCTACTGTATCACCCGACCCCTTTAGCCAAACTATGAGAGACGTGCTCATGTGGGAAAAACGTTTTTTGAGATGGTTGGAAAGGAACCTTGGGAACCAGTTTCACTTCAAGCTCCAGTTGTCGAACATCTACGGCGTAACAAGCTCACGCGCGTCATGATGTTAATGCTCAAATACACTTTCCAAACAAATCTGAGAGGAATTTGAGTATACTTGACCCCCCAGGTTCCGTATCAACTCGCGCGGTGTTCCCTAATCAAAGAAGGGAGAAGGGAGAGGAGGAGCCGAGTCAGAGGACAGAATTGTTGCCCAAGCAGCGATGTACCGTCCAGCATCCATCAATGGCAATAAGAATGGTTACAGCCCCAACCTGATCCCAAAGCCCCTGAGTCGGAAGTCCTAGTAAAAAACAACATGACCAATCCCGCTCAAAGGATTCCGTAAACTCAAGCTACTCAACAGCCGCTCGTCTCTCATATTCCAGGCCTCCGAGCATATTGTCCTAGATAACAAAACATGGCTACTTCCTCTCGTTCAGGTAAAGTGACTAGGGTTCATATAAAGTAGAGTCCTGATAGTTCTGGTCTTTCTGTCCGCAAACCCCCCTGGTTCCGAGTTTGAGGTTCACATTGGATGGGGAAACGGGGAGCAGAATGTACGGTGATTTGGTTGTTTCTCACTTAACACCGCTTAATCACCTACATGCACGCTAGATTACACCCGACCCAAACAGCCTGTCATATGACAAGCACAAGCTCTAAGAATATAATACAAATACATAGATACATCATTCGTAGCCTCATATAGTGTGCCGTTTCACCACTTGCTGCTGCCTGTATATATAGTAACCTTAACCCGCTAAAGCTCGAAACCTGCATTACATTAGTACAAACCCCTTGTTGTCCGTCAGTATACAAAACCACCATCTCCCCCGTCCTTTCCTCCTTCCTCGTCTGCCATTAGGTCGGTGGTACCTGCGTTAATATCCCTCCTGCGGCCCATGCCCGCCCCCAAACATATTATCATTAACCCCTGCGCCATGGATCCCCCCAGCAGCGTGGAAACCCCAGTCCACCTGCTCCGCAAACCCGTGTACCTCGGCCGAGCCGGGTGAGGTGGTAAACGGCGGCGGGCCCGCTGCCGCCGTGTGGAAAGCATGGTGATGGTGTGGCGGCCCCGTGACAGATGACGGATGCATTCCCGGGGGTGAGTGCACGGTTATGTCTTCGGGTAGCGCCTTGCTACAGCTCGGGCAGTACATGTCGCGGCACCGCCCCGGTGGGTGTGCCTCGACCAGCGTCTGGCTCGAATCGCGGTTTTCGTCGCGGATCCAGGAGAGGCTGGCGAGTGAGGATCGCGGGGTGGTCGACATGAGTCGACTCGCGTGTATGGTCGAAATGGTCGATGTCGACGGCGGGCGGGCGTCGAGGTCGTGTTGCATCATATCGGCTGTGGCGGGGTCAGCTGGCTGCTCCGGGGCCAGGTATTGTTGGACTTCAAGTTGGTTTGGGTGCATGGATTGATAGTGAGTCGGCGTCATGGCTGGGTGCTGGAAGACATCTCCCGGGCTGCTGTACGGAACGCCGTACGCGCCGGGCATCGTTACGTTGGGATTTTCCCAGCCTGTGTGGTACGGTGGACCCGGATCTAGGTTTTGGGCGGTTGTTGTTGGTGTGAGGACTGCCTGGCTGGGCAAGACGACTCGGGGTGGCCTAAAAGTGTTGCTGACGGCCCTTGGTTGAGGTTGGGGGGTTCGTGCTCGCTGTATAGGGACTGGTATCTGAGTTGGTGGCGGCTGAGCTTTGGGCAGGATCTCTGTCGCCCTCTTGATCCGCTTCGGTGCCGGATTGGGGCGTCTCCGGGCAGACACGCTCCTAGAACCTGCAGGTGCACCCGCACCGGGGCTCTCGGCTCGAGACGGCGCGTTGGCTGCACCCGGGTTGCCAGGTGCGACTATGGGCGTTGGAGCAGGAGACGGAGGCAGCTGGGGAGTAGACGCCCAACTGTCAGTCGCGGCTGGCTGGTTGATGGCAGTGCTCGTGAAGAACGAGACTGTTCCCGATATCCTTCGCTCCCAGTCGTTCACGACAGTCTCGATCCAGTTGTAAATCGTCGAGGCGCTCCGTTCCAGACCTTGGCGAATCTTAACGTCAACAACTTCAGGATCCAGGAGTTGGCCCGCCCCTTCGAGAACGTGCCGGTATTGGAGTTCAAGGAGGTCTTTTAGCGTGCCGATGAACTTTTTGGATTCGGCAATGAAGTCAAAGATTTCCATTACCGGAACGAACACTGCTTCGGATTAGAATACCGGTTTCGCCATCAAGTTGAGGGGAGGGGCAGTACCTACCTGGATCCGGAATCACCTCATCGGCTGGAAATAGAAGCTTCCACAACGAGAGCCAGTTGTCGATTTTGGCTTTTAAACTCCTTGCCTCCAGGGATGAGATGATCTTCTGGGTGATACCATCCTCTGGATTCGCGCCGCCGCTGTCGTATGATATGCGGCACACATCGAGCCGACGCAGATGTGAATCCAGGTCGGTTTTCGTCACGAAACCCTGGCAGCATCTAGGGCATAGAAATGGGCCCGCGTTTCTTTGCACTGGTGGATGGTGAGCACGGATGTGCTTCCTAGTAAACGATCAGCAAAGTTTTTCAAAAGCCCAGGCGTCTTCATCACCCACTTGAGCTGTGACATATCGGCAAATGAATGTGTGGCGCAGACGTAGTAGTCGCGCACGTTGAATCGTAGAGGGTTGCGTTTTCGATAGGGGCAGCTGAAGTTGGAAGCGCCGCCCTTGCTGCTGTATGCTTGTGAAGCTGGCGACATGTCCCGATCTTCGTCCCCCTGGTTGTCCCGGCCCCCTAGTCCGCCGCCACCATCATCGCTGCCCCCGTCTGCCTTTCTCTTTCCTTTCCCGTGGTGACCCGACTGTTGCTGATCGTTGCCGCCCGGGCCCGGCGTGCCGCCATGTGATGAAGGTGTGCCATGGCCGGACGTTGTTTGAATAAATCCCAGGTTTCCTTCCTGACCAGCGTGCCAGAGTTCCTGGATGTAACGGTAGGTGCAGTCCAAAACCAACAACGGGGCAGCACAGTCATCTACATCCTTGCCAACCGTGTTTCTCAAGACCCAGGACGAAATTTCATCGACCAGCCTTGCCTCCTCATCCGTACTGTCTAGGTCCTCTTGACTTTTTGAAGACATGGCGGAGCTAGGCCGAGTGATGGCTGGCGGAGCAAGTTGGGTTCTGTCTTGTGTGTGAGCAGGTTCATAAGTGAGGGTAGGAATATAGTACTGGCTGGTACTAGTCGGGGGGAGATACGCACTTGTTTAGCTGATGTGGAGCACGGTTTGGAGGCGCAATTGGGGCGCCACCGTCAGTATCCTCGACTTCAACGCGGATTTCCCGGGACAGGCGTGATTCCGGGCGGCTGCACTCGGACTGAGTGTTGACACAGGTGGTGGAGGAGAGGATGGAGTCGATGGAGCCGATGCCTCGATTGTGCTTCCGGAAGGCACCGTCTCCATCCTTGGTCGTCACCTTGCCTTGCGAGTCAATGAGGACCAACTGAGGGCGAGCAGCCTTGGTCGACTCGGGCGTCATGGCCTTTGCGCCGCCGGGGAAGGCGGCCATGGTCGGACTGCTTGGCGGGGTGCTGCCGGAGAGAGACAGGGCATCGGCGGCAGCGGCGGAGGGACGGGACTCAGGCGCCGAGTCGTGTCTCGGCTTGGTGGTCCCCGTGTCGTGTTCGGCAGCTGCACTCTTCCGCGCGTAGGATGCATCCTTCCGTGGGCGGTAGGGGATGCAGACGATGGTGTCGCCGCCGAGCTTCTGTGCGACACGGGCGGACACAGGGGACCTGCCCCGGGACCGGCCCCTGGTGCTGGGCGGCTCCATCCTTTGATTTCCTCAGGCTCGGGCCTTGTTCGTCGAGCCCGACCGACGGATGGGACTGGGACTGGGACCGGGACTGGGCGTACCAAGTCGCGTTCCAGCAGCAGATCCACGCTCCACCTCCGCTAGAATCGCGGGGCCCCGACTCGACGCGACGTGTCCAGACAGGCGAGTCTCGACCAGGCCGCCCCTCGGTGACGTGACTGCCTCGATGGCAAGCTCTGCGGCGGTTGCGCTGTTGCCGCCGCGTGTGGAAGCGCTGTTGAATGAGTGTGAAATTTGTTCATGCGATTCCGATAGGCAGGCTTTGAAAGGAGCGTATTGAGTATTCCGTAAGGATTGAGTAACGAGCGTCTGTAATCAACGAAAGAGAGCCAGTCGCATGACAAAGGAGCGAAATCCGAGAGATTGGTCAGGACCGTTATGTCAAAATCGAAAAAAAAAAAAAAAAAGGATTGTCAGATGCCAATTGGCCTCGCTCAGTCTGAACGTCGCCCCCCGACCGAATGAGAGACCATCTGCTGGCGCCTGTCAGGTTCTTGAAACTTCAGGCAGATGTTTTGCCAGAGCGGCAGAGCGGCAGAGCCTCGCGGTTTCCCAAAATTCCCCTGAGCTTTTGCAGCTTTTGCTCACTTCGCGACGTGTTTTAATTTCGATCGTCCCAATCGAGAAGTCGCAGCTGTGGCGTATGGGCCAATTAAAAGGAGCGCGAACCGTCGGCCCGCCATTGGTTCAGGCACCCGTTCCTGAGGCCTAGCCCACTTGGCTCGGAGCTCAACCCATCACGCCGAAGCACCACACTGCTCCTTCCGGGACCACCGACCGGAGCGTCGCATCGTCGCATCGTCGCATCGAATCTCAGATATGAACTGGCGTTTTGGTGTTTTTGGTGGCTGACTCGATCTAAAGTTTCATGCTTCAAGCCTTTTCCCATCGAGATCAAAGATCGATCATCTCATCGGAACATCTCCGCGCCCCACCCAATTTGATGTTTTGACAGATCTGACATGTTGACGTCCCCGACTAGTCCCGGAGGCTCACGCTTCGTTCTGCAAGCAGAAAACACACTGCAACGCTAAAATGCTCTCCCGAGTATAAACAGAGCATTATCTGCAGACTCGGAGATTTGAGCATCGGCTTGTTTCTCGCTTCTGCATGGCATCATCCGCGCCCGTCAGTCACCGCCCAACCGCGTCAGTGATGCAGTCACATGTCAAGACTCGGCTGGCGGCTGTCTTCCCGTGTAAGCGCGCGTTCAAGTTCATCAACATTGCGGACATTGCAGATTGGCAACAGGGTCCAGCTGTCTCAGATGATGCATTCCTTTCTCCTGACCCTGGACCTGCAACGACATGCAGCCCCGAGTTCCAACCAGTCGTGAAATCCTCCGGAACCGAGCCCATGCAGCTGCAGCCAAGACCCTGGAATCCACCCTGCAGGCTTCTAGAAGCGCCACACGATGTCGCCGAAAAAAAGGGTCGAGAGATCATGCAAAAGATGCAAAAGGTTCTGACAAGGGTGAGATTCGAACTCACGCCCCATTTCTGAGACCAGGAAATCTTCTGAAGAAGAGGGAATTCAGGTGGTCCTGAACCTGGCGCCTTAGACCGCTCGGCCACCTTGCCGTCGAATTGTTGTGTGGGGCGACCCAACATTTTCAGAAATGTCACATCCAAAATCTCACCACGACCTTTGATTCCACAGGACCGCCACGACAACATCCGCCCGGAGATTTCGAACAAATCATTTTGAACACATTTGTCTAAAAACCAGTTTCTTCTTGCAAATGCAAAACAACTGACAGATTCCCACGGTCATCGCCGCTTCGGCTCTTCTAGATCCCGCATACTGCGCCACACACCGACAGCCTCAAGCACCTTAGACCTGTTTCATTCACTGCATACATAGCGCCTAGGTCAAGTTCAATCGGGCCTAATGACTTCGTGGCCAAGTACCACGTTCCAACAAGTCCAACCCAGACAACCATTTGACTCTCACCCATCAGCGAACGACTCAGCCACCTCCGGTGTCACAAGACCACGGGCGTCTCGTCAGCCGAATTTACAAGAGTACCCCCGAAGAACCGCCACACTAGTCTCCGACAGCCCTCAAGCGAACTGCAGAACATACGGTCCAGACCCATCCTTGACATGCCCACCACTCGCTGAGCGAGGGCATCGGCCCGCCCCGTTCCCACTATACCACATCTGCTGACAGTAACGACACCAAGACCACTTATCCTGCTGCCCGCCGGACGCCGGAACCCCGACCAGCACGGCATAGTTGCCGCTACCATCGAAATTATGCGTCCCGTCGCGGGGACAGACACCGTCTGACGCGTTCTGCGAGAAGGCCAGGCCGTAGCACTTATTGCACCAGCGCCAGCCCTGCTGGGCATTGGTCGGGGGCGTGGCGGCCCCGGACAGCAAAGTGAGCCCGTAGTTTCCGCTGCCGACGCTGATGTGGGCGCCTCCGGCAGCACACTGCGTCTTGCCGTCGTAGCACAGCAGCTGGCAGTTCTTGCACCAGCGCCACTGGTCCTGGCCGATGTTTGCCTGCGCGCGCGGGTCACCGTCCATGCAGATGTGGTACGCGCCGCTGCCGGTAAATTCGTGGCTGCCGCCGGCTGTGCAGGCCGCGGGTTGCCAGGCTAGGCCCTGGCACTTGCGGCACCATCGCCACGGTGCCTGGCCGCCGCCTGAAGAGGGCAGGCGGTAGTTGCCGCTGCTGGACACGTCGTGCTGGCCGCCGGCCTCGCAGGCGCCGATGGTGCCGTTGCCGGTGAAGGACAGGACTTGGCAGTTTTTGCACCACTTCCATTTGTCCTGGCCTGGGGCGCTGGCTTGGGTTGAGATGGTGTAGACGGCGCTGCCGGAGAGGTCGTGGACGCCGTTGTTGCCCGTGGCACGGCAAACGGCGTTGCCGCCGTAGAAGATGCAAGTGCACTTGGAGCACCACTTCCAGTTCTTCTGGGTCTGGGAAGACATAATGGGTTGAAATTGCGTGAAAACGATAGGTTGAGGTTGCTAAGGATAGAAAGTAATGTTCTAATTTCGTTCAAGACTTGGTTGCTTAAGCCGGACGGTTGAAGACGGCGGATGATGTGTCTGTCCTTCCACTTTCTCATCGTGACTGGCGAGGAGGGAAGGTGCAATTTATGTTCAATGTCTACTAGATCCTAAGAAAGTTCTGCCGGTCCGGGTCCAATCAAAAGGTGCCCATTGTCGACGTGCAAGTGTGTGATCTATTCGGTCTCAGACCAGTTAGCCTCATTCAATATCATCCATCCATGGGTTGCGTCTGGCTTCAGCCGTACTCAACATGGCGGGTTTCCAGCTCACACGAGCCTGATTGGAAGCCAACCTTTCCAATGTGCACCGGCCAAGACAGCCACAATCAGCCCTATCGGCACCTGCTGCACGCCATTGCTGATCGATAACGCGGGGCCCGTGGAAGCCTAGTGTAGACCTGGCCCAGCCATACAGTGTGATATACCTCTCCTTATCTTACATTGTCGTGATTTTTGCGTGTTATCGTGATTCGACGGCGGGGTCTGGATGCCTGAGCTATTGAGCGCCTAGCAGCTGGACCGGGCTCCCCGCTGACAGCAGGTCCGATAACTGGCAGGCGCGCGCAGGCACTGCAAGTCCGTGTTGGGATTGGGTTAATGCATAGGCTCTCATGTTTGGATGTCATCCGGACAATTTACTCCGCTAGTTAGCCCTACCGTGGGAGGCACCGTGCTTGAGGAGAGGGACATTGACGGGTGGTTCGTGGGACTTGACTCTGCAGGGACTTGACTCTACAGGGACTTGATTCGATAGGGGACTCTACTCTGCAGGGACGAGACTGTGTAGGGACCCCAGCCTGCTTTCGAGATTTAAAACGATAGTGTCCAGAGTTCCGGGTATTCCACGAGATTCGAACCTTGTGTTCGACCAATACGATGGATGACGTGGAATGCATGATAGATGAAGGCTAGTGGGGAAACAGTTTACTAGTGACTTGGGAACAGGAGTCGGACCTGCTGTCGTCTCGAGCCCAAGTCATTGGACTCATTTCCGAGTTTGCCGTGAGTTTTCGACCCGTTAGATGGAACTAGCATGCACGTCACATGCTCCTTCCGCCTTGGGCTCTTCCTCCTAAACTGGAAATACCTTAAACAACTTCTCGGCGCCTCTCTTACCTAGCTCAATCAACCAACGTCTTTTTTTTCTCCCCTCTCGTTTTCAAGTTTGCAGTATACCCCTTTATCCCAGCTTCTCCTTCAGGCGGCAGAAGCAGCACCAGTTCTTCGTGAGCCCACACCTCATTCTTCCGGAAGCTCTCCCGTCATGAAACGACCCGTCCGAGAAAGCCCGCACCATGACAGGCTTCGAATACTGACACGACAACCGACAAGACAGCTGACGTATGCCATCGGGAACTGGCGATGCTTAGTGCCAAACTCTATCCGATTTAGTGATTGGTTTGTGCTGTCGTCACGTCCCCAAGGGCCGAGGGACGTCATCCAAAGCCCGCACGATGGGCTCGTCTTGGACGCGTGGCCGAGATGAGACGGCGGTCCGTATGTTGGAGTGTTTATAACTGGCAAAGATGGAACATTGGTGGTATCACTGGGAGAAGCTGAGTCAAAATCCTCAACAAGCGGGTCAAGAGCAAGGTTTCAGGAGCAGAAAAAAGGTTCACTAGTGCCGGTGCGTGAAGCAAACCGCCATTGATTGCACTCTTGTTAAGGAGCGGCGCCGGTCTGCATCGTCTATAAAAGGAACCACACTGACAGCTTTCTGTGTGTTCAAACCACATCCCGCTGTCATCTTAACATTGTCGCTGTCAAACAATTCTGATAACCGCCCTCCACAACCACGCACTCGCTTTAGCAAAGCCTTCAGTCCAGTCCGTGAAAGACAAGTCAGACACAATGACATCTACTACTTTCGCAACTCCCTTTGGCAGACAAGATGGTCTGACAGATGCCAGCATGGAGGTAGGACCCCATCCTGTTGATTACCATCATCCATACCATCCAATCTTCAGTCGCTAATGGTCGATTCATCCAGTATCGAGGCCTTCTGCAGGCCAGCACACTCAGCCCCGACAACATCACTTCCGACGCAGCAGCCATGGACCCCTTTTCCATCACCATCGGCTGTATTTCGTTGCATGATGCCGTCAACAACTCCATCACTCGCATCACCGACTTTGCCAATTCTTTTCTGGATGAACGCCCGGAGTTGATTCGCGTCCACAAACTCTATAAACAGCTGAAGGGAGTTCTCGAGCAGCAGCTGCATCACGACCGCAACAACAAAACCGCCTCCAGCAATGATGTCCCGGTCGATGAAGACGACAACGACCACTTCAAAGAACAAATAAACTACCTTCTGGACCTCCTGGACGCCCTGGACCTACTCTTCAGCTTGTATCGCGGCTCTTGGGCTGCTCGATGGGAGGTGAACGGGAAGCCGACAGCAAAACACTTTGCCCGCATGCTGAAAAACCACATCGATTGGTTGCAGTTAAACGTCAACATCAAGACTTTGTAAGTTATTGTGATGAGCGCGTCACCAGAAACATGAGCTGACGCGTCGGACTTTTGACAGCGATCTGTGGTTCCTCGAAGACGACGAGCCAAACACCACCTCGGAGGAGCGCGACCCCGGCTTCCCCGTGAACTCTGTCTCCCGCCATTTCACTGGGCATCTGGCATCTCTCGGCAAGCCGCCACAGAGGCCCGCGAGTCCCAGAGGATGGCTAGAGAATGAGAGAGAGTTACCGCCTTTCGATGACGAACGTGAATATCGTGCCGCACCGCGCATCTCTAGGTAGGGATCCGCCACACCACCTTTACCTTTGAGCATCCGAAGCTGATGATGCCACGACAGACTGGATACCCAGCTTCCGCTCCTTGACAACGCCGAGCCAGTCTTTATCGGGAGCGCACAGCCCAGCTTCTTCGACAACGCGGCGGCCATCTCCATCCCATCATTAAGCGGGGTTGGATGGATTTACCCAGTAGTCACCTACATCTACAGCTCCGCTGCCGCCGGGAACATCTCGGGATCACCACAATCACCCGATAACGACTGGTGCTGGGTTCAGACACCACACGAGCCCAGTTATTATGCCACATTCGCCCCCCAGACACCAGCCGGGCCCAGCCATGCCACATTGCCAGGCCAGAACCTCTCTACTCCCCCCTCCGGATCAGATATGCCGAAGCCAAAGCCGATATCACCGGCCGACGAGAAGATCAGGGAGGACTTTAAGCAGAAGATTTGGGCGTCGGTGGGAAAGGTGCCAGGGAAGAAGGGCGGGAATCCGGTGGCAGAGCAGTTCAAGGAGATGGCCACTCCTGGGCAGGTCTAGCCGAGGTGGCCGGGGTTAGCTCGCTCCCATCTCAAGTCCCTCCTCACCGGCCCACAAAACTGTGGCACCTCCACCGCCTGCCGACTCGGCGATTATCAGTGGCGGCCATTCGGGACTGTGAAGCTGCAAGAGGTACACGTGTAGCTAAGTAATACATAGATGACGTAAATCGAATCCGACACAACGCGTAGATCACACAAGAACACTTGATCTATTACTAGATCTTTCATCGCTGTGAGAGTAAGTCAGGGCCACATAAGACGACCAATGCTAATCAGGGTTACTCATGGTGATGACACATTCAGTTGCGGCGGGCGAGGTCCGAGCGGAAGTGCGCGCCACCCGCGCAAGCCTTCGCGAAGAGGTTGAGATCACTGTGGCATTCATGCATGCTACACAAGGCTACAGAGCTAACGAAGATCCATCACTGGTGCCTTGGGTCAACAGGTTACGGGAATATCTGCGGGTCCGCTTGAGACGATCGACGTGTGAGCCGACTCTCATTGTGCGACCGCAGTCATCGGAACGCACGGTCCCGGCAAGTTGTCGTTAAGAGTTACAAGCTTATAGAGAGCCAACTACAGCCTTCAGAGCTTCGGCTTCAGAGGCTGCAGCCGTTAGAACTACAGCTGTTTCGACAGCTATTAACCCGGATGTAAGAATGCAGAGAGCGTAGCCCGGGGCTACCTCCTTTTACCCGTAATACGTTGGATTCCTAAACGCCGACCTAGGAAGTGTAGGATGGGCTTTTCACCCGACTAGGCGACTGGTGCGGTTTTCCTGGACAACTAGTTAAGATAGCTAGGTTGGCGCGCCCGAGGGTATATCAGAGTAGGAACAATAATATAATATACACTGATAAAACCCTTCCTTTGCTATTCAACGCGTTCTATGGTATTCTCAAGATCTTCATCCGCAGAGAGTCATGAGGACACCGGAACAAGCAAGGATCGCTCGGTGTTCCGCTGTGGCAAGTTTCGCTTGTCGCGGGCGTGTGACGCCAAGATGTCATACGCTAGGCGCCAAGTCCTCCCGACAGCGGACGGCCTACCAATCCCCGCCAAGACACCGCACGAAGGCTTGGTAGTACCTAGTGCGACGGAGCCCGTTCGAGAAAGTGTTTCTAGGGCTAATGGGAGACAAAGGCATTCCGTGCTTGACCGGTGAGCCAGGGTCTTTGGGGGCTGTCCAATGTTGTGTTCACTCTCAGCGTCTGAGTTTCGGGACGATAGGACTAGCTTCAGTCCGTTGCTGATACAAGCCCATGTCGAGAGAGTGGCTGCGTAACGGAGTGGGCAGTTAAAAATGCGCAATATCCTCGCTCATTACAATCCGACGATCCCGCCTTGGGCTCATTTGCATCTTTCTCTTGTCCTTTCTTGGAGGCTCTGGCAGCACCGGTTAGGATCTGTTTGCATCTGCGTTTTTTTCTTCCCCTTGTGTGCTTTTATACCTCTGTTCTCTTGGTTTTTGCTTTGTTCCCCTTTCCCCTCCTCCTCGCCCTTTATTCCTGTCGGAAATTTCGTCTGTCACGCGCCAGCTTGTCTGGCACAGGAACGTTCCAGTACTCCCGCCGAGCGAAGCCTCTAGGCATCCGACTTGGCCGCCACAATGCCGAAACTCGATGTCAGCGAGCTTAATATTGTCTTGAGCGTCCTGGGTAAGGAGATAAACCCAAAAACTGAGGGACAATAAAGCTGCAGATGCTGACGGGCGCATACAAGGCGCATTCATCCTCCTCTATGGCATCATCTCGGTCTTGGTCAAGAACCGATGGTTGTTGGGCGAAGCTCGTGAGCACATTCAGGGTTTTCTCCAAGCCACATTTTGTCTGACCCTCTCTAGTCCCTGCCGTCTTCGTCGGTGTTCTCCTCGGCCCCATTGCAGGCAGGTTCATCGACAGCTCGCGATGGGGATCGGCGGCTGAGGGCCAGACGGCCGACATCACTCTTGGCGTGGCCAGAGTGGTGATCGGCGTGCAGCTGGTCATCGCAGGCTTCCAGTTGCCAGCCAAGTACCAGCAGCTGCGATGGAAGGAGATGGCGCTCTGCCTGCTGCCTATCATGACCATCATGTGGCTGTGCACCACGCTCTGCCTGCTTTCCACCGTGCCCAAAATTACCCTCCTCGCCGCTCTGGTCATCGGGTCGTGCGTGACATGCACCGACCCGATCCTGTCTCAGGCCATTGCCAAGGGGCCGTTTGCCGACAAATTTGTTTCCCGCGACCTGCGAGAGATCATCTCATCTGAAGCCGGCGCAAATGACGGCTTTGGCTTCCCTTTCCTCATGCTCGCAACCTACCTGATCCGCCATGCCGATATTCCAGGAGCGGGAGGCCAAAGCGAGGGCGCCGCTGCACTTCACGAGCGTGGATTCCAGTTGATGGCCCGCGCTGGAGATTCTGGACGACTTGGTGGCGGCGTCGGGGTTGCTCTGAAGAACTGGATCGTTGAGACATGGCTGTACATCGTTCTGATGTCGGTAGCCATTGGTGCGATGGTTGGCTTTGCTAGCGGATTGGCCTTGAAGTTTGCGCTTCGCAAGTACGTTATCATCATCATCATCATTATTAAGACCATGCCCCTGGTCGGCCTGGTCAAGTCGCGACTGACACTCGATTCCACAGGAAGTGGGTCGATTCGGAGAGCTACCTTCTCTACCCAACAGCCATCGGCGTGAGCATCTCCATCTCTTGAGCGAGCCTCGTATGCATAAGCATTGCTAATCAAACTTGACACTAGCTCTGGCTTGTTGGTGTCTGTGGTATGCTGGGGACCGACGACCTGCTCGCCTGTTTTGTGGCGGGCAACGCTATGAACTGGGATGGCGAATACCTCCGCGAGACTGAGGATCGGCATGACGAAGTCAACTCGTGCATTGACGTCCTGCTCAATTTCGGCGGGTTTATGTATATCGGCGCCATCATTCCGTGGAGCGAGTTCAACCAGCCCGACACGACCGGCCTCACCTACGGGCGCCTCATTGGCCTAGGCTTGCTTATCCTATTGTTCCGACGCATCCCGGCCATCTTGATGACCTATAAGTTTCTGCCCAAGGTTTGCAAGGACTACAAGGAGGCCCTGTTCATGGGCTACTTTGGCCCGATTGGTATCGGCGCTGTGTTTTATGTGGAGCACGCTCGCCATCTCTTTCCAGAACTTGGCGAAGGGGACGCCGAGGAAACCAATCTGGTCCGCGCTATGGTGCCGGTCGTGTACTGGCTGGTGCTCTTCTCCATCGTGGTACACGGCCTCTCGATCCCGACCCTCAACCTCATCTACCGCTTCTACGGCGTCAAGCCGATCCGGGAGGACGGCGTCGAGCTCCGCCGCATGTCAACGCGTGTGCCCACGCCCATCAACGCCACCGTGGGCGACAGCGAAACCTTCATCGCCTACAACCGATTCTCGAGGCCCATTTTCAACGAGGCGGACCTGCCCGTGGTCGACGGGCGGACCGATTATCCCTTCCCCGTCACAGACGAGAAGACGCGCATCCAAAGGCGATATTCTCGCCAAGTTGTATGATAAACCAGTGCGACTCGGATCGCCACGGCAGCTGGGACCGGAATGGCAACGTGGCACCTTGTGGTCTTTCTACATCCTGACGCAAAAACATCGCTGCCGACTCTCCCAAACTCTCAGATGGTGAGCAAAGTGGTGATCAATTTAGTTGTTTGATTCTGTGGTGGTTGTGTGGAAGAAGTGCTGGCGGGGTGGGCTGCACAGACCACACCGCAGGGAGGAACTGATTGATCGCTCGTGACATGTATCCCAGATCTAAACCAGCTAAAAAGAGATGGCGGAAGAAAAGAAAGACAGCAAAAAAAAAAAAAAAGAACTTGATAAGCACGCTCAAAACCAACCAAAAGAAAGCAAGAGGAACCACCCATCTTCCACCTCCATTCTCCGTAAAGTATCAACCCATCCCGTACCCCTCTTAATACCATCCGCTACGCAATAGCAACATCCCCCAGCCCCCTCCCCTGAGCCGCCTGCAACGCCACGACCAACTCCGTCAAGCGATCAATCTTTGCGCCCAGCTCCGCAATCCGCACCTCGACATCTGTCGCCGGCTCCCCAAACGCCTCGTCCTCGGCCGCTTCGGCCGCCGCCCGCTGCTGGCGGTACAGTCGCGTCTCCGAGGAAGAAGAACCCGCACCAACGCCGCTACCGTTACCATTACCGTTACCATTGCCAATGCCAATGCCAATGCCGCCGGTAACAACAGAAGAAAGCGGCGGACGCAAAAGCGAGCCAGTACCGCGCAACGACGACGACGACGAGCGGCTCTGCGTCGCATGCGCCTGCGCCAGCTTCTTGGCGGGGTTGGGGCTCGCAATGGCGTGGTGACGCGGGCCACGGAAGCCGCTGTACTGGGTCCCCGCGCGGGCCGAGGCGCCGCGGAGCCACTCGTACAACTCGATGGCGGCGACGATGGGGAGGTGGGTAGCCTTGAGGAGGAGGATGCGGGCCTTGCGGAACTTGTTGTCCGAGGGGAGGAAGAGGCGCAGGGGCCGGAAGATGACGAGGGCGAGGAGGTTGAAGGGCGGGTAGAAGTGGGTGAGGCGGTTGCTGGTGGAGGCCTCGAGGACGTAGACGCTGTAGACGTAGAGGTACTCCTCGCGGGCGTGGGTGATGACGCGCGAGAAGCTGTTGGAGAGCATACCCGTCAGGGAGCCCATGAGGAGGATGGAGCTGAGCATGACGAAGAGGATCATGAGCGGCGGGCCGAAGATGGGGTCGATGTTGTGCATGATGTCGAAGCCGACGTAGCTGGAGCCGAAGAAAATCTTGGTGAGGAACCACGTCATGTCACGCAGGGGGTACGCATCTCGGCCGACGAGGGAGAAGGTCGTGAGGAAGCCGAGATAGACGATGACGACCAGGACCATGAACTTGATGAAGTCTTTTCCCATCTCTTTCAGGCAGGGAATGAGGGTCTGGCAACCTGGTAAGCTTGTGCAGTGGAGAGGTTCAAAGGAGCCGACTTACACCCCAGTAAGGGCTCAAGCTGAGGATGGAAAAGACACGAGGGACCATGAAGAGCGCCTCGAGAGCCAAGACATCGAAAGCCAAGTCGACGAGACGGGGGTTGTTTGTTTCCAGCCCGACGATTCCTGCCATGGTCAGTTTCTGGTTCAATTTAAGGGCGTGGAGACATACTCATGACAACGTAAGCGGCACCAATTCCAATCATGGCCATGTCAAAGAGGTTCTACCTTGGTGTTAGCATCACACTTGGAACTTGATCGGCAAGCGGATGAGTACATACCCAAACGTCGGCTGCGTAAAAGATGGACCCAGCATCGATCCACTCGCTCAGCTCGTCGTAAGCAAACGCGGCAAGCCAGAGATACAAAAAGACCTCGAGCGTGGTAATGCGGGTCGGGTCGCGTTCCATCAGCACGGCGTAGTAAAGAAAGAGGAAGCTGGCGAAGAACAAGACCTCAAAGGACTTGAGGTACTTGGGGACGCGGAGGCGCGAAAAAGGGTCGGCGGTGCTGTGGTTGTAGAAGCGCGGTTTCTTGACCGAGTGCACGGCGAGCGTGTCCCAGAAGATGATGTCGCCATTCCAGATGCCGGTGATGATCTTCTGGACCACAGCCTGGCTGAGGAATCGCTTTGCATCAGCAATGGCGGCGATTTCGAGGGCGTTGAGGTTTGTAAAGTGTGCGGTCGGGTCCTCTTCCTCGTCATCGTCGTCGCTGTCTGCCGTCATGCTCATGGTGAGCCGGGAGATAGAATGCAGGAGCAGATTGCGCTTGTGGCTCCCTGACTGGCTGAGGGCCTGACGGGCCGAGTCAATGGTGCCATGGAAGGCTTGGCCTAGGAGAGCAGTGTGCTCATCGACGGCGGCTCCTTCCTCGTCGGTAGGGCTCCGGTTCTCCGAGTCCTTGGAGTCCGGTATCTCGTAGAGACAGTAGTCGACGGCCTCCCTCTCGGAGAGGTGGGTGAGGAAACGCCAGGCAACGATCTCGCACCCGTTGGCCCTCGCCTCGTGTAAGCCCTTGTCCTCGGTGATGGAGCCATAATGCCACTTGAGTGCACTGAGAGGTGTCAGGGTCCATCCAGTATGTCTTCTGCCCGGCACTCGGCACTCACAGCAATGCATTCACAATGGCCGGATGCGTGCAGGTTCGAGCGAGGTGCTCGACCAAAAGACGCAGGCCATCCCCGGAGGCGGTCGTCCGAAGCTGCTCAAAGGTGCTGGGCAGCAGGATGACGTCGGCAATGTAGATGGAGAGTTTCTTGACTACCTCGCGGAAGGTGTCGGTATCTGAGATGTCCGGTAGTTCTGCGCCAAATCGGGTATGGCGGCCCATGGGGGAGGGGGTGCGGAGGGGAGCGTCGGCCAGTTGGGGACGCGATTTGACGCGGATCGGCATTTCACTGCCTTGTCGGTCGCGACGAAGTACCGCGATGCAACGCTCCAAATGCAAGAGAAGGAAAGAAGAACGCGCGTAGAAACAAGGTGAACCAACGTTTCCGCCCGAATCGCTAGGCGGGAGATCAAAAGGAGAAGCAGGCTCCGGGCAAAGAGAGGGGGAAACGTCACGGGAGGCCGAGGAATGCGGTTGATCGACAAAGCTGTCGTGGATAGACCCCGCTGGCGCCTTGCCTGTCTCGGTTGCCGCCCGGCGGGCAGTGGACCTAGGGGTCCGGATCCAGCGCCGCCCACGCCACGCTGAAGCGGCTGACCAGAGACACGTCCACTACCTAACCCAAAACTCCCCAGAGTGCCGTTTCAGATCGACATCCAAACCACCAGCATCCATCCTCCACTATGGTCCTTCATCCAACCCCGCCGCCGTCAATGCTCGCATTGTCATGCGCAATGGCCTGTCATCCCAATTGATCGGCCGAGCGTTGTCACTTTACACGCGATCGTCTTCCAAATTCCGGCTTCTACAGCAGGGGTTTCCCGAGGTTGTTCGCGTTTGGATCGACAGGGACCAGAACTCTTGTCGGCATCGCCGCCTTGAGCATTCAGCGACCGACAACGCCTCGTCTCTTTGTCCGATGCAGTTTTTGCCGCCTGCGCCGATGGTCAATGGAAGCGGCCGCGCTTCCTTAGCCTCACCAAGGTCTCGGATCTCACCCAACATTCTTGGCCGCTGTGCCCCTTTCCTTGTTCCTTTTTTCTCTTTTTTCTCTCTTTTCATTCAAGATCTTGGGCCCAATGTTGACAGTTTTCCTGAATGGGACCCGGACACTCCCCCTCCGCCCCTCGTATTGGGAACCCACCTCCCTCCGACCCCATCCAAGACAATCTATCCGCATCACGGGTTGACTTCGACGACCACCGAGTCATGAAACTCATCAAGGAAACTGCATTGGCGATCAATTTGTCCTTCACGGCGAATATCGACATGATGGTTCTCTCATCGGGTACTTAAAGAAGGGCTTCGACGGTGCTCAACCATCGACTTGGAGACCATCATCGACCACTCGCACCCAGGACTTGCAGAGACAACATCCATCAGCATGAAGAACGTCCTCGCACTCGGGCTCGGCCTGCTTTCCCTGGCCAACGCTCTTCCCGCCATCGCCCCAGTCCCCAGAGCGGACTCCGCTCCCTCGGCCGATGGAACTCGCTTCAACATTGACGGCGTGACGGGTTACTTTGCGGGCACCAACTCGTACTGGATCAGCTTCCTGACCAACGATGGCGATGTCGACACGGTCATGGACCACCTCTCCACCTCGGGCCTCAAGATCCTCCGCGTTTGGGGCTTCAACGACGTGAACGAGAAGCCCACGGACGGCTCGGTCTGGTTCCAGGCGCACACGTCGTCGGGCTCTGAGATCAACACGGGCGCTGATGGTCTGGAGCGTCTGGACTACGTCGTCAAGTCGGCCGAGGTGCACGGCATCAAGTTGATCATCAACTTTGTCAACTACTGGGACGACTATGGCGGCATGTCTGCCTACGTCAATGCCTATGGCGGCACCAAGGAGACCTGGTTCACCAACGAGCAGGCCCAGGAGCAGTACAAGAAGTACATTGCCGCCGTCGTCGAGCGCTACTCCAGCTCGTCGGCCATTTTCTCCTGGCAGCTGGCCAACGAGCCCCGCTGCAACGGCTGCGACGTCGATGTCATTTACAACTGGGCTACCGAGATCTCGGCCTACATCCGCAGCCTGGACTCGACCCACATGATCTCGCTCGGTGACGAGGGCTTCGGCGTGACTGGAGACACGACCTACCCTTACACGTACGCTGAGGGCGTCGACTTTGTCAAGAACCTGGGCATCAAGGACTTGGACTTTGGCACCATCCACATGTACCCCGACAGCTGTGAGTCCCCTATCCCCGATTCATTAAATGTTCCACTCCTAACGCGCATCAACAGGGGGCGTCGGGACCGACTTCGGTGTGGACTGGATCAAGAACCACGCCGAGGCCTGCAAGGCCGCCGGCAAGCCTTGCCTTCTCGAAGAGTGTAAGCACCAGCTTCCCGGAACATTCTTGCCTGATAAAAACAGAATACATGCTGACGCGTGATTAGACGGCTACAACGGCAGCTGCGACATCCAGAAGCCCTGGCAGCAGGCCGCCCTCGACCTCGCCGCCGACGGCATGGGCGCCGACCTGTTCTGGCAGTGGGGCGACGAGCTCAGCACCGGACAGACGCACAACGACGGCAACACGGTCTACTACGGCTCGGACCTCGCCACCTGCCTGGTCACCGACCACGTCGCGGCCATTGAGGCGGCGGCGTAAGCGCACGGCAATCAGGAGACTGATGCGGTGGGCGTGGAAGTGTTTTCTAGGCGGGACATGCCAAATAGTATTCTTAGTGCGGAGCACTTGTCTTTTTTTGAATCGAGTCGATTTTTTGAACATGACATGGGCAACAATGAACCGTCTTGTGTTCCGTACAGAGGATGCCGTACAAAGTATTGTAATCTCCCCCGAGTTCGAGGACCAAGGGTTGGCAAACATGCAAGTCTAGGCAAACAAAGAAGCTCTGTAACTGTGGCCTGTCCAACCACCCTTTCAATTCTTTTCTACACCGTGTTCCGTCATCGACTCGCAGCCGCAGTGCGTTTCTAGCCTTTGCCAGTGTTTGTGGACACTATGGAGTGGTGTGTGAGTCCGTGGTAGGCTCGGTTAAGCGGTCGTCGATGGCGCTTGACGCGCTTATTTTGGTCAGATATCGTCAATATCGGAACAACCTTGGCGATCCGCGGAAGCAAGATCCATGCTTGTCGTTGGGAAATGCCAAGATTGAAGATCCTGTCGGAACGGAGCGCTGGATTTCCTTTAACTCTCTTGATACGGAAACACCTGATATGATAGTTCTTTCGGCTGGTCTGATCCGGTCGAGGTTGATACTCGTCAGGACGAAGGATTCGAAGCAGAGAGAGCGGTGTGGAGTCCAGATGAAGTCGGCCGCCAAGACACGCTGTCTGGCCCCCACGATCCTGTGGAGACTGGTTGGTGAAGCGATGTCACAGAGCAAGACAAGCTTCCCGAGAATCGTATGCTTGGCACGGGAATGGGCGAAAATGATATATCCTGACTCAATGAGCGCAAATTCCTACTCTTCTCTATTTGTATGCTCTCAATATTATGTCCCGGATCAAGCAGAAAGTTGACTGTTTTCATGTGTCTACTGCATCGGGCCATCCCACAATCCTGAGACCCACCGGCGCGTCTGCAAAGCAACGGTAACATCGCGGCACAGAGCACGCGGATGAGACAAACGCAAGGCGCGGTTTTGATAGTGTGCGGCACAGTTGATGAGATCAGGAGGGCCCAGTTGCGAAATCAGACGGAGTTTGAATCATTTGTCAACTGCGTAGAATGCTCATCACCTCAGAATTTTGGTCGTCAGATCAAGGCAGCAAACAAGTGGAATTCGACGGCGGGATGCCCCGGATTTGCAAACGTGCAGGGTTTCCAATCTGAGGACTCCACCTTTGCACATGGCTGTCCATGGTGGGCACCGCCACTCCAAATTGAAGAAACGTCTAAAAAAAGATGCCTCCGCATCACATCACAAAAATTGAAGAAGAAAGCCTGGGGTGTTGCAAACACAGGACTCGACCTCCTTGATTTTATTTCGTACGGCCAGTTGGTCTATGATGTATCTCGAAGACTCTCACTCCCAACAACAGTGCTCCGCAGCACTCGAAGACATAAGTCGGCGGCGGCGGCCGACTAGCAACCGGAGCTGCGAAGCCACGAAGACTAGGAACGGAAATTGGGTTTCTCACCAGCCGCCACGCTTCCCTCATTTAATGTTAACTAGCGCTCGTTTGTGATATCTTTCTATCTTGCGGTACTTGGACAACTGTTGGCCCATGATGTCAGCCAGGCAGATACGTATCTGGGTGGCACATTCCGGACCTGGCGCTTCCCGGCCGTTGTTTCAGTTCGACTCATGTCGAGCTTTGAGGTTCCAGGTCCGAGTCGATCGCAAGCAGATGGAATCTACCGTAGCTGCGGCTAGGCCCGTTCATGGTCGGCCAACAGGTGCATCACGAGTGTGCTGAGTGGTGCCTCGGGGTCGATTGGACGAATCCGCTGTCAGCCTGTTCCTGCGCTTGCGGTCGTGCACGGGCCCGAACCTGACATGCATCAGCACCATCCCTGCGGGCAAGGGAGGCTTGGCTCGGGAAGGCACCACCAGTTCAGACCAACCCACTCCCGATGATCGAATCCTTGCAAACACCCTGCAGCCTCTCTGTGCTCTTTTATTATTTACCGCGCCACTGTGCCTCTTCCCCCTCCCTCTCACACCTCGGACTCTGCGACCTTCGGATCTTGCAGTCGAGGGCGTCTGTTTAAATATTGATTAGCGACGTCTCTGATTTTAGTCGTGGTTTTATTTCTGATCCTGTTTTGGAATCGTCCAAATCTTTGGGCACCGCGGCCGCACAGTGTTGAGCTGAGTGCTTCGAGCGCATGTCTCACCGGCAGGCAGCGCGCACTCACGACCATGAGGTCCGACCTCTTCGATAGCCTCCCACGGCCAACAGCCCTTCTCTTGCTATCAGCCATCCTTGAGACGACATACGCCCATGCCCTACAACCGGCACCCAGGCAAGCACAAGCAGCGACAACAACGGTCCCTTATCGGGTCCTGAATGTCGTCTCATTGCCACTCCGCCCCACCCCACCGCCCCGGGATCTGTTCGCTCTCCGCCGCCAGCAAGGTGAGGAGAACACGGTATGCGGCTACATTGGCGGGGATTCCGCTCTTCCTGCGACATGCGGCTCGGGGTCGCATTGCGCGCTAGACACGGAACATAACGTGGTAGGATGCTGTCCCAATGGCGCCGATGCCTGCACTGCTGGTGTCTTTACCGGCTGCGTGGATGCGAACAGCGGGCCGCAGACCGAGGTGAACCCGTATGTCTATAGCTGTTCGGGCGGGGCTGTCTGCTACAAGAACATCTTTGATGGCGGCTTCTCCCAGTTTGGCTGCGGGACGGCGAGCGATCAAGCAACAAGCGTCATGGCCAGCGCCAGCGGAATGACTTCGCCCCTGACCCGTCCCACCATTTCCATCTCCCTCACACAAAGCGTCACCACGCTCAGCGAGCCGACAACACTCGGTACCATCACCAGCAGTGCATCATCACTCTCGAAATCATTAAGCACAATAGCAAGCTCATCTACCGACTTAGCAGGCGCAGCCGCCAGCTCCTCGGCAGCCTCTCCGGGGACCAACTCGAGCTACCGTACGGGCGCCATAATCGGCGGAACCATCGGCGGCGTCGCCGTGCTCATCGCCCTTATCGCGCTCGCCTTCTTCTTCCTACGGCGGCGCAAGGCTAACCTCCGGCAAGGGCCCGGGCCAGGCGGTGCGCGCGGCAAACACATCAGCGCGCCCATGGGAGGTAGCGGCTCGGGCTTTGCGGCGCTCGCGCAGGAAAGCGACGACGCGTTCGAGACCGGGCCCATCACGTCCCCGCTGAACCAGAACCCGGTTATGTCCACGGCCACGGACCAGCCCCCCATGGTCGCCGGTGCAAACGTTGTCCCCAGCCCGCCCGCTAACCGCGGCATGCTCCCGCCCTTATCTACCCACCCACCGATGCCCTTCCAAAGCGAAGTCAGCCCCGTCGCGGACGACCCGGACCTCGACCAGGACCGCTCGCCGTTCGCCTACGGCGGCATCAGCTCTGCCTCGGTCTCGTCGTACCCGCCCAGCTCGACGCTCCCGCCTAGCTCAAGCGACGGCGGCGCCAACTCGTCCGGCGCCGCGCCGACATTCCTCTACCCGAACCAGTTCCCCGCGGCATTTGCGCCTGGCGGTGCGGGGTCGGGGATGGGTGCCGCGGGAGTCGGCATGGGCATGGTGATGATGGGGCGGGCGGGCCACCACGAGAGGGCGGATTCAGACCAGGTGCCGCTGACGAGGGAGATTGATGACTTTTCGCACGGGTTCCATGCCGCGTTGGGCAGGATTGGCGAAGAGGATGAGGAGGAGGCGGAGCAGCAAGCGGCGCCGTATCGGGATTATGATTATGGGAGGCCGGCTACCGCTGCTGCGGCCACGACTTCTCCTACTACTGGTGCTGCTGCTGCTGCTGCTGCTGCTGCTGCGGGTGGGGGTGATACAGCTGGTGCAGGGCAAGGACTGGCGGGGGGTGATGACGTGGTGCGCCCGGCCACCGCGCACGATAGTTCTGGGTCGGGGAGGCCGCTTTGGCAGCAGAACCGGAGGCAGAGTCGGAATTTGATGTGGATGTGAGGGGGAGATACCCTAGAAGGTGTTGTTCTTCAAGGCGTTTTGTGTTTTGGAGCGGTGGCGTTGGCTGCTACTATGTAACATGGTTTTTGGTGAAGGTTTAGCGGCGTCGGGGGTGTGCATTTTGGGTTGTGGAAGCATTCTTGGGGTTGGATTCGAAGAGCGCGGTTAGTTAGTGGTGGTGGGATGGGGAGTACCTAAAAGTACTAATGTTTGGGGCCGTGTATATATTCGGTTCTTGGGGGTTTAAAAGCGGGCATGGGAGTGTGTTAGACCATGGTCTTCTTGTATTGTATGATACGAAGTACAGATTAATGAGGTTGATGTCAGATTCAGATTTGCACTGGAGAGCCTGTGGGATAGGGCTGGTGGTGTGATCCCTCAGTACGTATGTGCAACGCCCTTGCCTTGCCCCGAGGTCGACGACAACGCCGTTGCACAACGACCGGCGCCGAATCTGTGGCGGTTGCTTAGGCCAAGGAAACGCACGCGGTGAGTCGAAAATTCTCTGCTCCTTTAATCAATCTATTTGCTGTGATCCGCGGGATTACGACTCCAGCCCAAACACTAAACGGGGGGGTCACTCTGCCTCATCATGAGCCACCTATTTCTAGTCTGTTGCCTCAAAAACAAAATCGGACATTGGGTATCTCGTAAAACATGCTTCTCTCAACGTCCACCACGCAGAATGCCAAACAGCCAGCCATAAAATTCCAACTCCAGCCCCAGGATTCCCCCCGCTTTTATTCATGGTCCCAGTTTCTCGTGTATTCCACCAACCCGTGCCGATCCAATGCTTCAAAA
Organism: Trichocladium uniseriatum; assembly: GCA_017139535.1. Lineage (NCBI taxonomy): Eukaryota > Fungi > Ascomycota > Sordariomycetes > Sordariales > Chaetomiaceae > Trichocladium > Trichocladium uniseriatum. Next base: position 349,372 of record WOUO01000025.1, on the reverse strand, counting down.
GTTCAATGTGCTTCTTGTTTACTCTTTCCCTGCTCAATCCCCCCGAGGCTGCGGAGTGCTGGCCCCAAAAGGACGGAGCGGAGCATGCGGGTATTCAGTCGCCTCGTACAGGTGGTCATGCAGTTCCCATGTAAGATCGGTCAGAAGATCCTCGAGAGGAAAGAGCATGCTGGTGGCCGTCTTCTCATCACACTTTGTGCACGTCCCGCCGTACGTCTCGCGGATATTGAGTGCCCAGGCGAGCTTGCTTTCCTCAGTTTCATTGCCACCCGGCAGTCCTTCGTGCTCCCTCTCAGCCGCGGCAACGAGCAGTTGGCTCTCGGTGGCCGTAATGTAGTGGAGTGCCGTGACAATCTCGTGCAGGGACTTGGCGATGTTGGTGCGCGGGAAGAGACCTGACTGCAGTAAAAAGACGTTGATGGCGGCGATGCGGTTGGTAGTGCACAGGGAGTTGACGCAGGGTCGGCGGCCGACACGGACAGTCCAGCTGCTGAGCGATGACTGGGCGGAAGTGAAGAGGTTTGGGAGGACCTGCTTGCGCGCGGTGATGATGATGTCTGTCAACGGACAAGTTAGCACACGAAATTGACAAGTGGAACTTGGTTCACCCACCAACCGCCCGTCCACCACAAATCCCGACCTCCACCGTCTCCCCATCCGGCCTAACCAGCCTCACCTCGCCAGTCTCGGCATCCTCACTGACAGCACACAAATACGCCAGCCTGGCCGCGACCGCCCGCCACTCCTCGGCCCACCCAAACGCCTCGCACGCGCCCAGCGCCTTCTCCCACCGCGCGCCCGCCATGTGCTTCCCCACGGCCCGCAACCCGTCCCCGACCGACTTAGTCTCGGCGACAAACACGTCCATGCACTTGCGCAGCCTACAGCCAGCCAGCCAGTCGGTCAGCCGTCACATTTCTTGCACATTCGAGAGATGGGGGGAATAAGAGAAGGGAACTTACCACTCGACATAAACGCACCCGATCCCCAACCCCCCATTCATCCTACCCAACCGCCACAACTCATCCACACCCAACCCGTCCCGCCCCCTCGTCTCGGGATCATGCAGGACCAGCAGCAGTGCCTGCAGCGCATCGAGGTGGGAAGCGCACGAGATGATGGCGCTTGTTGCGGCGCGGGGGATGGCTGTGTTGAGGTCTAGGTGGAGGTCCATGGGTTCTGGACTAGTAGCAGCGTGGTTCTGGTTGGGAGCTGGGGGTTGGATGGTATTATTGGGGGGGAAGGTGATTGCGGTGAAAGTGCGGAGGGTGGAGGGGTTGATCAGGAGGGTGCGGGTAGTGTCGCCGAGAGTGATGGTTAGGCGGGTGGTGGCTGTTGGGGAGAGGGAGGGGATGTTGTTGTTGTTGTTGTGGGAGTTGGGGGTGGGGGTTACGGTCGGGGTGGTGGTTGCCACACTTGGGGCGGGAGACCTGCCGGGGGTCTGGGAGTCTTTCATGACGGTGTCGTCGCTCGCGATGGAGGGGTTGGGGTGAGCGGGTCGGTGCTGCTGGCGGTGATGGTAATGCTGAGGCGCGGTCGTGGGATTTGGATGGGTGGGAATGGGAGCCGCACCCGAATCGCGCATCATCTCGTCGCCGTGGTTAATTGAGTGCATCGTTGGTTGGGGAGGGCGGGTTTCCGGGTGCGGGTTGGCGAGGTGGGAGGGTTGGTCTGCGGCCAGGAAAAGTCGGTTGAGCAGGGTGTGGTTATCCATGGTAAAAGGGCCCGCATGATAGGAAACTGGGTTGAGATGAATGTGTGCTGGCGCACAGTTTTCGTTGTGGTCCATGCTGATATTTCCAGATGGAGGGTTGCCTGGGACTCTCTTTGAGGACGAAGTCAGGCTCATGGCATCATCAGCTCGAGTTGTTGCTGCCCTATCGGCAATGGCCATGCCTACCGACATGGGAGAGCCGTGAGAAACTGGCTGCCAGTGGTAACCCTGACTAGGACCCGAAGAGAGCATCTGCCAGGTGCCTGAGGCTGGAGCAGCGTACCCAGAACCAGCTGGGTGGTATCCTGCCGTGTTCCAGCCACTGCCGTTATTGCCACCCGGGTGCGTGTAAGTCTGTTGACCAGTGTTCGAGGTCATCGACATGGGACTCAGGCCCCTGGGGTTCCCGGAGTCATACATCTTGTCGCTCGCCGTTGGACTTCTGGTGTTGTTGAGGCTGACGTATGTGACTGGAGCGCCGACGTACACGGCCGGGTGCTCGCGGGAGGCAGACTGTTGCCAGCCGCGGTTGCTGCTCGAGGGGACACCGCTCGGGGTGCCGACAGTCCTGCTGGCCTGTGGGCTCTGGTGTCTGGGCCAATCCAGGTGATGGTTCGCCCGACGCCAAGATTGGTCGACCCGCCAGGGAGGGATTGGAGAGTGCTGGGTGGGCGTGTTGGTGGGGTGGGTGTAAGGGTGGTAGTGCCGGGGATGCGGCGAGTTCCTGGGGCTCCCCGAGTGCCGGCTGGAATTCCGCCGACGTGTGTTGAAGGTTGGCGAGACGTCGCCAAGGTTGGTAAAGGTGGGACGAGGAGGAAGATTGGACATGGTATCTTCCTGGTGAGGCGTTGGTTCAAGTATATGGGAAAGTCAAGAGGAAAGTCTGCAAATCGCAAAGAGGAGGGACCAAAGCAGCTGAGCGATGAAAGGTACCAAGCTGGAAGGATGCGAGGTCTTTGAGCCTTTATATATGAAAGCCGGCTAGAATTTCGCGCAATGGTGCATTACTTCTATTGTTCCGCCCACGAGTATAGGGGAGAACAACAATAGCACCCGGCGTCCGATTCTTAGGGCATCGATCCCATGGTGTGCCGGTGCTCAATTGTGCTCAGCTCAGACTGCAATGTGCAGAGATTAGTACCGGCCAGTGCCCTGATAAGCCTTGATATGTCGATGTAATAGTTCTAATACCGTGACAATGACTGCGTCGTCTTTCTCTGTTTAGGAGACCTGAATAGGGTAAGGGAAGCAAGCATATCTGGCGATTAACTTTCCTGCTCCTTGATCCCAACAAGTAGCATTGCCTTGGTGCTGCTGGCATCACTTTACGAGCAGGTGTTTAATTTAAATATCTCACCATGGTATCAAGAAGAAATGTTTGTGAGATAATATAAGTCAATCTTGGCTACCAGGAATAGTGTTCATATACTCACTAATGTTGTCCGACTCACCAGCTGGGATCTACTTATGTCATCTATTTGACAACACCGCCATCTGACCATCTTTGGCAACTGACCTATATCTCGGAATTCCTTGTGTCATGAAGCCGTTGCAGCCATTGGGCCTTTCGTGGCTTCTCCGCATCACACTGGTTTTCGGGAATGCGCTCTCACAACGTTCTTGGTAGGTTGAGTGACTGGGATTTGATCATGGGCATCCAGCATGGCAGCCATGAGTAACGCAACGGGCGCTGAAGAGTTTGTTTAAGCTCCGGTGTTCAACCTTGCAAGTTGTGATTCTGCCGCCTCGTCTCTTGACCTCCTTCGTCATGTGCTTTGTTTGCATCGGTCTACGAGTGCCGGCTAGGGGTAATCCGGTCCAATTTCTAAGTTGCAAAACCGCTTTGCAGAATTACTGCTCTTAAGTCTATTTTGACAAGAGAGCGCTTTTGGTTGCCCACACAGTTGTGTTGATGTCGTTGTATTGGAATTTGGACGTGGTTGTCTGGCCGTCGTTTCTTTACTTGCAAGCGAAGCCCCTTTTCCAGCGCCCGCCCTTGAGCGAAAAGATCCGTGCATTTTGTGAAGAACAGTGCACGGCCCTTTTGCAACTTTGCAAGCGTGCACGGTCCTTGCAAATTCGCGGACGTGCACGGGCCCCTCTCCTACGGGTATATAATCTCGGCTCCCCGCCCGTTCTTTGAACCTTTTCTTCTTTTTTTCTTTAGCTCTCTTTGCCTTTTGGCTTAGATCAAGTGTAGTATCTGTTCTTTTCAGTTTAATCTCTGAAACTGCTCTACGGAGCAGAATCGTGATTATTCCAATTTTTGTCTCTCGGCGGTCTTCCCTCTGGGCTTGCCCATGGTCGACTGCCACAGTGTCCCTGGTATCACACTGCCTCCAGGCGACGCGAACCCCCTTTTTCATTGCAATCTCAGGCTCTGCTTGGGATGTGAGGAAGAAGCGATTGGCCATTGGGGTGGCCGAGATGGTCGAGAAATCAGGTCAGGAAGTCAGGTTGGTCGAGGTTGTCATCACGTCACCTTTTGTGGATGCTGAAGCCGCTTGGCATGCGTTGCATGCGAGCCGCAGGTTTTCTTGGGCCCTCGCGAAAGCATGCACTGGCAGGCAGTCAATTGTCAGCAATCGCCTGCGCGCATTCATGACAAGAACTCGAAATTAGCAAGATAGACCAGGATGATATTGCGACATCCTCGGACCAGCTCCGGGAGAGAAGGTCAGCAAGCGGAGACGCTAACGGCCCCGCACCTCTCTTCCAAGGAGCCGACCCCTCCGCGTGGGAAGTCGGATGCCTCGGCGGGTTTCCCATAACTAGTACTTCGTATTTCATGAAGCCTCAAGATCGCAAATATGGACCGCCCAGTGATTAGAACAGCCGAGGAGGCGGCTTCCTCGTTCAAACTCGCTGATAGAGCAGCCTTCAATTACGTCCATAGGCGCGAGTGGGAAGGATTCGAAAAGTCGCTCGAAAACCCATGGACGTTGGGTTGCCCTGATGGAGTGTATGTTGGCATCTCCCCGCATGTGCCTCGCTCTACTTGTTGACAAGGTGTAGTGTGAACCTAAGCGTGGCCGAGAACGCCGGAATGCACCGGGAGATCGCTGAGTTCATTGAGAGAAACGTATGGATAGGAAAGCTGTCAGCTGGGGGCTGAGAAGAGGTGCTGACTGGCTGTCCAGGTTGCAGTCGATCCTGTTCGCCATCTCACATATGGGTCTGGGCCAAAAGGATGCCCCCGACTCAGACAGGCCCTGGCCTCGTTTCTCAACTCCAACTTCCGGCCTCATGAGTCTGTCCAGAAGGAAAATCTGCTCATTTTCCCCGGCGTGACCTCCGTGATCGATACTTTGGCGTGGACCATCTGCAACGAGGGAGAAGGAATCATCATCCCGAAACCTTTTTACACCGGCTTCGCTGTGGATATCCCGACTCGAGCTCGAGCCGTCATTGTCCCGGCATTGTTCCAGACACTCGAGGACTACCGGGGGTTTGACGATGTCTTCGACCCCGGGTTTAACACAAGGGCCTTGGAGACGGCCTACAAGGACGCTGAAGAGAAAGGAATCAAAGTCCGGGCATTTCTCTTGACCAAGTGAGGCATTCTACTTGGTGTTGCTAGGGACACTGGCTGACATGCTATAGTCCACACAACCCACTTGGGAGATGCTACGCAAGTACTTCCGACAAGATATCATGGGCACAGCTGACACCCGCTAGCCGGTCGAGACACTGAAGGAAATTGCTGGCTTCTGCGGCCGCCACAAAATCCACCTCATCAGCGACGAGATCTACGCAAACTCGGTGTTTGAGAACCCCCAGATCCAGAACGCGGTCCCCTTCACCTCCATTCTCACCCTGGACCTCGACGACCGCATCGATCCCCAGCTAGTGCACGTCACATACGGGGCAAGCAAAGACTTCTGCGCCAATGGTCTGCGGCTGGGCATGCTCTATAGTAGAAACCAGGGGCTTCTGGGAGCGATTCCCAGCAGCTGGCAAGCTTGTCTCCGATCCTTCTTGAGAGAGCCAAAGCTGACATTAGTTGACAGTATGCTTGCATGGCCACCGTATCTTATCCAAGACCTCTGGGCCAAAATGCTGGAGAACAAAGAGTTCACCGAGACCTTTTTCGCCCAAAACCAGCAGGGCCTGGCTGAGCAGCATGCTCTTGCAACGCGCCTTTTGGACGGGCATGGAATCCCGTACTACAGGAAATCGTAAGTGGCCCCCTTTTCCCCGGGCACACAAGAAACATCAGGTTGACGATACGTAAGAAATGCGGGTATGTTCATCTGGGTCGATCTCAGACGATATCTGCGTGGGCCACCGGCTGAAGGGATTGAGGCGCTTTGCCTCGGGCTCCACAGTCTATCACTCGAAGACAGGAAAGAATACGAGCGACGAGAATTGGAGATCGGCGACCGTTGTCTAGAAAACGGCGTTGCCATTGCACTGGGGACCAACTTTTTCACCGAGGAACTGGGCTGGTTTCGCTTAACCTTCACCTCGACCCGGGAGGCGCTGGAAATTGGGATTCAGAGGATGTGGAAGACTCTGCAAGAGATTGAGAAGTCGGGTTGGAAATGATTTGGACGTGTAGGAAAAGAAGTTGATAGCTACCCGCTATTGCGTTTGTTTGCACAGCTGAACTTGGAAAGACCCAAGCCCAAAACGATATTTTGAGCTCGAGCTTCAACAAAGTCAGGCTCAAGAACCCACTCAATTAATAATTGATTGGTTGATTTGCGCCAAGTTCCCCATGCGACGCGAACGCGGGGCAGCTTCAGCGGGAGGTGCAGCTTGCTGGAGCTGGAATCTTATCTCCGCAGCTCCGGTCCTCGCCCAGTCCTTCAAGGTCCCGCGCAAGGGAGCTCCAAGAGCCCCAAACTCCGAATGTGATGATCACAACCATTTAGCACCAGCCCACTGTCGCCATTCTCTATCGCAATGGCCTACATCGCCCCCATCCACAAGCCCACCAGCGTGCGCCATGCCCTGCGCAGCCATCTTCTTTCGGCCGACGAGGAGAGCCTGGTGCTTGCGTAAGAGCCAACCGCCGTCTCCCGCTCTCTAGCTTCCAGAACTGACAAGCTGAACCAGAAAGGCCAACCGATTAGAGATATGGCGGCTCTCCGAGGGCGCCCTCACACATATCCACTCCACAACCGTCAACGGCACCATCTCGATCGTCCAGAAACTCCGGCCCAAGGACTCCAAGACCGATATGCTATTCGTTGGCACCGACCGCTTCGAGTTCTTTACACTGGCTTGGAACCCCGAGACCTCGCGGCTAGATACTTTAAACCCCTACACGGACCCCGGCGAGGGCCACATGCGTGATGCCCAGAGCCAGAACCGCTGTCTAGTCGACCCCTCGGGGCGGTATATGGCTCTGCACCTATGGGAAGGTGTGTTGACAATATGGCGGCTGGGGACCATGAAGAGGACCGCCATGATGCTGGAGTGGATGGACCAGGTGCGCCTCTCGGAGCTCTTCATCAGGGCGAGCACCTTCCTCTACACCGAGACGGGCCACCCCAAGCTTGCCTTCCTCTACCAGAGCCGCGCCGACTCGAGCGACACAAAGCTGGTCACCTACCGACTGACCTCGGACGACCGCGACACCGTCGCCTCACGATTCGACCCCGAACGGGACAGGGATATCGACATGTACATACCCGACCCCAGCGCCTCCATGCTGATACCTGTCCAGAAGGTCGAGGAGGAAGTGAAGCGCCACAACGTGCGGAACGTCGAGTCAGCCAAGGCGCACCTCGGCGGCCTAATAGTAGTGGGCGAGACGAGGTTGCTTTACATCGACGAGGTCACACAGCGAATGGTTGAATCGGGCTTGAGGGAATCGTCCATCTTTGTCGCCTGGGCCGAGTACAACGTGAAACACTACTTCTTGGCGGACGATTACGGGAACTTGCATCTACTGGAGATCCTGACGGATGGGGTCGTGGTGACGGGCATGGATGTCTCGCGCATCGGGGAGACATCGCGCGCAAGCAACCTGGTCTATCTCGGAGATGACCTGCTGTTTGTCGCATCACATTACGGCAACAGCCAATTGTTCCGGCTCGACCTTAGTAATGACGATCCCGGGCAGCGGCTGCAGCTCGTTCAGACCGTCTCTAATATCGGTCCCATCATGGATTTCGCCGTTATGGACATGGGAAACAGAGGGGACGATGGACAACTGGGCAACGAGTACTCGTCTGGCCAGGCCCGGATCGTCACCTGTAGTGGCGTGTATAAAGATGGGACGCTCCGAAGCGTACGGAGCGGCGTCGGCCTCGAAGACGTTGGCATCCTCGCTGACCTCGAGCACTGTCGGGGGCTCTTCCCGCTAAAGTCTTATGGTTCCCCAAAGACGGATACCCTCGCCGTATCATTCCTGACCGAGACCCGCGTGTTTAGATTCGACCAACAAGGCGAAATCGAGGAGGTAGAGTCATTTGCTGGCCTGGCGTTCAAGCAGCAGACATTATTAGCCAAGAATCTCCCCAACGGACAGTTGCTGCAGGTTACTCCGGCGGCTGCCACGCTTCTCGATGCCGAGAGCGGCGTCACGATAGCATCGTGGGCGCCCGAAGGCGAAAGGAGCATCATAAACGCTTCGGCAAACATCCACTGGCTGTTGCTGTCTGTTGATGGCACCGGGCTTGTATCTCTGAGCATACCCAATGATTTGCAGGTCGTCCAGGAGAAGGACATTAGTGAGCAGGACCAGATTGCCTGCATCCATGTCGCGCCTCAGCTGCCCGACGTTGGCGTGGTCGGCTTCTGGTCCTCGGGGACCGTGTCCATCATCGACCTGAACACCTTGGAACCCATACATGGCGAGTCGCTCCGCACATCCAAAGACGATGCATCTATTCCGCGCGACCTTGCTCTCGTTCAGGTTCTCCCGCCCAACGTATCCGGACCTACGCTCTTTATTGCCATGCAAGACGGCAACGTCGTCACGTTCAGCATCTCAAAAGACTTGGCTTTGTCAGGGAGGAAACAGGTCATCCTAGGGATAAGGCAGGCCCGGTTCCACCTCCTCCCGCAGCCTGATGGAAACTTTAGCATCTTCGCGACGACAGAGCATCCTAGCCTAATCTACGGCTCCGAGGGAAGGATAGTCTACTCGGCCGTCACGGCCGAGGAAGCAACCTACGTCTGCCCCTTCGATGCCGAAGCCTTTCCCAATTGTGTCGCGCTCGCGACCGACTCACAACTGAAGATATCCCAGATCGACCGCGAAAGGCAAACGTATGAGAGGCCACTAGCAATGGGTGAGATGGTCCGGCGCATCGCCTACTCGCCCAAAGAAAAGGTCTTTGGGCTCGGCTGCATCAAGCGCGAACTCGTCCGCGGCGAGGAAATCGTCCAGAGTTCCTTCAAACTCGTCGACGAAGTCATCTTTGACAAGGTCGGCAAGCCCTTCGCTCTGGGAGGGCCCTCGCACACCGAGCTCGTCGAGTCTGTCATCCGCGCTGACCTGCCCGACTCCTACGGCAACCCCGCCGAGCGCTTCCTCGTCGGCACCAGCTACCTGCCGGATCCGAACTACGGTGGCGCACCCACAGGAGCCTCGGGCACCGACGTCCGCGGCCGCATCCTGGTCTTTGGCATCGACAGCGACCGGAACCCATACCTAATCCTCAGCCACGAGCTCAAGGGCGCGTGCCGCTGCCTGGCCATCATGGACGATATCGACGCCGACGGCAACGTTGTCAAGAAGATTGTCGCGGGCCTCACCAAGACCCTCGTCGTCTGCGGGTACGAAGAGACGTCGGACACCACGGCCACACTGACGCGCCTGGCGTCGTACCGCTCCTCGACGTACCCCGTCGAGGTCGCCGTACACGGCCGGGTGATTGCTGTCGCAGATCTTATGAAGTCGGTCGCGCTCGTCGAGTATGTGCCGCCGCCCGCGGGTAAAGGTGGGGAGGCGAAGCTGGTCGAGTTTGCCAGGCACTTTCAGGGCGTGTGGGCGACGGCGGTGGGGTTTGTGGAGGACGGGTCGTGGCTCGAGGCGGATGTGCAGGGGAATCTGATGGTGCTGAGGAGGAATGCGGAGGGAGTCACTGGGGATGACCAGCGCCGCATGGAGGTGACGAGTGAGATGAATTTGGGGGAGATGGTGAATCGGATTTGTGGGATACGGGTTGAGACGACGCCGGGGGCGATGATTGTGCCGAGGGCGTTTTTGGGCACGGTGAGTTTTTATTACGGGTTGCTATCTGGTTTTGAAGTGGGAACAATTGCTGACGTTGACACAGGTTGAGGGTGGGATATACATGTTTGGAACGATTGCACCGCACGCTCAAGATCTACTGTTGCGGTTCCAGGCTAAGTTGGCCGAGGCGGTCAAGACGGCCGGGGATATTGATTTTAAGGCATACAGGGCGTTTCGGAATGCGGAGAGGGAAGGGGATGGGCCATTCCGGTTCTTGGACGGGGAGTTGTTGGAGCGGTTTCTCGATGTTGATGAGGCGACGCAAAAGAGCATTTGCCAAGGACTGGGCCCGACTGTCGAGGACATGCGGAACATGGTCGAGGAGCTGCGGCGCATGCATTAATTGCTTGAATTACTTTTGAAAAGCGAATACACAGTAAAGGCTCTTGAGCCTCGTGTAACACTTCTCAGCGACTCAGCTTTCGCAAAACACTTGTCAAGCAACTCGATCGTGGCGATGATGATCCCGGAATCGATACACTGGCTCGACACAATGGCAGCTGCCAATGCCTGCCAAACGGCTGCGGGAGAAATCGGATTCACAACCAACCAATCAGCGCCCCGTTATTTCACTCCCAGCCCGCAAAATTCTGCCTCAGGCTGCAACAGCTTCCCTCGGGCCAGCTCCACGCCCGGGAAATGTGGGTACCAAACCGTGCTCGGCCCAGAAAGAAAGCATTGGCAGTGATTCCTCATTCCAGAAAAACCTCAGTCCACCGACTGGTTCGACCCGGCCAAACCCACTCCTCGCCGTGCGCCTCCGCCCCCCATCCCACGACAACAAAAGAAGTCGTCCACCGACCGACCGATCGAATATTCCCCGCAATGGCGCCCCTCTCGACCGTGTCGCGCGCCCTCGCGCGGTCGGCTTCCCGGCTTCCCGCGGCGACGACGACTGTCCGCGCCATGAGCTCGACGCCCGCCCTCCGCGACGCCGCGTCGTCGTTTGAGAGCCCCTTCAAGGGCGAGAGCAAGAGCAGCAAGATCCCGGACTTTTCAAAGTACATGTCCAAGGGCAGCGGCAGCTCGAATGCGCTGATTTCGTACTTTATGGTGGGCACGCTTGGCGCCATCTCGGCGGCGGGGGCCAAGTCGACTGTTCAGGGTGAGTTTGTTTTGAGCAAAATTGGGGAGATTGTGGAGGGGTTGGGGTTGCAATTGGGGGTCAATTGGTGGTTGGAGATGGGATCGGGTGGCGGTGGTGATGATGGGTTTGAAAGAGGCATTGGGATGAATGGAGCTGACGGTCCGGTGTCATGCAGAGTTCCTTGTCAACATGTCCGCTTCCGCTGATGTCTTGGCCATGGCCAAGGTCGAGGTCGACCTCGCTGCCATTCCCGAGGGCAAGAACGTAAGGATATTCTTACCGGATGCTGGGCAGAAAGAGGTGGCAGTTGGCTGACGTATTTGCTCCCGCAGGTCATCATCAAGTGGAGAGGCAAGCCCGTCTTCATCCGCCACCGCACGGCGGCTGAGATCGACGAGGCCAACCAGGTCAACGTTGCCGCATTAAGAGACCCCGAGACTGACGACCAGCGCGTCAAGAAGCCCGAGTGGCTTGTCATGCTTGGTATGGCCCATCCTTCTTTGAAGAAGCTTTTTCGGGGGAAGAGCGAAAGTGCTGACGGGGGAACACAGGTGTCTGCACACATTTGGGTTGCGTGCCCATCGGCGAGGCCGGCGACTTCGGCGGCTGGTTCTGCCCCTGCCACGGTTCCCACTACGACATCTCGGGCCGCATCAGGAAAGGACCCGCCCCGCTCAACCTCGAGATCCCCACGTACGACTTCTCGGACGACGGCAAGCTGGTTGTCGGTTAAAGCGAGCTGGGGAGCAGAGCACACGACGGAATGGATGTATTAGTACCGTACGGGGTTTTTGGGCGAACAAGAGAGAGAGAGCGTCGCAGGGTTCCGGTTGCAGCGCCCCGTATAGACCATAAACCGCGGAGCAAGCCCGACTGCTGCTTGAGTTTGGGCATTTTTCCTTTTTCCCTCTCCTTAGACTTGTTCTTTGGCCACTGTCAATTGTACAAAAGTCAAGACATTGGAAAGATGCCCTCAGATGGTGTGATTCGATCTCTGTACTCGTCCGGCTCTGCTTGCTGCTATCCCCGTGCATATGGAGGATCTTATTTCTCCTTCAGGTTGGAATCCGCCAGATTTTGAGTTGCGGTTCGGTTGGTGATGGCACGCTGTGGACGGCAGCCCTATGGCATAGCCTGATGACGACATCAAGTACCGGATAAAGAGTTCTCAAACTTGGGCTGTGCCATCGGTTCCAAATTTGGGCTTGGATCTCGCTCACAGGCTGCCGGAGAGAGAGACCTCACCGAGATGTGTCCGCACTGGGCAACTCTTGCTTGGGATAACCCCCGGACATGGTCATGCACGCTGGCCTCTCAACAAGCGGATGATGTCGGGTTTCGATATCTGCGGATCCGACTTCATGCCTTGACCGTGTTCCATTGACCTACATGTCCAGGCTTTTGTCACTCGGCCCGCAACCCCAAGCCTCCTGGTTTGCGGTGAATCCAATGCTGCTGAAAAACGGCAATGATGTCATATCTTCGGTGTTTTGGGAACAGTTCCTGACAGCATTGAGATGGGCAATGATAGCCTCCCAGCCTATCCATCGTCAGGTAGGGTTCATGGGAGATTGTTAGCGCCTCTATGAGACGCCTCACTGGCCGGTCTCGCTCATGCCAGGCCATTCACTTCGGCCACTTGGAGACGGTTCATCCCATCCTACAATCTCTAGTTCGGCATCGGCATCGGACAAGATCATGGGCCCGACTGCCGTGGATCACGGGCTAGGCCTTATTTCGTTTTTCGTCCCATATTCGAACTGCTATTCTTGTGCCCGGATATAGAGATGGTGGGCTCAATCCGCTTCCATATTAGGCCGTCTTGAGTTTTGCGCTGGAACAGCACGAACGAGGCTGAGCGCTTGTTCAGGGAAGCCAGGGTTAGTTGCGGTGTCAAGAATTCTCCGGGTCTGGAACTGGACGAACCGGTGCGAACAGATTCACGCTGAGATTTGCAGTGTCCAAGATAGCAGGCGGGACCTCGCTTCCGTTCTTGCAGAAGCAGTGACGTTTGTTGTTTCTGAGCAGGGATCAGGGGCATCCCTGCAACCCCGGATCAACACCACCACTCTTCCATCCAGATTGCATCGTCCACAACCATAACCCGCATGCGGCTCCCGCCATAGCGCGTGGGATGTGAGACAGGCAGTGTGCCATGTTCCGTCTGATCTCATTTTACCCGCCGTCACGGCATCGTATCAAACTGGACTTGAGGCACCGAGCACGGAAACGGAGTACCAAGGACGGAGTATTCAACGAAACACTCTTTGCGCCATGCCTTCCAATCGGCTTGTCGCAACGGCGACGGCGCTTTCCCTTCAAGCCAAGTGCATCAACGGAGCCCTAATTGCGTCCGCTAGAATTTGAACTCGGGCTTCTCTTTTCCCACGTCCACGGGTCCTTCACCATCGTGCTCTTAAAGGTCTCATGCATTGCCAAGGTGGATGGACCAAGCGCGAAGGGAGTTGATTCCCCTGCCAGGTCATCTTTTGTACAATCCGAACCCCAGACTTCATGAACGACTGGTTCGAATCCCAAATTCCAGAGCATGGGTGAGGCCTCGCCAAGATGTCAGAGCAACCTTGAAGCGGCTCCTCAAGCCTTGAACGGGCGGGATTACCACTGATGCTTCCAAACATGGGCCCTGTGACACGACCCCGGCGGCCATCTTGTTCCGGAATCAAGCGTAGCCGATACCAAGTAACTATTCCAGGGTAGCGGGTCAGGCGCCACTGCAAGTTCGGACAGACACCTTGCCGTGTTCTCCCGACGTTCCAGTCGCCCGTACATACTGGCAGAGTGGCCTGTCGATGGGGAACTGACGATTTTAGGATCCATGTCGAGTATGAGACAGCATCTCCAGCGTCCAGCTCCGTCGTACCGTCCCTGGTGTGTAATGTGCATGGGCTCAAGCTCCATATAAGGCATCGAGCTGCCTCATCGAGCTGTCTTCTTCTTCTTTCCTCACGCTTCATCCATCTTCGCTTCATTCCTTTCAGTTCTGTGAACTTTGTTTTCTAGACACTCTTTTGGTTTAATCTTTCACTTCGACAGGCCGGCCCTCCTTTTCCGAACTTGTTAATATAGCGTCGATCGCTACCAAGATACCCGACATCATGAAGTACGGAGCCACAATCGTTGCCCTCGCCGGTATTGCTTCGGCCCGCGAGGTGCCCATCTACTCGGGCAGGTTTTCGAAGCGCGAGGTTCCCCAGGAGCACTCGCACGAGGCTATTCTTCAAGCCGCCAACGCAGCCCTCAAGCTGGACAACCCCCTCAACATCCAAGACGCCGTCTTTGGCCTTCTGGGCAACGCCGCCGCCGCCACTGGCGCCCCAGAAGTCGATAATCTCGACTGCCTCCACCAAATCATCGCCGACCAGGCCTTCACCAACGCCAAGGCGGCCGGCGACCTGGACGGCCAGGTTAATGCCATCTTGTTCCAGGCCCTCGAGCGCAACACGGGCAGCGTTGGCTTGGCCAGCGTGATCTGCAACCAGACCGCGGTCAACCCCGAGATTGCTGCCATCAAGCAGCACCAGGACCCCGCGTCGCCCGAGGCCGCCGGCAACGCCGATGTCGAGCTGGCAGTTGCCAAGTCGCTCGCGTCCATCGGCGCCGACCCCCTCCTTGCTCTACAAAGCGCCACCTTCCCCCCTGGCGAGGTAAGCAATGGATGATATGGGTTTTGGAAGAGTACTAGACGTTAACACGACTTAGATCGGTGATCCCACGGGTGCGGGTAACACTTGCAACGATGAGACGGATCCCGTGGGCTGCATTTTCACCCTGAACCTCCTTACCCCAGCGGTTACTGAGGATGAGATTCTCGCCGCTGTAGCTGACGTCGACGCTGGTGCTGGCGCGGATGCCGGTGATGATGCTGGTGATGATGCCGAGGATGATGCCGGTGATGATTCCGGCGCCGATGATGGCGCAGATGCCGGTATGTCATGAACTTTTCCGTTTCAGAGAACCCAACACTCACACTTCCAAGGCTGCGACGCCCCCGTCGTAGACGAACCGAACCCCGACAACACCACCGACACCGGAGCCGGCAACGGCGCTGGTGCTGACACCGGCAACAACGACACCGCCACAGGCACCGTCAACGTCCAGACCTTCACCGGCTCCCTCGGCGGCCCGCCTCCCCCCGTCGTCAGCACCGCCGGCGCGGCCCGCCCCTTCGAGGTCAACGGCGCTACCTTCCAGACTGCCAACGCCGCCCTCCAGCGCTCCTGCTCGGTGCAAAAGAATGCGTGCGCCAACGCGGCCAACGCGGGCCAACTCGAGGGCGGCACCCAGCAGTGTGAGGCCCAAGAGAGCGAGTGCCGCGCGGCCAGCAGCCTGCGGAGGGTCCGCCGTGTGGTCCGCCCGCGCCGTCTGGCAGCGGATGCGTGGTTCTAGAGCGGGTGATTGGGACAGGGGGGTATTGGATGGGAACGGATGGTTATGATATGGTACGGAGACTGGTGATGAAATGTATGTCCATAATGTCCGTTTACTCGGACAAGAAGTGAAGCATCTATCATATATACGAAGTGAGATGAAGAATGCATCTACATGCTCCAATCTAGACATGCAATGCAATGCAATGCGATGCAATGACTTTTGATCTTTGACTGCGCCAAACCAACCTTTCCCCACCCCGCTTAAAACATCTCCCACAGCGGCGGCGGCAGGACAGAGCAGGTACTCGGCGGCTTGTGGCGCAACCCCGACTGCGTCTTTTGCTGCTTGACGCCAACATACACAACGCGGCGGGCCGGGGTGCCCACCATGACCGACTTGGAGTCGAGGCCGTAATAGTCGGAGATGGAGTGAGTGAGCCAGCGCCTGCGGGACAAGAAATAGTTTGGTAAGTAAACAGCCACCACAGAGACAAACAGGCAAGACAGAAAGAGAGGAAAAACGCACTTAAACGCCCCGCCCTCCTCCTCCTCCATCGCGTCCATCACCAACCCCCTCTCCACCTTGGCCTGCCCATTCTCCCCTTTACCACCAACCGTCTGCTGCGCCCTCTTCCATCCCGAACCCGACTTAGACAAAGGCTTGCCATCGCGCATGCCAATCCCCCCCGCCGCGTTGCGGTTACGGCCTACAAAGACAATCTCCTCGTCATCTGTGTCCGTCTCGTCGCTGCTGCTGCTGTTACCATTGTTACTCGCGTTTTCCTCGGTAGCCTGCTGCTCGAGGACAAACTGTCGGACGGGCTCCTCGAGCACGCGCAGCCAGGACTTGACGGCGGGGGTGCGCTTGGCTGTGTTGCGCAGGTCGCGCGGGACGTGGCCGACGGTGGTGGTTGTCGTGGTGGACTTGGAGGCGTGGCGGGTGCGCGTGGAGGAGGACTTGTCCCAGTAGTGGGCGAGTTGGTAGGGCACTGGAGGGAGGACGCGGTGGGTGGGGTGGATTTGCCAGTCGGAAGGGAGGGGGGGTTGGACGTTGGGAACGTGGAGGAGGTGGTCTGGCGGGATAGGCGAAAGGTTGGTTAGAGCTTGTTTTTTCTGGGTGAATGGGGTGTTAGTTGGGGGGAGGGGTTACCGTTCTCCCACCGCCGCCGCTGCCGGCTGCCCTCCTTGCCCTTGACCAGGGCGTCGCGCTTGCGCATGCTATCGCGGCGCGAAGGGGGCCGGCGCGGCGGGGTGATGCTTGCGCCGTAGGCGTCGTCAGTGAAGGCGACGCCGCGCAGCTTCATGTCGGGAGTGGGGGCGCTGCCATTGTCGGGGCCGGGGCGGGCATCGAGCGGGATGGACAGAGCGTTGCCGGTGCCGCGGGCAATGGGCGCGATGCTCAGCGACTCGAGGGCGGCGACGGTCCAGGCCTCGATGTCGACGGTGACGGTCGAGGCATCCGAGAGCGAGTGCTGGTGCAGGGGGTGAGGGGGATGGGTGGGCTGCGGCTGCACCGGCTGCACCGGCTGCTGCTGCTGCTGCTGCTGGTCGCCGTCTTCATCGGGGCCCAGAGGGATGCGCGTGATAGCCATTGGGTCGCAGATTGCTCTCGGACAGCTACGGGATGGGTCCGGCAAGGGGTGCGCACAAAAATTGACGAGGTTGAGGAAGCCTCTGAAGCGTGGCGACGGGTCAGTCTCCACGTCTCGATGCCGACGTGGGTCCGGTCTTGTCTTCCCGGGAGAGAGACGAGGAGGAGCTGAGAGAATAAAAGAAGAAAGCCTCGAAAGAAAAGAAGAAAAATAAAAGGAAAAATGAGAAGCACTCAACCGCCTCCTCCTCTCAAAATAATTCCTCCGTACCAAGAAGTGAGGAGATGAAAAGAAAGTGTCATTCATCGCCGGCATGACACATTCATCCCGGCTCTCAATCGCGATGGGGATTCTGGCCAATGGGAGGCCCAGCGCGAGCGCGTGCATCCACTTCTGCCATCTGGGGGTTCGTTTGTAATTTACAGTCCAGGACTGCGTTCCGTACCGGAATACAGAGTTTCGTAGTCTCGGTACCACATTTTTGAATTGGCAACACAAATACCATTTTTGGGTGCAGGTCAGCAAGGCCCCCTGCAAGTCCTTTGTGAAGTCCTATTTTGTATAGAACTACAGTGCAATTCCGTCTTGTTGTATTTTTATAATGGCCCAAATATAACGAGAATGTATCCCATCCTGGTCCCTCGGGTGAGCCGTGAGAGTCGTGACGAGTTGTGACAAACGGTCATGAGAGAGGTGCCGCTACGAGATATCGACATGGAGGCTGGCACCGACAAGATTGATCCCCAGGCCAGCGCGGCCGATGTGACACCAGAACTCGACGGCGCCCTTCACGGCCTTCGACTCTGGGTCGTTGTAGGCGGCATGATGCTTGGCGTCTATCTCGTCGGCTTGGACCTGACCATGCTGTCGACGGTATGGTTCTATTCTAGGTATATTGTTAGCCAATTCTGCTCTACCGCTAACCTCTCTGCCGTCTCTAGATCGTCCCTCCGTTGACAGACTACTTTGGCACAATCAACGATGTCGCCTGGTATGAAACGGCTTACACGTTGGCAGTGTAAGTATAACTCCCTCCTGACTTTCTCCATCGCTGCCCCTGACCAACACATCCAGCTGCGTCTTCATTCCCCTGGTGGGTAGAATCTACACGATATTCCCAAACAAATATGTCTACCTCGCCTTCATGGTCGTCTTCGAGGTCGGCAGCATCGTATGCGCCGTATCAACCTCCAGCTACGTCTTCATCATCGGTCGCGCCGTCAACGGCATCGGATCTGCCGGCCTGCTGAGTGGCGCCCTTCTCATCATCTTCGCCGCCTGCAAACCCACTATCCGGCCCGTCGTCACATCATTTGCCATGTCGTTGATCTCGGTAGGGTCCATCACCGGGCCGCTGATCGCCGGCGCCTTGACGTCTGACGGCAACTGGAGGTGGTGTAAGTGCTCCTGGCGCATCGGCTCTTATTCCCACCGCATCCTGACCCAATGCTAGGTTTCTGGATTTTCCTGCCCCTCGGCGGCATCATCATGGCCGCCACCCTGCCCATACCGATCCCCGAACAGTCACCCAAACCACCGCTCCGCGATGCCTTTACCCGTCTACACAAGAAATTAGACGCCCTCGGCTTCGCCATCTTCGCCGCTCTTACCACCATGCTTCTCCTAGCCCTGACATGGGGAGGCAGCCTGTTCGAGTGGTCGTCGCCCACCATCATCGGCCTGCTCTGCGGCGCCGCCGGCCTCACCGCCGTGTTTGCCCTCTGGATCAGGCGGATGGGTGACGACGCCCTGATCCCGCCGTCCTCTCTCCGCCGACGCGCCGTCGCCGTCGGGAGCGTCGTCATGTTCCTCCAGGGCGGCGCGACACAGATGATTCCCTACTTCCTGCCCTTCTGGTTCCAGGCCATACGCGGCGACTCGCCTGTTGCCAGCGCCGTGCACATGCTGCCGTCTTTGATCTCCAACATTGTTGCACTGATTGCCTTTGGCGCGCTTGGTACGCCGTTACTCTCTCTCCAGTTAATTCACCCACTAATCCCCGTCCCCTTTTGCAGTCCGCAGATTCCATTACATTCCTCCCTGGGCAATCACCGGCAGCGCACTCGCCAGCATCGGATCCGGCCTCCTCACCACTTTCACCCCAGAAACCACCACCGGCCAATGGATCGGCTACCAAATCGTCACCACCATCGGAAGGGGCATGGCCTTCCAAGTAGTACGCCACCCTCTCCCCCCTTTTCCCTTCCCCCTTTAACCCAACCAACCAACCCCCTTGCTCACCCCCCTCCAGCCAGTAGTCTCCATCCAAGAATCGATCCCCGCCTCCGAGACCGCGACCGGCCTAGCAGTAGTTAACCTCTTCATGAACCTAGGCGCCGCCGTCGCCATCTCCGCCAGCCAAACCATCCTGCACACCTACCTCCCGGGCCTCTTGGCCCAGCACGTGCCCTCCATCGGCGCCGACGCCAGCACAATGGTCCTAAATGCCGGCGCCACACACATCCGGGGGCTGGTACCGCCCGAGGAGCTGCCGGGGCTGTTGGTGGCGTATAATGAGGGGTTGACGAGGATGTTTGTAAGTTTATATGCTTACTGTGTTCCTTTTCTCAGATCGCGCCCCATTCTGAGAGTGTGTTGATCCCATACGAGACTGGTTTTAACCTCGGTTGCTTCCTCTATTTAGTACCTGCCCGCCGGCTGCTCTGCGCTGGCGTGTCTGGTTAGCTTCGGGTTGGGCTGGGGCAGGCTGGAGCCCGAGGAGAGCAAGAAGGGGGGAAGCAAGAAGGGGGGAAGCAAGAAGGAGGGGGAGGAAGAGCGGAATGAA
This sequence comes from Trichocladium uniseriatum, assembly GCA_017139535.1. Classification (NCBI taxonomy): domain Eukaryota; kingdom Fungi; phylum Ascomycota; class Sordariomycetes; order Sordariales; family Chaetomiaceae; genus Trichocladium; species Trichocladium uniseriatum. The sequence continues at coordinate 329,609 of WOUO01000025.1, read as the reverse complement.
AAGAAAGATGGCTCGTCTCCAGAAGAGAGCTCCTCGTTGTCTGTCTTGGGATGATGGTGCCTCGGCAGCTACGTAAGCCCCCAACAATCGAAACTGGGATAAATGGTGCAAGGAGCATGATATAAAAGGGTTGCCTAAATAGAGTTATAGAACGGTGATTCTTGACATGAACAGATCATATCCAAGAGAGCAAATGGTGGTATTCAACTACCCAAGCACCATGAAAGTTGTCCACCCGTCTACGCCAATCCTGACCGCTGAATCACCCCTTGAGTGACCCATAACAATAACTCCTATTCCGACAACCCTTCCCTTTGGTGTTAATGCCGAGGCATTCTATAAATTCCAACCGGTAGATTGCAAAATGATCTCCCCAAAACGCCCAGACACTTGAGCGGTTGGAGAATTCCCAAGAGTGTTTGAAGTTCTGACAGTCGACCTGCAAGAGCCGACCAAAGTTTCTGGAACCATCCGTGGTGATGGCGTATAATTGCATCCCCACGAGAAGGCCCTGCTCAAACGTGTTTCCCCAGAAGAGGTCTGATGAGGAAGGTGGTGTTGGCTTGCCGCTGGACAAGAAGGGATGCTGTCTCGCGGCCCTCGTTCTGCTGTTTCCCACGCCGGTGACCGAAAAATGTCTCTAGGAAAGCCGTCCAGACAAATTATCCGAAACAAGAAGGCTGGCGGATGTTGGCAGCTTCGTTTCGGAGAAAAATTGCAAAAGAAAATTCGGAGAGCCACATCTCGGATAGCTGCAAGTCTAACTTTGTGCTGAGACCAAGATGAACTCAAAGTCACATTGGAGCTGGAGGGAGACTCCGCCCTCACCCGGTATATCCCTGACTTTTACCTGAAGTTAGTTATACATATCGGCAATGGATCTGTCGCAATGCTCCCCGCCCTTAATACCGCTGCCTGGAGCATGTTTCATGATTCACAGGTCCCATAGCCCGTGAGCGGCAAGTGGAAATACAGAGCGTCCGCAATACGGTGTATCTTTCCGGTTCACTTAACCCCGGTTGGTGTCATAGTTCCGATGAGCGTCAAGGGTTCCGTCAGACCGTAATAGAGGAGTCGTGAGATCGTCGGCATGCCTGTCACGGCCAAGAGCGGGAGACGGCGGCTTGTGTAGCTCGTTGTTGCGGGCCTGGATTTCGTAGTAGATAGCCAAGGACAGAAGCAAGCCCTGCATCGTGGCCGTCAGGAGGAATATCCCCCACGAACTCCAGCCGGCCCAACCCAGTCGAGCCATGAGGCTAGCCGCAAAGAGGTAGCCTCCGGGAGTCTGGATGCACATCATGGGAATGCTCAAGCTGCCGACGTGCTTGAGGTGGTATGTGGTCCAGATCTGCGGGATGTATTGTACGGCTGCGAGCACGGCTGCCATGACGCCGAGAACATTAGCCCAGACGGCGAGGTGTTCCTTCGCGACGGTAGACAGAACGCCAGTGATGACAATGACGGCCAGGCCGTGCAGCAGGGTCAATGACGCCACCAGCAAGGCCGTCTGCCACCTCGGTTTGTCTTCGGTCGCCTCCTCATCGTCCGAATCGTTACCGGAACCATATCGGAAGAAGACGAGGAACAGGACGAAACTGTGGAGTTGGGTTGTCAGTTGTTGCCCAGGGGCCACATGCATTCAGCCATCAAGGTACCCACATGAAAGAGAAGCTGATCCACTGAACACCAAGCTGTGCAATGCCCAGTAGACCGGCTACGCAATGGAAGGTCTCGAGTTCTTTGCAGCAGGCCACATCTTGGCGCGACTTGGGGAGAAGCAGGATATTTGCAAAGGCCGAGGTGGCGGATGTGGTACCGAGAAGGACGAAGTAGGGCGAGATGCCCTCGGACGTGCGGCGCTGGATAATGCGGACATGTTGAGGAAGGTAGCTAATGAGCATACCAATCAAGATAGCGCTGCAAAACCATTAGCGAATCACGCGCTGTCCAAGAGAACGGGCACCAATTGTACATTGAGACGATGAGGTTGACAACGTTCGGATCGCGAAGCTCTTCGCAGGTGTCCTCTAAGGCACCCATCTTGGCGGACTGAATTGATTTGCGACACTGTACGCGTCGAAGGTAGGAATCGTGTTGGAGGATGCGCCGCGCTGTTCTATTCGGAAGGAGATAGCGATGCTTTGTTGAGAGACGAAACTCCGAAGGTCCGCGTCGGGACCTTTGGAGGTTGCGGTGTCGTCGTTGTCAGCTGCCACTTGGAAGCTCCCCTGCAAGGTCCCGGCCCCAGCTCCAGACCGCGCTGGGCGGATCCACAGGGCTGCAGAACAGCGGGCTTGGGCCCCGCTGGTAGGCGGTATTTCACCGCGTAATGGTATGGTACGTAAGATACGAGGAAACGGGCGTTGGTTTTCAACATCGAATTGGATCTGCTTTCATGAAAGTTTCATCGATCTTGAACCACAAACTCGAGACAATCGACGGTTCCAATAAAACAACAAATATGGATCCGCCATCAGTGAACCTCCTAGCTTCGTCCAGAAACCCCAACGGGTCTCTGCCATCCAAGAGGAACCCGGCGCACGACCACGACGCCTTCTTCAAAAGCGTGCAATGGTATGTCTTGGCTCTCAGGTCCCACCCTCCCTTTCAGTCAACACCACTAACAACACCCAGGTCTGCCGATGGCACAACCCTCTTCACCTCATCATCCTCCAACCGCATCTGCACCTACGTCCTACCCGAAACCCTCCTCGAACCACGCCAGTCACCCGTCGGGCTCACCCCACACAGCACCCTCGCCCTCCCCGAACCAACCAGCGCCATCGCCCCCTGTCCCTACTTCGCCCTCGAGCAACCCCCCACCCAAACCATCCTCACAGCCAGCAAAGACCACCCCATCCACCTCCACCACGTCTTCCCACCCCCACCGCCCTCCCCCTCCAACCATGACGACCTCACTCCCGCATCCCCACCCCAACCCCCACCCCTCGCCTCCTTCCACCTCATCAAGCACGAAACCGAAGCCTACCTCCCCATCGCCTCCCTCATCTGGCCCTTCCCCGGAACCCACTTCGTCGCCGGCACCACCAACCGCATCGCCGTCTTTGACGTCTCCCGCCCCGACAACCTAGCCTCCCAACCTTTACTCACCATCCCCACCATCCCCTCGACGCGGCACCTCTCCAAGGGCGGCGGCGTCGGCATGCGCGGGACCGTGGCCACGCTCGCGGCGCAGCCTGATGCGTCTGGTAATGGGGGTTGGGGGGTAGTTGCGGCGGGGACGTGGACGAGGAATTTGGGGGTTTATGATCTCTCGCGGGCGGGGGAGTGTGTGGCGACGTGGAATGTGGCGGGTGCCGCGGTGGAGGGTGGGGTGGGTGGGAAGGGGGTGGTGCAGACGGTGTGGTCGCCGTGTGGGAGGTATTTGGTGGTGAATGAGCGGGGGGCGACGGGGCTGTTGGTGTATGACTTGCGGGGGACGCATCGGCTGTTGGCGTGTTTGGAGGGGAGGGATGGGAGGACGAATCAGAGGTTGAGTTGTGATGTGTTTGCTGGGAGCGAGAATGCTGGTGGGTTTGAGGTATGGGCGGGGACAAAGGACGGGGGTGTGGTAGTTTGGGAAGGGGTCGGGAATCAGGAAGGTGGTGTTGCCCCGTCTTGGGACTGGAAGGGGCATGAGGCGGCAGTTGGGAGCACGGCTCTGCATATGAGCGGATCGGTTGTCGCGACGTGCTCGGGGTCGTGGGAGGTTGTGGATGGATATGACAATTCCGACAGTTCGGATAGCTCCGAAGACTCTGACGATTCTGATGACTCCGACGACAGCTCCGACGAATCTGGGTCCGAGGCGAGTACAACGGTACACCGAAGCCCGCAATCAAAGGTTGTGGTTCAGGAGACAAGCCTCAAGATCTGGAGTATTGGACCCAGTGTTCCATCTCAGGCCGAGAGGAGGAGAGAGGATGAAGGGGATCCCGAAGCGTAACAGAAAAGTCACGTTCTCCCGCAATACTTCGTTTTATTGTTGGACTCCCCAACGCATGTTGAACCAACTGCCGAGTCCACACAGAAAGGCACGAATACGGCCCCATACCCCCCGTGTCACAGCCAAACCACCATGGGGTTTTAGAGCAACATATCCCAGAGCAAAGTCAACATCCAGTCCATGCAACCGTATCCAGCAAACGTTCACAACAACGGACACCACCTCCCTCACCAGCCAGCCGTCTCCATCCCGTAACCGAAACCTCCCTCATCAACAACTCGCTGTCCCCAAGGCTCATCAACAGCGTCACTCACTCGGTCCAAGATTTTCCGACCACAAAGCACCTCCTCAAACAACTCAATTCTCCTCTCTCTCGACATCATCACAAACAAAGGCAACCCATACACCTCCCCTCCCGGGCCACCAATCGCCGGTACACCATCAGGAACCTTCAGTCTCCCCAAAACAACCTGCGCAGCAAACACATTCATCCCCGCCCGCCGCAAAAACACCTCCCAGAACGTCTCCACCGGCAACAACAACTCCCTCACCGCAGCCGCCTCCCGTACCCAACAATCACAAACAACCCTCGCCACCCACCGCGCCAGCGTCTCCACGCCACCACCCACATACACCACCTGCACCACCACCCCGCGCCCCGTCAACCCCGCCGCAAACCCCTGAAACTCGGCCAGCGCCCGCGCGTCAGACCCGGACAGCGGACTCGCCGTCTCGCTGTGCTTGTTGCCCTCGGACACCAGGACGACGAGGCGCTCGTGCCGCGACGCGACGGACTCGGTGATGCGGCAGAAGCTTGTTTCCGGCTCCGTCTCGCTGCCAGGCACGGGCTTTTGCCGGAGTTTGATCATGGTTGTGAGGAGGATGCCGGTTGCGGGGGAGATGACGAGGTCTGCTTCGACTGTGTTGTTGTTGTGGTTGCGTGGGATGAGTTCGATGCCAGGAAGGAGGGTTTCGAGGTGGTTGGTTAAGAGTTTGAAGAGGGTGGTGGATATGACGACCCGTGGAGGCGGGGTTGGGGGTGTGAAGTCTGGGCCAAGGGCGGGTATGGGTTTTGGGGGTGGCGGCATCAGGCGGGCGGCTTCGATCTCTTTGGACTGGGTTGTTGTTGTTGGTGTCAGGGTTGGTGGGGTGAAGAAGGAGCTGTGAGTGAGTTTGGGTTTTTTGGGGAAGTTGATGTCAACAAAGTTATCTACCAAGGGCGCGAAGTCTGTGTACTCGCTCATAAACCCCCTGAGGACGTTTGTTGAAGGAATAAGAGCTGGGTCGATGATGTCCAAGGCAGATATTTGGGCTGGTTCGTCTAGCCCCCGATCTCGTTTTCTCCCCGACTGTCTTTTCTGCATCGTTTCGTCGATGAGGAGCTTTCTTCCACTCAGGAGAGTGGCCATGTCAGGGGGTGGCGGGGTTGTTGCGACAGGGGTTGCTCGGGGACCAGACTGTAAAGCAACTGTTCGGTCAACCGCGGAAGACACCGTTGCCTTTCTTGAAACTTCAACCTGGGAATGGTGAGGCGTTGGTTGTTGCGGGAGTTCGAGTGGCGTGAGGTAGGCCTCGTCGCCATCGTCATCGTCTCTCCGGAGAACCGCTAAGCCCGGCTGCTTGTAAATATAATCGGCACTGCTTGAAACTTCGCCATCCCGACTTCTCTTTAGAAAAAAGTCGAAAATCCTAGGGTCTACCTCAATACGCTCAGAGAGCAGCTTCTTTTCCTTCATATGGGGCAGCGGCGCCCAGACCATTCTTTGTTCAGCCGCTCTGTTGTTGGCCCATTTGGGGCCCTGCCAATCGACCTCGTTTCTCTCTCGTATCCATCGAAACATCTCTTTTGCCTCCCAGAGGCGCTCCTCCCATACAGGGACACGGAGAGAGAAGTCCATGACCGGAACGGGGACTCTGACTATGGCGTCAAGCGGCTGAAGCTTCTCCTGCTCCACGTACCTCGTCACGGCGATTGCTCGTTCCTGGAAAACGGCGACAAGCTGGCCTGTTGGCCCGTCTGAACCCGAGAGAGTGTCGCTGCTCGCAACCAGCGCTCTCGCTTCTTCCAAGTCGTCTGAAGCAAGGATTCTTGTGGGCTCCCTGGCATTGTCGCTGCTGTCGCTGCATGGGAGCAGGGGAACATCGACTTTCAGATCTCGCGGGACTGGCTCCGGGGATGCTGGGGAAACTGCTGTCCGAAATTCTCCAACCCGGATCATCTCTGATACATCGATATTATCGTACCGCCCGGGCGAGACGTTGGTTTCCATTACCTCGGCCCAAAACTGGAGTTCGGTCTCGAGTATCCTGCTGTCGGCATCCTCGATATCTGCACTCAGCCTCAAACTGGGCTCAGAGGGCTCTGGTAGCTCGCAAGACTCCTCGTCGGGAACAAAGTATTCGGGGAACGACCAATCTAGGGGGCTAAGCGGAGGTGTCAAGTGCTCCCAGGCTCCAACCTACAGGTTGTGTTAGCGCAATGTTCATTGCAGGGGCGAAGTTTAGCCCACATTTTCATAGTCAGAAAGGCTCTCGACAAACTCTCGCTGTTCCTCCTCGGTCCAGTCTGCCTTCAAGCTCTGCATCAGGTACACAAGGGTATCTCGTTTCACCTCCAAATTCTCCTTCTCGATGGCCCTCATATGTTCTTTATCCATCTCACCTAAGCTCATAGGGAACTCCAGCCCTTCGCCTTTGTCAACGTCGGACGGATGCAGTGGCAGGCGATGATCTGGCAGTTGCTCCTTCATGAAGGCCTTTATCCGCCGAGATAGCCGGCGACAATCGATGCCATGGTCGCTGCGAAGTGCCGGGGGTTCCAGCTTCAAACTCTTCCACCTTAAAGTTTCTGATAAGAATTGTAGTGAGGCAAGATCTGCCACCCCCTCTTCCTTCGGGCCCCTACAAGCTTGCTGGAGTATCTGTAATGATGCGACCGGCATCTGCCACTGCTCTGGCGCCGGAATTATGGGGCGGAAGAGGCATTCTTGGAGCTGGAAATCTTCGATCAGTTGACCAGGGGCGATATCAGCAATGGTGGAGGAGATTTGCTGGTCGTGTTCAACCAGCTGTGACCAGTCGAGAAGGAGGCTATCGATAGTCAGTCCATTGAAACGTGCATATCGATCGGCATTGATGATTGAGGGCAGGCTCTCGGTGGTTAGCGAGTAGTGGCTTTGAGTTTGGAGTGATTCCTTTAGAGAAATAAGATCATCTCCTGAGTTGAGTTCCATCTTGATTCAGGCAATGCCCGGGAAATCGAGTATCTTTGGTCCCCATGCGATCCGTGTCTTTTGTTAAACAGTTTCTTGGGTTAAACCCGACTAGGGGTTCTTGCTCTGGGATTCTTCCTGCCGAATTTGCCCGATGTGAAAATTCTGGGTTCAGGCAGTAACTTAACCTTTATTGATTCGATTATTCCGTCCCGGAAGGAGCAAACCTCTGCCATCTTGCTGGCTTGCCGTCATTCTTGCCAGCTCTCGGGCTTTGAGTCAAGTTGCGCCCTTTTTGGCGACTAAGGATTGAAATCAAACCATCAAAACTTCTGACACGATCAAGGCCCTCCTTCTCACGGCAGCCTGACAAGATTCAAAACGACGGTTTCGGGTTGGCTAAGACTATATAAAGTATGTTACCTTTCCACAACAACTCCGTCTGATTCGGGAGGGCCTTTGTAAACTGGACGCAGAGTCAAATTAGCACCTGCTCCAGTGGCACGGTTGTGTTATTCTAGGGCGAGGGAGGGAGAGTTGAGTACTCACCTTTGCGGGCATAAATGCCATACCATGCCGCACTCAGCGCCATGAAGCCCACAAACACCACAATCGCATAGTTCATGCTAACTTCCGTCACAGGCAGGAGCTGCGGCATAGAAAACAAGACCGTCTCGAATGCAATCCATAGTACCGCCACAGCATTGACGGGCCATCCGATCTTGGCCCCCATTGTCCACCGGGCGGCATTGACCTCCAGCCGCCGGTGCCACATGCTGATGGCAATTGGAATGGCGTACGACACAGCCAGCGAAATGACACCGACTGACACGAAAGCCAAAAATGCCAACGACGAGCCGAGATTGATGAGCCCAAGTAACATTTGCACCACCGTCATCAGCCCAAGCGCCCAGATGGGTACTCCATGCCGTTCGTCGACCCGACTCCATAACCTCGAGAGGGGAATTCCCTTGTCACGGGCAAAGGCCCAGGTGCAGCGAGACGCGGTGACGGTTATGGAGACGGAACAAAAGAAGGTAATTATCAGGACCAAGATGGTAAGGCCGAGTCCGCCAGCAGGAGAGCCCATTACCGCGGCGTAGAGGTAGGGCAGTGCTTGGCCGACCGGGGCACCGATCAGGTATTCGAGGGCTGGCATTGTCGCGCACATGGGAATAATCTAAGGTCAATCGCAGGTTAGTGTTTCTGAATTCTCGGGTGCACTCAGCGGTCGGCAGTGTCGGAGAGGATAGGCGGCCGCCTCCTGAACTCACATAAAACAAGCCGGCAAACCCCCCGATCGGAACAACCCACGACATCGCCTTGGGCAATTTTACCGCCGGATCCGCGCACTCCTCCGCCATGGCCGAGATCATACCAAGTGCCGAAAATGTATACGCAGCCGGTAGCATCCCGATAAAGAACGAGAAGCTTCCCCAACCCGACAGTCCAGTCTCATACCGCCCAAGTGTATCCGCCGCGGAATTCCTTCCAACATCCGCCTTCACCGACAAGCACACGAGCGTTACCAGAATTGCCGCCGCCGTAAAGGCTGCGCAGATAGTATCAACCGCAGGCAGCAACCAATTCCCATAGGCCACCACCAAAAAGGTCATCCCGCAGACAGCATAAAACATCAGTAACAATTGCCACGGCTCCAGGACCACATCTGGGTAATAGAGCGCCACACATCCGCCGACAAGCGATGCCAATCCAAAGTTGACGGACAACGAGATGGTCCAGTTGCCGACCAGCCACGTCCAGCCCGTGACGAACGACAAGACGGTACGGAAGCGTGGCGGCGCGAGCTGGAACGACCAATAATACGGTCCGGCCGAGGTCGGATAGCGCGAGGCGAGCTCACCCAAGGAGAGAGCGACACACTCGTCCACGAAGAGGACGACGACCCAGCCGAGGAACATAGGGAGCTGGCCTGGGAGTTGTGAGTTATTCCTGGCACCAGCAGTCAGGGATGAGCACCATACCTCCTCCATACACGGCACTAATCAAGGGGCCGCCAAAGCCATATGGGATCTGTTCATGACAAACGCCGAATCAGCAACCCGGTACCAAACTCGTCTCGCATGTAATTGTCCACTCCATCGGTCTTCGTACCGCAGCGATAGCCAACGACTGAAACAGCAGCGTAAACATGGACCGATTACGCCTCAATTCCGGCTTATACCCCAAAACCTTGATGATATCCACCTCAGCGCCCACAGCCGTCTCCTCTGCGTCGGTTTCAGGCACGGTATCCAACACCGGCGCCGATGGTTTTTTCTCGTCGGACATGGTTCCGATAAAGATGTTAATAATATCGAGATGCCGAATTTGGGAGGAAGCCAATCGACATTTGCATAGAAAGTTAAACGCAAAAGGGTTCAGCCACCCTATTTGCGAAAAGAAGCGCCACACACAGCTGAAGAACGCGAGTGCCACAAGGTCGGGAAGGGTGGCCGTGCAAAGTACGATCAAGGACAGGGTGCCAGCCCGGATATATACACGCGCTCTCAGTCGCCGTGTACCAGACCCGTCGACGCCGTCCAACTTCAGATCTGCTCGACACGAAAATGAGGGATCACAGTCCTCCGCGGAACACAGATCCGGTGGGTTATGTTGGTGGTGCAGACAGCTGCAAGCCTAATTACACAGGATCCAGATCGGCTGCGTGATAGGTCAGAGGTCCCTGATCAGCATTGAGACCCAGGCCTTCCATGTGCCACAGTCAGGGGGGTTGGTCATGCCGTTGGCCGCGTCGCGCAGTGCGTCCGAGCACGACATGGAAACCTCTCCATGCGGAGTGTGCGCCACAACATCACAACATGAACGAAACAAGCGGAAGACGCCGAAGCTAGGCTGGATACGGTGCAGCAAACCCACCCAGTGCGACAGGACCACAAATGAAAGTTTTAAGCTTATTGAAACCCCTCACGACTAGTCAGGGTGCCCTGCGCTGATGAGGACACTAGGGGTTCTTGGTGATATGCAAGCCTTCGGGTTGGACACGAAGATCCGCTCTCAACGCCCCGAGTTCTCACCGCAGGGGAAACAAGAGTTCATTGTCGCGTCACTGCAAGAAGTAGACATGAACAGGAATTGGTATTGCTTCGCAGAGTTGAGGAGAGACTCCCTCCTGTACGTAACACCAAGAAAAAGAGCAGCTCTTCTCCTTCGTCCCAGTATGATACCCCTCCTCAGCCTCCTGTCTAATTCCGAGACGCATCCGTCCATACTGCTACGGCGGACCACGAGGAACTCCAATCCATACCTCCCCAGGGATGGTGGCCACAAATTTGAGCTTATCTCTCCCGCTAAACGGCCAGAGGCTCATGGCTCTCTATATGACCAATCTGTGCGCCTTGACAGGAGCGTTGATAGATCATGAACGTCTTTTTTCGAGGCTTGGGCTGGGCCATCGACTCAACGCCTCTGCTCGTTGAATAACATGCAAACAGTCTTATTAGGTATCCCCTGACACTTCCTCTGCTGCCAGGCTCCTCTGCTGCTCGGCTTCTCTGCTGCCGGGTGCCGGCTCGACTCCACCAAGCCTACTTTTCCCCGGCATTGGGTTGACACTTGCCAACATGCTGCGACACATTGTGCAGGGGTAATTGGTGCCAATGCGGCCGGCTTGTTCATGGGGGAGGAGGTGGCATATGTTGCACATAGCTCTCAATATTATTGTTATTTGATCGACTGAGTGCCTGGGTTCGAGTATCTGGCAATCAATTGCTAGTAAATCTTCGACCAGCGCCCAGCATCTGGCGAGTACTAACACGTAGCGAGACATATCCATGAAGGCTTCGATCTCCGCGTGACGAAGGAATGGCTGGGCGATGCGACCTCGACGGACCCGATCACATTCGGGCCCCGGGAGTCAACAGCGCCATCATGTATACCGGTTCTGGATGTTTTCGCACTGCAGGTCTTAAATGGACGCAGCGAGTCTCTGTGGCAGGCAATTTCGGTGATACTGGAATGATCAACCAAAAAGACTGTGAAGCCCAGTGTAGCTCATCACGTCGAGCCAGTGTGTCCAGCGAGGGGTCTCAATCTCATGATCATAGGCAGACCAAACGGCTCGCATGAGCTGTTTTGCTACCCCGATGGGTTTTGGGGGGAGGCAGGTTTCGAGCTCTTCGAGCCGGTCCATAAGAAGCTGACGGGCGGTCGAGATTTTGACTGCGTTTTCGGATACGACGGGGGCTATCCCGGTGAGGTGTTGCGCGTCAGGATTGGTAACACCTGGTGGTGATGAGGTTGTTGTGGTGGCTTCTGTGCTCAAGAGATAACTGCGGTACCCGTGACGGAGCGGAACCTGGGTGTCATATCTGAGACCGCTTCCGGCGCAGAGGCAAATGAGTGGCTGGATGCAGGCCATGCTTTCTGCTGGGAGCTTCCCGATGAGATCTATGACGTGCAGCGCCAGAGGAGAAACGAACGTATGCCAGACGACGGACCTGTCTGCATCTTTTAACCTGGGGATCCTCTGGCCAACCAAGTCCGGGAATGCCTCATAGAGTTGCAAGAGGGAACTGAGACGATATGCCTCGGTAGCATAGTGCAGGTTTTGAGCCTTGGCCGTGGCCTGCGGAGATTGGTGACTTTCGGGAGGTAGGGAGGAATGGATTGCCAACAACGACTCCTCTACTTTTGTGGCTTCTTCGATATCCTTCATCGCCCCTTGAAGGATGCGGTAGCTTGTGCCGTCATTAAGCCTCCACCGAGTGCGGGACCTCCGACAGAGGGCGATGGCCTTGCCAAACAACCTCAAGACGTCGATCGAGACACCAGTCCAGGGATGCGGAGTCGTGGGGATGAGGGGTCCCTGAGAAGGTGGCTCTGGCCAGCTGAGCATGTGCTCGAAGTCGATCTCCTCGTCACTGACAACGCTGCGGAGCATTTCCTCGTAAATGAGGCAACCATTGAAGAAGTCAAGCAGCTCCCTTGTCTCGGGGTCAAGCGTGCTGGGGTCGATCGATTTCAACACAGACCGCGCCTGTCGCACATATTGCTGACCGAGCTGGCGTGACTCCATCCAGCACATTGACGAACTCATGCAGAACAAGGCTAGAAGCAGTTCGCTAGGGAACTTGGGACCGAAGCCGGTGGAGAAGACGACAAGTTCCTTTTGGATGGCCTCGGCGGCTTTGAACGGTGCGGACCTGGCCGTGTCCTGCAAGGCGTGCGGGAAACGCTCGACTAGGGAAGCTGCCGAGATGGATTGCAACGCGTAAAACACCGGCTTGGACTTGTCCCAGAGAGACGCCGTCAGCCGCCGGTATGGATTAGATCCAGAGTCGAAGGCGGACCACGAAGAGCAGACGGATTTGAACCAGTGCTCGATCAGGATCGTCGGGAGGTCTACCACGGGTTGGACCATGGTCAGCTCGGTCGGCTGGGGAGCAGTCGTTGGCGGCGGTAACGTTGCTGGCGCCGGTGTCGACCTCGGCACCACGGGACATGCTTGGACGGCATTGCTTTCGATGCCCCAGACCGAGTCATCGTGTTGCGGGGGTGGAGACAAAGTCGATGAGGAAGATGCTGGCGACGAGGATGACGCGGGCGATATGGGCGCGGGCGATGGAATGGAAAGAGCAGGAAGCCCCTCTGTGAATACTGTGACTGTGGACGCAACCGGAGTCTTGGCCTCATCCAAGTCAGTCCTCTGGGGGGCCTTTGCCGACGTGGAGACAAGAGACTCGGAAGCGGCGGTGACCAGCTGGGTGAAATTGGCCGGACCGCTTGCCTGTGCTGCCGTCGGTCGTTCGTGTTTGGTTGACCACTGCAGACGTTGTTGATAGCCGGGACATTCGAACCCTTTCTGGGCACAGTTTCGGCATCCGGGCTTGGTCTCGTCGCATCTGAGCTGTTGTCTGTCGGTCAGCAAGCTTGATCCCACTTCCGAACCACCCGCGGACAGGGGCCGCTCGTCGTGGGCTGGTGGTGCTTGCTTACCCGCCTGACCTTGCACGTCCGGCATCCGCTTCTCGACTTGTGCCTGTTTTTCATCATCGTGGGGTCTTCATTATCCGTTTGGGGTATCCGATCCCGCGTCAATTCGATGTTGTTAGGTTGCCTACTTGTAAACAAGAGAATTGTTGCACAGGGTCAGGTGGGTGACAAGTCGTGGTCAAGCAGCGACAGGGCTCAGAACTCAGCACGCAGGCCGGCGAGCCGGGCATTGTCGACCCCCCAGCTCCCGAGACACCATAGCGTCCCATGGCGCCCTCGATAGGGTGATAAGCTTGTTTCTGTAGCCAATCGAGGCGATCCCGACAAGCCTTTGATGCGTGCCCACGCCCATGGGCTTGGACGGATGGGCGGGGTCTGGCCCACAGCACCCTGCTGAACCAACCACAGGCCTCTGTAACGAGCGCCACCAACAGCAGGCAAACACCGAACAACTACCGGGCGCACAGTGCTCAATCGCCTCCCAAATTTCGGCCAAATTTCCAGCTGCCGTGGTTGGCAGACTGGGTGAATTCTTCTGCGGCAGGCATCGACGCTCCGACGCCACCTGATCCCTGCGGTGCGTAAGAGCAAGCTTAAATGAACCGATCACCGAATTCAGGTTTCACTTGCAGTCGCCGTCAAGAAACCATCAACCGATGAACCGATTCAACCGTCAGCCGTCAACGTTCAAGGCGGAGGAGCCTCCGCAGATCATCCATGATCCCTGACCACACGGGCTGCACTAGGCCGGATCCGTTCGTCGCGGGCTGCGAGCTCACGCGAAGCTCCCCTCTTGTCGGGGTCGGCCCGGTGCCAAGCCGGCGGTCAACAGTCAGCCGGTCGGGTAGGGGGTGCTTTTGTGGAAGATGGTTCCGCTTTCAGAGAGCCGACGTGTTGTCAGAGACTCGATGGTTGGGATGGCATCGGAGAAGCGGGATTCTGCCTCTTCACAGACATGATAAGGGTCCAATTTCAATCTAAAAGATGCAAATGACAGAATGACGGTGCTTGCGGGGCCTTTCGAGATGGAACAAGCTTCGAACCTCGAATTTAAGGCAGGCACGAAACATGTTCCCCGTATCCACTCCGAGTGTCGGCAGGTGGGCGGCAGTGGGCACCGCGCACCGCACGCTGAGGCAAAATTGATAGGCTCACAAATTTTTTACGACTCACACCTTCTCTGGGCCCAATTCATCACTCATCAGTGTACCTGCGGTTTTGGTCACCCCCATCACGGTTCAAGTTCACGAAAAGGAACAGAATCATCTTTTGAATATGCCTGGCGAACCGGGAGAGGCTATGGCCCACCAGGCCTTCGACACCATTCTGGTGCTCGACTTTGGGTGAGAGAAAAACGACCCGAGGAAACTTAGGGATTGGGGGCTAACTGTGGGACAGCTCGCAGTATACTCATCTGTATGTGACATACTCAGTTTGTGACCATGGAGGGCAGTTTGCTGCCAATCTCCTGCTCAAACTTGTTGCCCGAGGGGCCAGGGCCCAGGATAAGAATTCAAAACACTAACCAAGAATGAAGCATCACTCGCCGTCTTCGCGAACTCAATATCTTCTCTGAGATGTTGCCCTGCACTCAGAAGCTCTCGGAGCTCAAGTTCACCCCCAAGGGCATCATTCTCTCGGGAGGTCCCTACTCGGTCTACGAGGAGGGCAGCCCTCACGTGGACCCTGCCGTGTTCGACCTGAGTAAATACCCCTCCCACCATGATTCACCTCTGATGTACGCTAACTATTTGAATCCTAGACGTGCCTATTCTTGGAATCTGCTGTGCGTAAACTCTGTCTTGGCCACCACTTAAACCACAGAACTGATTTCAGGGGCCAACAGATGGCATGCAGGAGCTCGCATACCGCCTCCACCCCGAGAACGTCATCGCCGGCACCCACCGCGAGTACGGCCATGCCATGCTCAAGGCACGGTCTATCGATGGTCACGTTGACCGCCTCTTCGACGGCATCGAGGACTCGATGCGCGTGTGGATGAGCCACGGCGACAAGCTCGCCAAACTCCCCGAGGGCTTCCACACGGTTGCCACCTCGGATAATTCCGAGTACGCGGCCATCGCCCACGCTAGCAAGTCTATCTACGGCCTGCAGTTCCATCCCGAAGTCACACACACCCAGAACGGCACGGCCCTGCTGAAGAACTTTGCCGTCGGAATCTGTGGCTGCAAGCAGGAGTGGACGATGCAAAAGTTCTTGGAAGAGGCGATTGCCCAGATTCGCCACACTGTCGGTGAAAAGGGCCAGGTGCTTGCCGCCGTTAGCGGTGGCGTTGATTCTACCGTTGCTGCTGCGCTCATGGTGCGTTGCTTTTGGTGGCGTTTCCAGGTGCCACGCTAACTGTTTCCAACAGAAAGAGGCCATTGGCTCAAGGTTCTGGGCCGTCCTCGTCAACAGTACGCACCGTTTCCCGCCTCAATAACCACTCTCAGTATGGCTAACAACTTGGATAGATGGCGTTATGAGGCTCAACGAGTGCGAGCAGGTCCACAAGGATCTCTCCGAGGCTCTGGGCATCAATCTCACCGTTGTCGATGCCTCCAAGGAGTTCCTTGACGGCCTGAAGGGCATTGAGGACCCCGAGGTACGTCTTTTTATTTTCAATGATAATTTTGAAGACCATGTTCTGACACCCGTTGCAGAAGAAGCGGAAATTCATCGGTATGTTTCAGAGTTTGAAACCCGGTGTCGGCGCCCAGAACTAACCCCAGGATGCCTAATTAGGTGGCAAGTTCATCGACATTTTCGAGGCTGAGGCGGTCAAGGTACGTTTTGTCGTGACGGGACAATCATTGGCTGTGTTTCAGACATGAGGAAGGATGTTGACAGGATTGCAGATTGAGGAGGCGGCCGCCCATAACCCAGAGTTCGGCAAGATTGGGTTCTTCATGCAGTAAGGTCCCCCCGGCTGGTTTAAGGGGTTGGCGCACTTTTACTAAGCATTCCGACAGGGGCACTCTCTATCCGGATGTGATCGAGTCCCTCTCATTCAAGGGCCCCTCGGCAACAATCAAGGTTAGTCTGCCTATTCCACATTAAAATGACCAAAACGTTGACTTGCATGTAGACCCACCACAACGTGTATGCTGTCCCCACGTCATGCTAATGGTCAATGGCATGCAAGAGTACTGACTTGGTTCAAGCGGTGGTCTCCCAGCGCGGATGACCAACGGACAGGGCCTGCAGCTGATCGAGCCCCTCCGGTCCCTGTACAAGGTTTGTCCCACTTGCCCCTCCAGTCTTAGTGATTATGTTGGCTAACTGCCGAATAGGATGAGGTTCGCGGTATGTAACGTTCTAGGAATTCAAAGGATCTCGACGAGGCTCAAAACGGGAACTAACGAATGTCACAGCGCTTGGGCGGGCTCTGGGGATCCGGGAGGAACTTGTGATGAGAGTATGTTACCGATGACTCAACGTTTCCGGTCGAACTTTACTAACTCAATCCTAGCATCCTTTCCCTGGCCGTATGACGAACCTTTTCATTTAGCCGCAATGCTTTGAAAACTAACTCTTGGTAGCGGGCATTGCTGTTAGAATCCTGGGTGAGGTGAGCCCGGAGAAGGTCGACATTGCGCGCAAGGCCGATCATGTAAGTCATTGTCCGAGCCATTCACAGTTTGATTTATATATACTGACTAGACTTCAAGATCTTCATCTCCGAGATTCGCAAGGCTGGTCTTTACAACCAGATCTCTCAAGGTTTGCACTCCAGCTGATTTTTTCAAAATCGAAAATCGTGACTAACGAATCAAAACAGCCTATGCTGCCGTCGACCCCAGCCGCGCTGTCGGCGTCATGGGAGACAAGAGAGTTTACGGCTACGTATGGTGTTCCTGAACCTCTTGTGTTCCCGTTCACTGACCCCGATTAGATCATTGTCCTGCGTGCCGTGACGACGACGGACTATATGACGGCCGAAGCCTTCAACTTCCCTTGGGAGTTCCTCCAGCGTGTCATGAACCGGATCGTCAACGAGGTCCACGGGTATGTATCCTATCCCGTGCTGATGCATGCTAGATCGGTCTTGCTAATGTTACCGATAGTGTCTGCCGCGTCGTGTACGACGTGACGTCGAAGCCCCCCGGCACGATCGAGCTCGAGTAAAGGCCCTGATAGCGCGGGGTTGCTCCTTTACTTGGGCTGGCTGCCTTGTTTCTGGGCTCAACCACGGCCGCGTTGATTGCCGCAAGGCCCCAGCAACAACTGTTTGGGTGAGGGTCTCTTGAGGCTGAAAACTGGTTGGCGGCTTGATTATGATAGACTCCTGAGATGAATAAAGCCAGAGCCTTGGTCATGACAAAGATTGCGATCTGCGAATAGGTATCGAGCCACTTGTGTATTTCGTAGTATTGTCCACGTCAACCCATGGTCAAGCCAGTGACCATGTTATGTGTCGGATCAGTCCTTATAACTATCTAGTCACGATGTATGAACAACGGTAGAGACATCGGCCACCACTCCGCTCAAGCCCTGCCCTCACCACCATCCCCCTTCAAGCACGGGAACTCCAAAGCCTGTCACATAGTCAGCATCTAGCCCAAAATCCCGTCTCTAGCTCAAAATGTAAGTAGCCTACTCACCTCAGCAGCCGTAACCCTCTCCCCACTCTCATACCTCACCAATCCGGCCACCAGAGCCGCCCACCCCTCCCCATCCTCCTCCCCATCAGCAAATCCTAACAACCCCTCCCATCCCCGTCCCTCCTTCAACCTCCCCTCAAAGACCCGATACATCTCAAAAGGCGGCGTCCTCCACCCCACCGCCTCGGGCCAACTCTCCCTCGTCGGCGACCCAATCGTCCGGAAAATACTCAGAATCAACCCCAGCTGATTCCCATCCTCGTGCGCCGCGCGGCTCTCAAAGAGCGGCTTTGGCCGCGGACGCGTGACACACTCTGCCAGCATGGCCCCCGAAGCCCAGAGGTCGATTGCGGTGGTGTAGGCGCGGTTGCCGAACAGGGTTTCCGGGGCACGGTAGGGGCCTGTGCCGACGTCGAGGACTTTGGTGGAGGGGGGTTCGGAGAGTGCGGAGAGGGAGGGGTGGTAGGCGGTGCCGAAGTCGGAGAGGTAGAGTTGGGGTTGGGAGGGGGAGGAGAGGAGGAGGGCGGAGGGTTTGATGTCGCGGTGGATGATGCCGAGGGAGTGGAGGTGGTGGAGGGCGCGGAAGAGGGAGGTGAAGATTGCGCGGAGGAGCGGGGACGGGAGGGGGGAGGTGGCGTCGTTGAGGAGGTGGGAGAGGGTGATGGGCATGTAGGGGAAGGTGAGGACGAAGCGCTGGGCGTGGTCGTGGAAGGTTTCGAGGAGGGGGATGATGTTGGGGTTGCCGCGGAGGGAGTCGAGAATTTTGGCTTCGCGCTGCGGGTCGTGCGGTTCGATGTTGTGGGTTTCGACGATGACTTTGAGGGCGCGGGCTTCGCAGCGGTAGACTTCGGCTGTTACGCCGCTGGCGACGTAGTGGCAGCTTTTATAGGGGCCGATGGTGATGCCGGGGTCCGAGTCGGTGTCATTTTTTGCATCTTCAGGGGGCGCAGTTGAGGACAGGGGTTCGTCAACATTAGCTGTGACAGTTGACGGACCGCATGCTGCATCGTATTCGTCCTTGGAGGCGGCAGACTTGTAGGCCTCGTTCTCAATGGCAAAGGCACTTTGGCCGGGGCCGGTAATTACTTTGGTGCTAAGAACCTCGGTTAGCACCACGCACGCTGCTTTGCATGAGCACCACAAGAGTTCAGACTCACAGCTTTTGGATATTCTCATATCTCTCTGAAGCTGTAAGCAAGCTTCTCCAGTTGCTATCTGCCATATTTTCTGATTGATTCACCAATGGCTTGAGACAATGGACAGTGCCACAAAGAAGACTTGGTCAAACTCGGCGGTTCTTGGGCCTTGGTGATCGGTTGCTGGGGAAACAACCTTCAATTTGAATCAAGATGGTCCAGTAGATTCTGGAATTTTGGATCAATATTCTATATGGTTCGGGAAAACTTACCGATATTAATTGTCAAACTTGGTGATAGATCGGTGTTAAACACTCACTGGCCTTGGCTGTCTCGGCGTGTCATCCGTGATGCTGGAGCGCCGAGTGCTGCAGGGCACTCAGGGGTGATGCATGTTCCTGGGGTTAAACTTTTTTCGATAAGATCCCGGCGGAACCGTCAACGTGCCGCCTCCGCTTTCTGGAATGAGAGTGGAGAGCGGAAGGTGGGGCTGAGGCTGACTGGGAATCCAAAGAAAACCCGCGATTGGCCGGCTGGAGGCAGCTCGGTGATTCCAAGCTGGCAACTCCACAAATGCGAGCTCCATGCCCCATGCCCAATCCCCAAACTCCCGTGACATCAATGCACCGACCCGGACCCGGCCGTTCCTTTGCATGCGCAACACGAACACCAAATTCAGACGGTCCATCAGCATTTTCAGCCCTCTCGTTGGTTGCATAGGTTCCTTCTCGCTCCTTTCCGTCGCGCCGGCGTCACTGCTCTCGTATCCCAGTGCTATGCGTTGATTTCCTGCCGGACCACCCCTCGCTTCCGCCCGGTTCGATTGTCCTGCCCAGATTTCCACCATGGCTTCCGTCGACGACCTCTCGCGGTCCGAGTACCCCGCGATGCTGGTATGCTACCCCTGAGCTCGCCAGTGTTTCTGAGCTTTGAAGTAGCGATTGGTTGCTGATTATCTCAGGCAAACCTTCAACCAACCCAGGCCGTGCAAGTCCTTTCGGATCGAGTCAGGCGCATCACGAAAGCCAACCAGGAGATTGCAGACTGGCTGCAGGTACGGCGCGCACGCTAACAAGCCACAAACAAAGGAACATTAAGACTGAACAGAACCGCAGGAGCGCAGGAGAGTTGAGGAGCAGTATGTTGCTGCATTGCGCAAGCTGCTGGTCTTCAAGGTGCCAAACGCCGCGTCCGAGCTTGGGTTCGTTGCACCGGTTTCCCTTCCTTCCTGTGCACTCAGCTAACTGTAATGGTGGACAGCATCTTTCAAGCGCCGTGGGACAAGATCCTCCAGTCGACCGATGGCATCGCCGCCTCACACCAGCTGTTCGCACAGCGCATCGACAAGGATGTCGAACAACCCCTCCGCAACTTCCAGAACAAGAAGGAGATGCAAAACATAAACACCATCAGCTCAAATCTGCAGGCGATGGCAAAGGAGCTGGACGATGCGACCGAGAAGTCGGAGAAGCTGTCCAAGAAGGGCGGCAAGGCGAATACCCAGAAGGTCGATCAAGCCGCCGCCAGGCTCGAGTCTGCCACCCAGCAGTGGGAGGCACAGGCGCCATTCATCTTCGAGACCTTCCAGGCGATGGACGAGCAGCGAATCAACCATCTGCGTGATGTCTTGACACAATTTGAGACGCATGAGATCGACCAGGCCACTCGAACCCAGGCCGCTGCCGAGGAGGTACTGAACGTCATGCTCGAAGTAAACACTAGCCAGGAGATCCAAAACTTCGTTCAGCGCACAGTCTCGGGGAAGCCAAAAATCGAAAGGAGAACTACAGCAAGGCAACCGAGCGCTGTATCCTCAAACGCGCCCCCAGGCGCAGCAACCCCAAGCCCCGCCCCCACCAACATCACCGGTCACGAGGACGACATCAGTGTCCATTCGGGACACAGAGAAAATCAGCCAGGTATGGGCAATGGATATTGTGATGTTCAGTTGGGACAATTACTTACAGTGACGCAGAATCTAAGCTGCGAAGCCGCATTGGTACCATGCTCGGACGCCGGCGCCAGAGCATCCATGGGGGCTTTGGGCAGCTTCCTCCTCAGAAAAGCCTTGGGCCTTTCTCTCGTGGCCTTGGGAGTAGTCACAGCCAAACCCTGTCTCCCAGGACCTCTTCTCACAACTTGACCGATTCCCAGAACAGGCTATCTTCGGTAGTTGAAAGTCCGTCAGCGGAGGGGGGAAACCGCGATTCTACCACGGAGAAGGAGACGACCTCCCACGAAGGAACGAATGGGGTTTCCACTGAAGAGCCGTCGAAAGAAGAACACCCGCAACGGTCATCCAGCCTCCTGAACGGGACGGCCGAGGACATTTTTGATGCGCCTCCAGTCCCGCCGCTCCCCCAGCAAAGTAAGGAGCAGCCGACCAAAGACTCCGAGGGCTTCACAATACCGCCGTCAATGAACGACCCTATCTCGCAGGCGCAAAGGGAGGCGGCAGCCGAGGAGGGCGAACACATGTTCAAGCTGAATATTCAAAATGAACCCATCGCTGAGGAAGATCAAGACGCGAAGCAGGCGGCCCTGTCCAGCGTCGCGAATGCCCTCACAATGGGGATGCCAACCCGGAAAACAGGCACAGTGAGAGGCAGAAGGGAGGTCCGCAACACGGTTTACATGCCGGCCCTACCGGTGTCTGAACTCACTCCTGAGAACCCCTTCCCCCCTTCCCCGTCCTTGCCAACCGCTGCTTCAATGCCGAAACCTACTCCCTCGGCAACCTTCTCTTCTGAGACGAGCCATGCTTCCCATGCTTCTGACACTCAATCCATCCGGTCCGGCACATCGTTCGGTGGCGCTTCCTCATACAGCACCGTCGCCCGTCTCAAGCATCTGGATATGCACGGGCCAGAGTACGGGCCGGGTTTGCACTCGTCCATCATCGAGACCGTTTCCGCCGTCTTCCAAGACGCCGAGCCCCAGTCCGTCAAAGTCACGGGCGAGATTGCTCTTTCCTACGTCCCCGATTCCAATTCCCCCTCCACAGGTAAGCCCTTCACTTCTCCTGCGCCACTACCCTCCAACTAACAAACCTCCGCAAGACCACGAAACCATCCGTCTCAACAAATTCTCCCTCCTCGAATCCATCGGCCCCAACCGCGTCTTCGTCGCCAACACCGCCACCCCCGACGAATTCTCCGTTGACGTCTCCCACCTCTCCGCCACCACCCCGGCCTTCACCTACCGCGTGCACGCCGACTCGGACACGGCCCTCGCCCGCCACTGCCCCATCACCGTCCACCCGGTCTGGAAGCCCCAAGCCGACAAGCTCGGTCTCCTGCTCCAATACCGCCGCAACCCGGCTTTTGCGGCCTCCACCCCCGTGACATTGTCCAACGTCGTGTTCATTGCCACCTACGAGGGCGCCCGCGCCAGCGGCGTCCAGACCAAGCCCTCAGGCACCCACCTCAAGGACAAGCACCTCGTCTACTGGCGTCTCGGCGACGTCACGCTGACGGACGACTGGGCCAAGATTATCTGCCGCGTCATTGGCGAGCAGAATGCCGAGCCCCAGCCGGGACATGTCGAGGTGCGCTGGGAGTGGTCGGCCCCGGTTGAGGGCGCGGAGGTGGAGGCGGGTAGTGGGATCTCGGTGTCACGGTTGGCGAGTGAGGCGGCAATGAATAAGGGGAAGGGGAAGGCGGTTGAGGTGGCGGCGGCGGAGGAGGAGGATCCGTTTGCGGATACAGGCGCGCCGGGCTCGTGGCCTGATACGCCCAATCCCGAGGTTGAGGGGCCAACGTGGGTTGATGTGCCGCTTGTGAGGAGGTTGGCGAGTGGGAAGTATGAGGCGAGGTGAGAATGAAGGTGTCGGTTTGGAGTGACTTGTTGAGGTAATGGCTGGGTGCTTTCTTTTTTATTCTCTGGCTTGTGGTTTTGGAAGAAGCGATGGATAGATCGATTTTGGGGTGACTTTACTGGTTTGATGATACCGGAGGCATATTTTGTGAGAAGCGACTTTGAGCTTCGTTACTTGTCCATACTACACCTTAGTTCTTTTGTTGGTGTTATTCTGGCAGAATGGAGCCGAGAATGCACATATATTTGTACGTAATTATTCAAGTTGGCCTCGTCCATTCGAGACGTTGAAGACAAGAAGTTTGTCAATGTTTGCTTCGCAGTGCACGAACAATGCAACTTAACAAAATAAAAGGATAATAAATGCCCGTATAGAATTGCAAATGCCGCCCAGTAGGCATAGCCACGATATTTCCGCGAGCAAGATTCAAGCAACAGCTGCTGCCAACGCCCTTTCCCACGCCATGGTCCCATCCACTTCATTACAGCAGAACATAACACGCCATCTATGCATCCATTCCTCTTCCCATACTAGTGAAACCAACCATCCCCTCGCTTAGGTACCTTTTACCTCCCACTACTCCCAATAGCCGCCCTCGAGTTCTGCTCCTCCCAAAACTCCAACGTCAGCGCCGCCAAAAAGCACGGCACGCACCCGCGCTCGCGCACCCAAAACTTGATGGTATCCCCTATGCGCGTCGCAAACGCGCTTCGTGGTCCCCCACCGACCTTCATGGTGCCCTTTTCGCCGTCAAACACGATACTGTTCTCGTGCTCGTCCGTCTGAGACGGGTAATACACGCTCTCGACGCGCATCTTGCCTCCCGGGATGAAGGTGACGGTCCAGCCGAGGGTGCTGAAGACGGCCTCCTTGAACTCGGCCGACTTGGCGGCCCAGACCTCCTTGAGGCGGCGAGCGGATTTGTGTGCTGACGCTGTCTCGGCCTTGGCGTCGGCGATCTCGCGCTGGGCTGCGGCGAGCTGGGAGGCGGGCACAGTGGCGAAGAGGGTGGGCTGTCGCTGGATGTGGGCGACGAGCTCGGTGTTTTCGAGCTTGAGGGCCGCGAGCGTGGAGGCTTTGGTCGCTTCGTGGTCGGAGGTCGGGTTGGAGCGGAGTGAGAGGATGCGGGTCTTGAGCTGTTCCTTGGCTGAGGCGAGCTGCTCTGCGGTCACCTCGTGCTCCTTTTGGAGGAGCTTGTGGGCATTTTGGAGCTCGGAGAATTCGGATTGGAGTTTGCGGTTCTTTCGCGCAAGCTGGCCAAGCTGCTCGTGCTCGGCATCGTCGCCCTCGCGGGGTCGTTTGCTACCGACAACGGGCTGTGCCGGGCTGGTCGAGGCTGACTCGAGGGACGTGAGATCAGCATGCAACGTGCTGACCTCTGTTTTGTACTTGTCTACCAAGTCCTCGAGTTCCTGAATGCGCTTGACCTTTTGCTGGTCGATGCTCTCTGGCTGAAGAGTCATGTCCTCGAGGTCGAACGTCTTAAGCTGAGCCCGGAGATATTCGACCTCTTTCACGGCGAGGGCACGTTGACGGTCGAGACGCGCACGAGCCTTGTCGTTTCCGGCAACCGAGCCTCCCGTTGTCCTCAGCTTCTCGATCTGGGTTAGCAGCTTGGCTCTCTCGTCCTCTAATGTCTTGATGATGTTGTCGCGATCCGCGATTTCGGGCTGTAACGAGCCCAGCTTCTCAACCAGAGAAGCGGAGTTCAGGCGTTCGGATACCAGCGCCCTGGCCACGTCTTCTGGCGAGTCAAACTCGACTTGGCCGTCTAAGTTTGCCTCGGTCTGCAGGTAGGCTGTCCAGGCCCGCCTCTCGTCCTCCAACCTTTGCCGCTGCCTCCTTTCCTCGGCGAGCTCATCTTGCACCAACTCGACCGCCTCTAACCTTCGTTGTAGTGAGCGCTTCTCCTCCTCGACCACCTCCACCGCCTTGTGGACTTGTCGCAGGTGTTTTAATTCTGTCGACTGCTCCCTGTTCTTGGCCTCGAGGTGGCGGATGTGCGTGACTTGGTCCGTAAGCTCCCTACGAATGACAGCGATCGTTTCTGCATCGCCTGTCTGGGCCTTTAGCCGAAGCACGTCGGCTTCCAGCCCACCGATTATCTCGTCTCTTTCGGCCAACAGCGCCTGGGTCTTCTCTAGGACCTCTTCCCGTGTCCTGCTCTCCTCTTCCAATTCGTGGGCAGCCCGCTGCGAAGCGGCAACCTTGGATTTCAGGTCGAGGACCTCGCGCTCGGCGATTCGCGCAGCCTCGTCCTTCGCAGCACTCAGCTCTTCCAGCTGCTCTTGGAGTAACCGCGCCTCCTCGAACGCGTCTCTTGCCTTGGCCTCGAGCTCGCGTTGCCGGGTCTCCTTCTCAGTCCTCAGCTCATCCAGATCATTCTGTAGTCCCTCGACCTGGCGCAATGCCCTCGCCTTTTCGGCCTCGGCAGCCTGCTTGGCCTTGAAATCCTCCTCGGCGCGCCGCTTTGTCTCGCGCATTTCGTTCTCGGCCTGCAGCCGTGCGAGCTCCTTCTCTTGCTCATAGCTACTGATTTGGTACTGCAAGGTGCCGACCTCGGCCTTGAGCTCCTCGATACGTTTGCGTTGGGTTTCGTATTCCTCGGCGTCCGGGGGCGCGCGGTTCTCCTTGCTGCTCTCGCGGCTCATATTACTCGCGGCTGTGGCAGCGCGGCCACGGGGAGGTGACGGGCCGGAGGGAGCACCCTGTCGCGAGCTGGGGCGGGCCATGGGGCGGCTGGGTGTGGTGTGAGATTCGCCGGTGAGTATGTTATATGAAGGCTGCGCGGTGGTGCTGTTGCGGAATCCGGGTATCTGCAAATCATCAGCAAGTATGCGCTGAAAGGCGCGTCGCGGGTTTCTTTACCCTCGATTCCCTCAGCGAGGTACTCGGTCGCGGGATGCCGCCGCTAATTGTCGCCCGGAACTGGGATCCGCTGGTGACTGAAGGACGTCGCCCGGTTCCTGCGCTAACGGACGGACGTCTTGCGGATCCCGGGGGATCGCCTTTCGGTGTGAATGACCGCATCGTGGAAATGTGCCGGTCCAGCGGACGCGGTTTTGGTTGAGTTGGCGTCGGTGGTATCGCATCAGATCGCGAGACTGTTTGGGGAGGACAAGCTTCGATCGGCGGTTCTGATTGGGCAGAAGCAAGGTGACATGTGTGTGGGGCGGATGGCTGCAGGTGCCGGTTGTTGTTACACAGTAGACTTGGCGTCTTTGGTCCTGGGATGGGCAACCAAAAGAATGCCGTGTCTTTGCCAATATCGTAAAACTTCCAGGCCAGGAGAAAATGCGAATATAAAAATAAAAGAAAAACACAAAAGAAGAAGAAGAAGAGGCCTATAACTGGATTCTGCCTTTCTTTACATAATTACCCGAGGCTTCGGGTTGACTGAACCTACTTGTATTGCCTGGGATGGACCGTTTCCGGTACCTGCCAAGACTAACAACTGGCTGGGAGTGACAAAGGCGTGGACAACCTTGGATCTTGTGTGGCCTCAGTTTACCTTTTGCAGAGCAAAACCGAACTGTAGGTCCTGGTTTCGAACAAGTCCGCTATTTCTTGCTTCTGACAGGAGGTAGACATCTGCATGAGAATATAATAATAATCACATCCAATACACACCCTCCCCATCATGCTCCCAAGCACCGCACATATCATTTGATCTTTTCGAAGCTATTTCAACAGTCCAGCCCCAGTTTCGCATGATCTCATCCATCATAGGAGGGTGCTGACCCCGGTACATAATGACTTTGACCTCCTTCAACGACGGGATAGCACCGACCTGGCTGCGGACAACCTTCGATTCGACCGGTGAGATGGAGTGGTCCAAGGAGAGGGTAAGGTTGGCAAAGCCCGTGCATTTGCCGCGTATCAAGTCCAGGAGCGATTTGCTGTGCGGAGCGAGCACCATGCCTTCACCACGGCGATTGTAGAAGCTGGGAAACTCGATGTCGAGGCTCCTGAGAAAGCCCGCGTTGGCGGGTCCGATTTGGTTGATGAAAGCGGTGAAGATTTCACACTCGTTGTCGCAGAGCCCTGACACATCACTGCCTGGCTTGAATCGATTTCTGGAGTAGAGCATATGGCTGGCTTCTTTGTGTGTCATGTTGTTTAGGCGAATGATGTTTGAGTGTGGCCGTGGCAAGGATCCATCGTCTACATTAATGTCGAGATACTTGACAGCACCCGCTTTCGGTGCCTGCCGGAAATCGAGGACAATAACGTCCGGAATGACGAGGAGTTCCTCGTAAATCTTTTCCCGGATCTCGCCGGGAAGACTAAGGAAGTTAGTCGGCATGGCTGGTTGTGTTGGCCGAAGCCCATGGGTTTGTGGGCGAGTGAGTGCACAGAGAAATGAGCAGGCCAGCAAAATTGGAGTGACAAAAAGGTGCCGTGGGCAGTTCGCCCGTTGAGATTCCAAACGCTTGTTTTGCATTGCAAGTTTGAGCACCTTGGTCCAATCGACGGGTCAATCGAGGAATCGAGTGGGGCCCATCCATCCCCTGTCGATGATGGGCGCCCTGCGATCCGTGATCTCCACCCACTTGCGATTAGCTCCGTATCCCTGCTCCATCAATTGGCGACAGAGCTCTCTCAAACGCCGAGCTCCCCAGTTTCCATCCGTCTGGCTCCCACATGGCTTTTGGTCCGAGGTGACATTCAGCAGCCCCCGCTGCCAAAGCATTCGTTTGTCCAACACCTACGAAGAAGACCAGGTCCATATTTCCCCCTCCAAAGAGCGATCGTGATGGTTCGCGGCCGCGTCCCCTCTGCGTTGCGGGTAAGCTCCAACATTTCCGTCTTGGCCGAGACGTCATAGCTCACCAAAACGCTGGCAGGGTCGCCGTCTCGCACCGCTCTCCAACCATCTGGGCCCCATCCTCTCCATCCAGACCTCAGCCACTCCGATATTACGGGCTTCCAGGTCAATTGCTCCTGCGCGACGATACGGAACGGCGCAGAGCGGCGGCAATGGCAACGGGAATGCGGATGCTAAGGAAGCCAGGGAAAGCGCCCAACATGACGCGGCGGCCGACTCTGCGGCAGATACAGCAAGTCAGGACACCAAGTCAGCCCAGGCAGTGGCAAGCGAGGCGACAAGTTCATCCACTTCCGGGTCCTCGGTGGTCAGCGATGTGCAGGATTGGGAATACAACCCCGACCTCAAGATCGAATCCTTCAAGGACCTTCCGCATGCCAACTTCGGCGTCAACCAGCACATTCCCTTCGACAACGAGTTCAAGGAGGTTCTGAAGGCGATCCCCTGGCAGTTCCGCGCCCCAATCCGCTACGCGTTTGCTTACGGGTCGGGCGTGTTCCCCCAGTCAAAACCGAGCGGCAAGGTCCCGACGGCAGACGAGATCCGTGCGATCCACCCCAAGGCACCGCCGGCCATACAGAGGGGCCAGGACGGCGCACCAAAGATGATCGATTTCATCTTTGGTGTTTCCCATACCCAGCATTGGCATTCTCTCAACATGAAGCAGCACCGCGATCACTACTCGGCGCTTGCGAGCCTGGGGTCTGGCGCCGTCTCGTACGTTCAGGACAAGATGGGCGCCGGAGTGTACTTCAATCCTTACGTCGTAGTAAACGGGATTCTTATCAAGTATGGCGTCGTGCAGCTCAGCACGCTGGAAAGAGACCTGACCCAGTGGGATTCGCTCTACCTGGCCGGGAGGTTGCACAAGCCGGTTAAGATCCTGCGCGACGACCCAAAGATACGTCTAGCCAACCAGATGAATCTCCTCTCGGCCCTGCGCACAGCGCTCTTGCTGCTACCGCCCGACTTTACGGAAGAGGAGTTGTACGCCACAATTGCCGGCATCAGCTACCTAGGGGACCCGCGCATGGCTCTGCCGACCGAGAACCCACGCAAGGTGAAGAACATTGTAGGAAACAACATGGCCAACTTCCGGCGTCTCTACCTCCCGCTCATCGAGACGCTCCCCAACGTCGATTTCAACGACCCCGGCGCCAGCGCCAGGGACTGGGTCTGGGACACCGACAAGAACCTGAAGCTCGCCCAGGATATGGACCCGGTCAAGCGCGGCAACATGGTGCGGCGGTTACCTAAGGCGTTCCGCTCGAAGCTCTACTTCCAGTACCAGAAGAAACTGGCGATGCCGCAGCTCGAGTTCAACAAGATGATGGACGAGGGCGAAAAGGAGGACTCGGTCTCGTTCAAGCGCCGCGAGGGCGGCGGCTTTGAGCGGCGCATCGTCCAGGACGACCCTGCCGAGCTGCGCAGCTACATCCGCGCCGTCATCAAGCAGACCATCAGCTGGCCTGCCACCACCCAGTCCCTCAAGGGGCCCCTCACCAGCGGCTTCCGCCGCACGTGGCGGTACCTGATGGAGAAGATGGACAAGTACCGCCAGGGCACCGCGGCTGAGAAGACCAAGGCGACCGAGGCGGCTACTGAGAACGCGGGCGGGACTGGTGACAGCGAGGCGGGGAAGCCTTGATGTCGCTGTTTGTGAGAGTGTGTTGCGTGGAGCGGCATGACCGACTGGCGAGATGAAGCGTTACGCTTTTGTACATATAATGCATGGCATGTTGGCACTACTTGGGAAGAGGTTTAGACAGTGGCGTTTGTTCTGTCATTCAAAACGGCTTGTAGCGCAGCCGGGGACGGCCAAATAGAGGGCAACTCCCCTTGCGAGGTAGTTGATATATTACCTCTCTTGTCTTTCTTGCTGTCTCGTGGCCTCGGACAACAGACTAATCCTCGGACCAAGCAAGGCACAAGAGCACAATAGGTCCAAGTCGATGACAGGTCGACTCTTACGTGTATTTTGATCTTTCCCGATGCGATGGATCGCATTCCAATCCCTTTCCAATCCCTTCAACCCTGGCAGGAACTCAGCCTACCCAGTACTCAGCACATCGCACCTCCCAGATCACCCGGTTGTTGCTGTAGAAAGACAGAAGATGGCCTTAACCTGGAAAATCTAATCGAAGAAGGGCTAACCTCTATCTGCTTCCATATTCTAGGGCGAGAAAGAAGAGAAAGAGCACTTTCCCATATCTCATTGGCAACTCCTGCGGCCGGGGCTGGCGAGACCTTGCGGCAAGGCCCTGGGGCAGGCGGCATGGTGAGATATCAGCCCACACCGACGAGATGCATGGAAACTAGGCAGGCAGGTCCCGCAACACTTGGAGATAACGAGCGGCACCTGCCATCCGGTGTTGTCTCCCGCATGAGGGGCGGCAAGCACCCACCCGCCAGCAAGGAGTATATCTTCCACCTCTACTCCCAGAATCTTTCTCCTCTTCTTCCAAACTTCAACCGCAAACATTCTTGTCGAGCATCACATCCAGCATCATCACACCTGATCCTCCTTCAACCTCGCTTCCGTCACCAAGCAAACACACGAGCACACCACACCACCCGCTCAGCTCCAACATCTCACTCGAGAAAACAACCACCTTCTCACCTCCCGTCGTCACAAGACCACCATCCACCAGCAACCATGGCCCAAAGCAAGGTCGTCAGCGACGGTGTTCTCTACCTCACCTCCATCATCCTGCCGCCCCTCGCCGTCTACATGAAGAAGGGCGCCCAGAAGGACCTGGGCGTCAACGCGGGCCTGACCATCTTGGGTTACGTTCCAGGTGGGATCCGCCCTCGTAGTGAACCCTGGAAGAGGAAGACGTTGCTGACTTTGTGTGTGTTGTTTTAGGCATCCTCCACGCTCTTTACTTGGTTTCGTCTCAGTAAGCGCGTACACGTACATCAGCCGCATTTGCATCACCAGGCATGGTCGGGGCTCGGTGCGGGTATGGGCAGGTTTGGACAAGGTTGACGGGTGACATTCGTTGGTGGACGGTCATGTTTCTCTTGGATGCAATGTCGTGTCATTGACAGGGTCGGGCTGACGGAGTTGGGTTGGGTTGACACTTGTGGCTGTTTTCTCGTTCCTTCTAAGGAGCACTCGCTCATGGTTTCTTCGGCTTCACCTAAGGTTCTCTAACACATTGTTTCACCTCGGTCTTGAAAGCTTCTGTGCTCTCTGTGACAACATGTTCCATCTTCCGTATGTTTTGTGTCTGCTATGCATTTTAGCCCGTGTACCTCTCCGGCGGAGATGTTCAATAACTCAGCCTCGCACCCAAGGAGGTCGATCAAGATCAAAGTGCCATTTACTCAACATCCACAAGACTGGGCCTGGGCGGTGTTCCTGAACCCCTAGGGATATTTAGCTCAAGGACCCTGTGAGCTACAGCATAGAATACCGTAAGTACCAAATGTTTTTGCTTAGGAGAGATTTCTCCTCACAGCCTGTCTTCAAACCAGTGTCTAAGTAAGGCACGCCAACCCGTGGTCGCAACCACCATCTCCAACCACCACTCCGCCCGCCCACCTCAAACAACGCAACCATATCACCAGCCATTCTTCCCCAACCTGCCACATACGACCATAGGCGCAGGAAAATTCGGGATCCCGTCCGCTCTCCCCTCGACAAACCCGCGATCGCCGGATCAGTACTCAGGTCGGTGACGACTGGGGAATCCCCGGTGTTGTATGTTTTTGGTCTTTTTGGCTACTACGGGATGATCGATTGCTATACTCATCTTTTGTTTTCCCTGAAGGTAGTCTTGCCGTGGCCTAAACATTTGCCAGGGTAGTATTGTGTAGATACGAACCTATGGCTTCAAAATACCGAGACAGCGTAGTTTATACCAGCAGGGAATCATGGAACCATCAGGCTTGGAGAGTAAGCGTGTTGCAAACAAAATGGAAAGTAAAAGTATCAAATTAACCTGAATATCCGTAGAGTACCCCAACACCAAGCATACCGATTGAGTCCCAACAGAAACAAAACTCCCTTGCTCAAACAAAACACTCAAAACACGCTCGTATCATACAAACCCGCCAAGAACACCCACGCCTCTTGTTGTTTACTCAACAACCAACCCCTCCAACACCCTCATGGCCCGACTCCCCTCGCGCTCAAAATAAGACACCATCTGCTCACACTCGCGCTTGAGCTGCTGCTCCGCCAGCTCGGCATTGTAATAGATCCACTCCTCGACCGTCATGCGCTTCTCGGGGCTGGCCAGCTCGCCGCTGCCGCTGCCGTCAATGTTGTGGTGACGCAGCACCAGACTCGTCAGGTCATCGTCGCTGGGCGAGTGGTCTGAGGCCAGGGCAAACAGCATGTCCAGGTCGGCTGGCCGCCAGGGCGCCGTGCTCTGCAGTCCGGCAACCACGTTACGTTTTGAGGGCGACATGCTACGCATAGGGGTTGCTGTGATGGCGGATGGCTGCGCAAGCACCATGTGCTTGGAGGTTAGCCCAGTCGGTGCTGTGTTTGATGAGGGCGGGCGGTTCTCCGCGTCGGAGGACTGTGGGGATTGCGATGGGGAGATAGCAGCTTGGTTGGCGAATCGCGAGGGGGTGATGCGTGCCGACCGGGGTGTTGTTGGCTGCTGTGGGAGTCGGTCGGTTGATGATGGTGCGAGGAGGGACTTTTCGGATCTGCTCGGTGTCCGTGCGGCTGGGATGGTTGGAGCCGAGAGATGAGTCGGCGTTGGAACCTGGGAAATGACGCGTACAGGTTTCCTATTGATCTTTTCAGGGGTCATCTGTTGCGCCGACATGGACTCTAAAGCGCGGGGTGCTTCAGATTGCACTTCAGCCGGCGTCGGGGCCCGAGACGACTGTCGTTGCTCAGGTTCTTCAGCGGCAGTCTGTGATGCCGTTGACTTTTTGGATGGGCGGCCCCTTCCTCGTTTTTCGGTGCTGGAGCGTCTGACAGCTTTGGTCACGACAGTTCCCGTGCTCACATCGGGGTCATCCATGTGCTCCAGTTCCGTTTCCTGCAGCATCTCTGGTTCCTGCTGCGTTGCGTCGGGAACCGGGGCATCCGCTACTGTCTCCTCCACGGGATCAGGTTGAGGCGTTGGCTCCTTTGCCTTTTTTGTTTGTTTGGATGCTTTCCGTGTCCCGGCCTTTCGGCCCTTCTTAGGCACTACCAGGGTTTCGGTTGGCGCAGGTTGCTCCACGATCATCTCGGCCTGCAGTGCTTCAAAGTCGGCTTCAACCTCGGCTTCATCTGGCACTACAGGCGTCGGATCAAACATGGCATAGGAGTCGCTCTGGCCCTTCTC
This sequence comes from Trichocladium uniseriatum, assembly GCA_017139535.1. Classification (NCBI taxonomy): domain Eukaryota; kingdom Fungi; phylum Ascomycota; class Sordariomycetes; order Sordariales; family Chaetomiaceae; genus Trichocladium; species Trichocladium uniseriatum. Next base: position 296,814 of record WOUO01000025.1, on the reverse strand, counting down.
TCTTTGCGTGCTCGTTTTGCGCGTGGTGGTCTTCTTGGGGCGTCCCTTGGTTGGAACAGGCGCCTTTTCCACATGCTCTTCAGCATCGCTGCGGTAGCGCTCCAGTTCAGCTTCGAGTTGACGGTCGATTTCGTCGTCATCGGGAAGATTGGAGTGTAGAGACGCAGCGGAAGCTTGGGACCGAACTGATGACTGTGAAGCCTTCCGCGTCTTCTTGGCCGTAGAGGCCCGTGTCTTCTTCTTGGCTGCTGGTTTCGCGGGAGCGGCGTCTGCCATTTCGGTGTCCCCCAATGACGCTTCCGTATTCGAGTTGCCAATCGCGTTGCTTGCGCGTGTGGCTCGTTTCTTCGGTGCAGGAGCCTCGGCATTGGTGATAACAGAATCCTCCACGGCGTCGCTCGTACGCTTGCGTCCCCTTGGCGGATTGGCGGGTGGCTCTTGGGCCTGAGGCTCATCCTCCAAGATCTCGATCGCCTCGTCCTTCTTCGCTTTGGTCTTGCGCCCCTTGCCAACTGTGGCCTTCTTCCCTTTGGCCGTCTTCTTCCCCCCCTGTGTCATGGTGGACGCGGTGGTCATAACACTGTCGTCGTGGTCGGCCGTTATATCGGCGGCAGACGCGAGATCTGATGCGGTTGTGGCAACAGTTGCAACTGACTGTACTGAAAGCCGAGAGGCCTTGGAGACTCTAGCTGCCTTGGATCGTCCTGCCTTCTTCGGAGCAGGATATTGGTTGATCAAAGCAAAGAACTGGCATCCGGGTTCCCGTCTCGAGTGTTCGTCACTGGGATCTGGTTAGACGTGTCACCAGGCACTTCAAAATAGGGGGCACATACAATGGATTGTCGTCGGATTCCCAACCTTCGAGTGCCAAGTCGCAGTAGGCGCAAGTTGCCATATCATCTGCGTCGAGCGAGGGTGTGTATTTCCAGCCCGCCTCAACAAGCTGCAGCCGTCATCAGCCTTGGTGCGTTTCTGAGACGCAGGACTGGGCGCTCCTTACCTTTTTTGTTTTGCATTTGAAGCCCTTCTTCGATTCGTACGGCCACCTTCCCCCAAAAGTCGCCTTCCGCGCCTCGATCATCGCTGGGTCGAGTGGGTGCACCTTCCCGTAGTTGCCATAGCCCGCCTCGATTGCTGCGGTAATCGCCCACCCGCATGTCGGCGAGTGCTTCAGGTGCTCCTCGAGCGGGTTGTCACCCTCCTCCCACCCGTCGAGCGACTTGTAGCACAGAAAACACACCACATTGTCCGGGCTTTGGGGGTGCGGCTCGAAGAAGAATCCGGCTTTTGCGAGCTGATTGACATGCGTCAGCCATGTTTTTATCTTTGCGATTCGAAAGATTGACGTCTTACCGCGACCGGCGACAGCGTCTTGTGCGGCCATTGCAAGGTCTTGCCCTTCGAAACCGGATGAGGGTCACGAAACGAGGCCAAGCGATTCTCCAGAATAAAATATTGGTCGTCGGAGTCAGCCATCGCCATGGTGGTTGCTGGAAGCGCCAGCTTCGTCGGGTTAGAGCAAAGATTGCGGGTCGAAACGGTTGCGATCGATGTCGTCGACGCGTTGGGCGGTTTTCATGGACAAAAGGTGGGCGCGGTTGTGTCTCTAGGGGGTTATCGCGATAACCAAGAAGAGACTCAAACTGTTCCGATTCGCGATCGATGATAATCTGATCCAACGCGATTCGAGGAAACGGTGGGGGAGGAAGTCGCAATCAGAAGACTGGCGCACAATGATGATTGGCCAGGGCTGCCGCGTTTGTTTACATTGAGATTGCGGGTCTGTTTAGATTGGGAGTGGGGCAGGGATCGAGTCCCAGTCCAGCCACACACTAGCCACAATGTTCAGCCATGGTTGTCAGACGTGGTTAGGGTTTAAAGACCCCTGTCTCGTTTCTTTCAGGCACGAGGGGAAACTCGGCGACTTCCGCCTCCAGACGAAGTCAAGTGACGACATTCTTCATCTGTGCTTCCAGTTCTCGAAGTGCCCCCGCATCACCATCAAAACATCCGCCAATTTACCCATTGCAATGCGGTGAATTCGTGCAAGGCAGGCCCAAACACCGCTAAGCCAAACGGGGTCACCGAGGTAGTCCCCACCGATTGATGCATGAAAACCCAGTTCAGGTCGATATCGCCACGCCGACGACAACCGTCCAGACATCCCGCTGAGACTTTCGTTCGCGCTCCTGGTGGCATCACCATCTAAAACGCCCATTGAGAAGCAATACGGTAACGATTTTTTTTCTCGTAAGGCAGTTCTCGCTACAATCAGCTCAGTCATCCGAACTGTGTTGGAGAGCAGATGGTGTTTGTTGGAGTGACCAACCAGCCATCTTCCCGAGCTCCCCTCATTGCCCACAACAGAAATCCACAACAAGTCCACCAACTTGTGGGACCGGCAATGGGCCTGGCCGGCAGTGCGAAAACCGTCTCAAGGCCCCAAAAGCAGTCATGTCTCACTGCCGGTTATTGCGTCTTCATTTTCCGTCGACCAGGAGCCGTCTTCACAAAAGGAAGTCCGCACGTCGGCAGTCGGATTTCTATACCCTCCGTCTCTCGAGAGACACAACTGCCATTTGATCAAGCTTTTTAGTGCTTGCATTCCCGTCGCTTTGGCAGGTCCAGGGTTGCATCCCGATCCCGGATTCGTCCCCCGAACCATCTGCCATCCAATCATGGTTCTTGATGATTCGGTTTCGCCTTCTCCCCGAAAAGGTCCACACTTTATCGCCTTGGCCCATGATTCAGCCGCTGGCCCGCCAAATTATCAAACCAAACAAGAGTTCAGATAACGATACCCGAGGCAGGTCACAGTTTCATCTGACCGACTGTCACTTCCTTTTGCATTACTGGAATCCTTGCCATGGCCCACTTGCCAGCGGATGAAGTCCAGGAACGCGCAGGCTTCTAGAAGGGTGCGCATGATCATGTGGAACACGGCCGCACGATCGAGACGCAAGAAGCCTGATATTCGGACGGGACTGACGGGATCTGGGAATTCGGAAATCTGGGGCACGCCGTCGCTAGACATGGCTTCTCCAGGGCAGCGGGGTGAAGCGCGGGGGCCGTGAGGGGCCGAGGGGCGTGTCTAGACTAGACATGCCTTGTTGGTCATGACTGCCAGTCTCGACCCAGCCTGCCGGTCTGTCCATATGGGGCGGAGGCGGCGACGAAATACGATAACGCCCACCATTCGGACGTGCCGAGGGTTCCGGAGATACTTGTCTACCGATTTTGGCCGTGGGAGAAGCAGGGTTTTGCCAGCACAACCTTGCCTCAACATTCTCACCGGGGTTTGCAGTCGTGCAGATCTTTTTAAGTTCTTTACCGTGCTCGCTGCCCTCCCTAGTTTTCCCGACCGCGACCCTTCTTTCTCTTCTTTACCCCCCCCCCTGCCCCGGAAACCGACCTTGTGAGGACGCGAGAACCCCTCCCCCTCCCCTTGGCGCCAAACACTCGCCGCCTTCATAAGGTCAGGCCCGGAAGGACTTTTGGTCTCGGTACAGCACCTCTCGCTCGTCACACCCCGCCCGTGCCTCGACTGTTCTGGTTTCAACATCTCTCCAGTTACAGACGACGGCGACAAGTCAGACCAACCCCATAGCTGCTGCCCACCATGGAGGCTATCAACCCCTCCCTGGACAGGAAAGCTTCGGAAAAGAAGCACGATCCCTTCTATGCTCCCGACTCGGGTGTCATGGGGCCCCCCTCCGACAATGAGGTGGGCGAAGTGCAGCCTACGGCCGAGGTGGACTTTGAGAAGCAGAAGGCGGCCGAGGGCGAGGCGCATTTCCATCGCCTCGGCTGGAAGCGCCTCACCATTGTCCTCATTGTCACCGCCGTTGCACTCGGAAGTCTCAGTCTTCCGGGTGCCTTTGCCTCCCTGGGGATGGTGGCCGGTGTTATCCTGACGGTTGGCCTCGGGTTGATCGCCATGTACGCCAGCTACGTTATCGGCCAAGTCAAGATCAGGCACCCGGAAATCTCGCACTATGCCGATGCTGGGCGCATGATGTTTGGCAAGATTGGTTACGAGGTCATCGGTGTGATGTTCGTCCTGCAGCTCGTCTTCACCACCGGCTCGCACGTTCTGACGGGCGCCATCATGTTTGAGAACCTGTCGGACAACGGCGCGTGTACAATCGTCTTCACCGTCGTCTCGGGTATCATCCTGTTCATTGTCGCCATCCCGCCGAGCTTCTCCGAGATGGCCATTCTCGGATACATCGATTTCGCGTCCATCATCGCCGCCATCTTCATCACCATCATCGCCACGGGCGTTCGCGCAAGCGAGTCTGTCGGCGGCGTGGCAGCGGTGGAATGGAGTTTGTGGCCCAAGGAGGGCTTGACGTTTCCCGAAATCTTCATCGCCATTACCAACATCGTGTTCGCGTACAGCTTCGCGCTCTGCCAGTTCAGCTTCATGGATGAGATGCACACCCCGACCGACTACAGCAAATCCATCGTCACGCTCGGCGTCTTTGAGATTTTTCTCTACACCATCACCGGAGCCTTGGTCTACGCCTTCGTCGGCCCCGATGTCAGGTCGCCCGCCTTGCTCTCTGCTGGGCCCCTGGTATCCAAGATCGCCTTTGGCGTCGCGATCCCCGTCATCTTCATATCTGGCAGCATCAACACGACGGTCGTGGCGCGTTATCTTCACCAGCGCATGTTCAAAAACTCCATCATCCGCTACGTCAACACCCCCATGGGATGGGCCACTTGGATTGGCCTGGATGCCGTCATCACCCTCCTCTCGTGGATTGTTGCCAGCGCGATCCCCTTCTTTTCCGATCTTCTAGCCATCTGCTCAGCCCTCTTTGTCTCCGGCTTCAGCTTCTACTTCCCCGCCATTATGTGGTTTATGCTTGTCAAGGAAGGTGGCTGTTTTGAGCGCAAGAATCTTCTCTTGACGGCTGCCAACGCGATAACCTTTGCTGTTGGCGTTATTGTACTCGGAGTTGGCACTTACTCGAGTATTTGGGACATTGTGAGTACCTACCTTTACCGTCATCACCCTTGTCTTTACACAGGAGCGGCTGCTAACTCGCAGACTAGATTCATCGCTATGACCTGGGCTTGGTTTCGGATCCTTTTAGCTGTGCGCCCGTTGGGTGAGGTGCCACCAACAATAGCACAGCATGTCTTTTTGGTGTTTGTGGGAGTTTTCGAGGGTGGGAGGTGTTACAGTACAAGGGGTATCAACGCGCCAGAGGTTCATTCAGGCAATGGCAACCTGGTCGCCATGATCTTAATGATCGGTATTGATGAGTTTATGTTGTTAGGAGCATTTTACTGGAGTAGATGAGTTACGGTTTGCGTCTGGATATCTTAGCATTAGCGGCTCTCCTGGCGATAGATCGATTCTTGTATAATTACCGAGCATATCTTAGCATAGCGAAACAAGTTTTTGCAAACTATACCATATCCTGGGTGCTGTGCTGGTGCCGAAGCTACCCGGTGTTGATGACCGCCATTTCAGGGGTAGCATCCAACCAAAGGTGACATGTCACCAAGAAACCAATTAATTGCCCGTTTCGAGCCAGAGTAGCAAATCCCAAAAGCCCTTATCGCCCAACTCGAAGGAGTCTGATCCACCAGGTAACAGGCAAAAAGAAAATTTGAACCAAAAATTCGCAAAATGAAATGCCCAGTAACAGGATTGAACTGTTGACCTTCGCATCACTTGATATAACAGTGTTATATTAGTACGACGCTCTAACCAGCTGAGCTAACCGGGCTGCTGGATTGAATGTTTTGTCACACCCTTTTATTCCTCTAAGTGGCACACTTCCCAACCGAACCCTGAATAACAGCCGTGAAACCTCCACTAAACCCACACCACGGTGACCACACAACAAAAGGCTGGGTAAACGGGACTGGTGGAGAATACGGGTGGTTCACAGGGCGATCCCAACCAAAAAAAAAACGGGGGAGAAACAATTGCCGAGTGACACCTCCCACGCAACTCCACCAGAGACCTCGGTCTTTTCACGGGGAGTTGATAGGGAAAGCGGAAGACAAAATCATGTCACGTAACACGGTTCTAGAACCTCCCGATTCCCGAAGGCCACCGAGCCAAGGTTTACAAAGAGATAACAACGCTTACACAACACAGGGATGCCTTGCATGAATCGAAGGGCTCATTCCTAGTGAGTTAATTAAACTTCGTGGGCCTGGACCATGTACACTAGTGTTATGACACGCCGCACATAGGTGGTCTATGTAAAAGCCCCCACGGCCGGACAAACCCGGACCCCATACCCCATACCCCAGACCAACCTAGTTCTCCAGCCCCAGCTCCTTGTAAAATGCCTCGGAACTGGGCTTGCGGCCCAAGAACTGCTCCAGCGACAACATCTCGTCCTGCGACCCACCCTTCTCGAGCACCGTGTGGCGGTACCGGCGGCCCTGGGTGGGATCCATGGGGTTGCTCTTGAAGACGGTGTAGAACATGTCGGTCGAGTAGACCTGCGAGGACAGGTAGCCGTAGTATCCGGCGTCGTAGCCGCCAATCAGGTGGCCAAAGGTGGCTTGGCCGTTGCCCCAGGTGCTACGGAATCGCATGTTAGCCAAACACATAACACTCATGGTTGGGAAGAAGCCTTGGAAAGAACTCACCTGGGCTCGCCCTGTGCCTCGGGGCCCTTGATCTGAGAGATCTCCACGCGCAGATCGTTGTACAGCTTGGCGACGTCCAGCTCCTCGAGCTCGGCGTGGGTCTTGGGGGTGTGGACCCTCATGTCAAAGAGACCAAAGTGCAGCTGGCGCAAGTTGAAGAGGGCATCGTTGACGTGCTTGGTGGCAATGAGCTTCTCGATCAGATCATCGGGGATCGGCTTGCCCGTCTCGTAGTGGTTGCTCAGGCTCTTGAGCTGGCTCGGCGTCCAGCACCAGTTCTCGAGCATCTGGCTGGGAGCTTCGACAAAGTCACGGACAGTCGATGTGCCATGGTAGCGGGCGTACCGGGTCCGTCCAGCCAGGTCGTGGATGCCATGGCCCAACTCGTGGAAGAGCGTGACGACTTCCTCATGCTTCAGGAGCGACGGCTTCGTGGCGGTGGGCTTGCTGAAGTTGCACACGAGTGCCGTCGCCGGGTAGCGCCTTGTGCCGTCGGGCTTCAGATAGCCAGGCTGGAGGCTGAAGTTGGCAGCGTGGCCGTACTTGCCGGGGCGGGGATGGAGATCCAGGTACAGATAGCCGACAAAGCCATCGCCTTCGCTCGCATCATCCCACACACTGAAGATGATGACATCGTCGTGCCACGCGATATCTTCCGCCTTGCCGGTCGAAGAAATGCGCTTGCGGTCCTCAGGCGTCAGCTCAACGAAAACCAGGCCAAACAGCTCCTCGAAAATCTTGAGCATGCCAGCAACAGTCGACTTGAGCGGGAAGTACTCGGCGATGGCGTTCTCATCAATGCTGTACTCTTGCTCCACCATCATCCGGTCGTAGTACCTATGATCCCAGAGATAGTAGTTGCCGTCGAAGGGCAGACCACGGGCCTCGTGATCTTTCTTCTTCAGCGCCAGGAGGTGCTCAATCTCCTTGACACCGCCAGCAGCCAAGCGGCTCTTGAGGTCGCCTAGGAAATCCAGCACAGTTTTGGGCGTCTTGGCCATCTTGTCCTCGATGCGGAACGACGCGTGGTCGGGATAGCCGAGAAGACGGGCAGCCTCGTCACGAAGAAGGATGGCCTCCTTGAACAGAGGGGCATTCTGGTTGCACTGCTATGTGTCAGCTCGTGGTCCCCTCATCACTCAAAGTTGCGAGCATACCTTGTTCTCGTTCTCGATGAACACTCTCCTGCGTGTCTCGGGGTTCTTGGCAAACTTGAGCGTCGGGAAGAGGTCGGGGTACTTAAACGAAAGGCGGATCTTGCCCTCGTTCTCGCCGGTGCCCTTCTCCAAAGTGTCCAAGACGTCCTGCGGAACGCCATCGAGCTCCTCCTTGGAGAACCAGATGCCGTTGTTCTCCTCGTTGAGGTTCTTCTGGAACGCGATCTGAATCTGGCTCAGCCGCTTCTTGATCTCCTTGAACCGGTCCCTCTTCTCGCCCTCCGGCAGGCCGAGTCCGTTGCGGATATAGCTCTTCCTCTCCTTCTCGAGCAACCGCCCGCTCTCAACGTCCTCCAGGCCGGCGCTCTTGGCCACAGCAGCGTCAATTAGGCGATCCTTGTCTTTCTCGTAGCTGGCTGCGAGCCCGGAGTTCTTGTACACGGCGTCGACCAGGCGGAAGACGTCCTCACGCATGCTACACTCGATGGCGAACTCGTCCATGATCTTCTCGGCTTCGGTGCTGGCGTCACGCAGCGCACTGTCCCCGCTGACATACTGGTAGAAGCCCAGGATGCGGGCGCGCAGCGAGCTCTCATTCTCGTCGTCGGTCTGCGGCCGGATGACCGAGGCGAAGGTCGCCGCGGCGGGGTTCTCGTCCGGCTTGATGTTAGCAACGAGCGAGTCGAGCAGGGAGCGGGTCGTGTCGCAGAGGGCCTTGGAGTCGGCCACGATGTTCTCCTTGGTGCCCGTGAAGAGGGGCGGAGCCTGCGGGGGGTTTGCGTACTTGGCCATGTCGATGTCTGGTCGGTGAGTGAAGAAAGAGGGTTGTGATGAGTATGTCAGAGTGCCTAGAGCCGGACGGCCAGTCGTGACAGCAGAGAAGCCCCCTCCAAGTGGTACCTGGTGGGGTCGGCTGTACTTGAGCCGGGTGAAGAGGGCGAAAAGGCGGGGAACAAAGCGTGGCGCAGCCAGGATGACGGTTGTGGCGGAGAATAGGAGGATGGAGAAGAGCAGCAGGAACACGGCCTGCCGGATTGAGTAGAGATGGGGCGCCAGGGTGAAGTTGGGCGTTAATGGCAGCTGCAGTGAACCTTGAAGACCAACAGGTGCGGGGAAGGAAGCTTGAGGTGGGACAGGGCGGCAGGACACGGTTGGACAGAGGGACAGCGCGCGGGAGCCAGGCAAGGAAAGTGGGGTTGGAAGGTGGGCTCGGTCTGGAAGATTAGAAGCGCGTTCTGCCTTTAAAGAGCCGATCAATGTTTCGTCGAACAGGAAGGAGTGTGATTGGGCTGTCGTTATAAGACCAAGTCGTCACAAAGGGAGAGATGTGAGGAGTTCAATGGGAACACGGTTTCTTGGACGCGACGCCAAGTCCTGGGAATCGCCGAGGCATCAGCCAGGGGTCCGTGCATCTCCACCAACGAAGCAATATCAGGCGAGCAAGACAAAGGAAAGGAGATGCTCCGAGTGGAAAGACCCCGCGTTGCTGGCTTGCTCTCTACCTTGTTTACCCTATCCCAAACCCGAATGGTGCAACAACAATACCAATCCAGGCGCCCAAATTCAATACAGTCCAGATCGCACAAGACTCCAACGCCAGCCGCCCGTCACGGAAACCATGCAATGCCCTTCATGACTCTCATCTCACCCCTGAATCTACCCTCCTTCGTCAAGAAAGGGGGCTGAGATTCTCCTATCAAATTCCGTAGTCCTGTCGCCTAGTTCGAAAGAATGGTCCGGACGAGCTCTAATTGACGAGAAGGGTCAGCAGATGTGCAGCGTACCTAGCCTCGAACACCACGTACCTGTGTAGTTCACCTGCCCGGAGCTCGTATCAACGGCCTTGAGCAGCTCGTCCACCTCTTCCTCAGACATCTTCTCGCCCAGATTTGTCAGGATGTACTTAAGCTGGCCGACGCCGATAAAGCCCGTCATGTCTTTGTCGAACACCTGGAAGCCGCGGCAGTACTCCTCTGGCTCGCCCGGGTCGCGGAAGCCGCCCGGCCGGTTGAGAACGCGCTGGAAGGTCTCGAAGTCGACTGTTTGAACGAACCGTTAGTTATCTGCAGGAATATTCCAAGGGCGAACAAAGCCAACCCCGCACGGGGGTACTCACATTCGCCGCCGACGCTCTTCTCCAGGTCGCGGATCTCGGCCAAGGTCGGGTTCTGACCGCAAGCGCGGAGGAGATCGCCAAGTTTATCGAGGACGACGCGGCCGACGCCCCGCGTGTCAAAGAGCGAAAACGCCTCCTTGTAGTTGGTAGAAGCCTGTCCCTCGTAGTGGTTAGACATTTTGTCTCGTTGAGCCAAAGATATTCAAGAGCGGTGGTGCGCGTGGAAGAGCGTTCGAAGCGCAAAAGGTGAGTTGTCGAAACAACAAATGCGCGGTTCGAGTTGCGCTCTCTTGCTGACTTCCCGCGGTGTTCCCCCACCCTCCATGTTTGGCTGCCAGGGCCATGACAGGCCGCAGCGCTAACAGCGGGCGGATTTTAGTGGCCGATTGGCCTCGCTTTGACGTTGCAGCTGTTGACCTGGGCAACCGAGCGGCATATTGTGGGGGAATGTGGCAATTTTCCCTGTTGGCCTCACTCACCATTATGAATCTGGTTCGTAAATTGCGCTGGCGCTCGAAGAAAAGTTGTGGATGTTGGGTAAAAAGCGGAAGAGCGGTAAGGCGGGATGCGAATGGGAGTTGGTGGTGAAGGTGGACAGTTCTGGGCGGGAATGGGCAGAAGTGGTTCGTGGTCTGTGCCTCGCACCCTGGTTGTTTGATTGTGAAGATTGTTTACGGGGCAACCGTACGGTGCTCGCCCCCTCTCAACCCCTGTCCCTCGGGAACCCCTCCTTGAAATTTACCCCTCGATTTTTGTTGGAGGGTGTCTTCGCAAACAAGATTCCTCGATGAACTTGAGAGGGAACTAACCGAAAATGCCAATCGAGTTGTCATTCAGCGCCTATTCCAATACGTACAAGTTTTCCAGCTCCCCGAGTACTCTCGTTCTCCCGCGTTATCCACACTATCAGCGTCTTGTTGTTTACTCATTAGGGTTGGGGTTGGTGAAATGCTATCTTCCAGCATGGAGGGGACAGGGAAACTCGTAATTGGCGAGTATTTGCACATCATCGATTAACACCAAAAAGAAAGCCACATGCAACATTCGTGTAAACAGCACTATGACCTTGATCTCGTCGGCGTTTCGGCTCAAGGAATCTACCAATGACCAAAACGGCATCGTGGGGTGGGGACAATGGGAGTGCAATTCCCGGCAGGGGTTCGAGGCAGATGGACGTCATCCCGTCCATCTCCACGAGCCCTCGCACCTCCCTTACCTAGGTCCTCACAATCCAACCTGCATACCTAGTGAACTGTGATACGGGTCCTACATGGTCTCATGCAATCTGAGCGCCACATAGTCGTGCGATTGGTCTCGGAGTTCTGAAACTCTTTGCGCCTTCCGTCAAATTCCCGGAAATGCACCTGCTTCGGCGCCTGGCATCTTCCGCAATCGCCGTTCGTCCTGTCACCACCTGCTCCACCCCCGCATTCCCGTTTATGACAGCTTCCCTCCCGAATTCGTTACCCCACCATCTAAGCTTCGTACAACGACACTCGAACTCAACAACCACGATGGCGTCGACCGATACGACCTTGCGGGCTTTCTTCCAGTCCCCCAAGTTTGCTGTGGTTGGGGCAAGCAACAACACGCAAAAGTACGGGTACAAGGGTCAGTATTGCGCGTCCAGTGTTCAAGTTCAGCTAAGCTGCCCGTTCATTCTTCGCATGGATACGTATGTCGTGCTCAGGCCACTGGTATGGCCCGCACAACGGGACCGCAGACGCACCATCGCCTGGCTCCTAGGCTCTTAGGCTGCGGACCAAATCAGCACAGTCTCGACTAAAGAAACACGCAACAACGAGCCCAACACTGGCACTTACACTGACACTTGCACCCCGACCCGACTCGACTGTTTTCCAAACTAACACATGAAACCACGCAGTCTTCAAATGGTACAAGACGCACGACCTCGACGTGACCCCGATCAACCCGAGCAGCGACTCCATCATCGTCGACGACGTCGCGTACCCGACCGTCGCCACGCTTGCGGACCTGCCCGCCCCCCACGAGGACACGGCCGTGTCGGTCATCACGCCGCCCGCCGTCACACTCAAGACGCTCGAGAAGGCGAAAGAATTGGGCATTCAGGCAGTGTTCCTGCAGCCCGGCACGTTTGACGACATCGTGCTCGACTTTGCACGCGCGAACTTCAAGACGGTGGTCGCTGGGGATGGTGGCCGCGGGGGCGAGGGCTGGTGCGTGCTGGTTGATGGGGAAAGGGGGTTAAAGGGGGCGGGGAAGCTGTGATGGGCCGGGGGCGGTGGATCTGGTGTTGTTTCTTGTTGGCGTCGGGATAGTTGCTTCAAGTTGGTGGTTAGCGTCTGGTCTGGAGGAGATGGCACCGCGGCTCGGTTGGGGCGTATGGAAGTGTCTCCTCGAAGGCTCTAAGTCTAGCACAGTGCGCTTGGATGCAAGTACACGCGTTCATGTTGGAAAGTTTCAACTTTGGTTCTGACCCGGGGGTCGGGTTGAACGGGGTTACGTGTCGCCAACCCCAATTCATTCCGTTCACATTCGGTTCTTGATGTGTATCTCCCGCAATGACAGATATGACACCCCATCTTGCATTTGACATTCCATCTTGCATCTGACATCCCAGCTTGCGTATCTGGCATCAGTTCTGGACGTCTATCTACAGGGGAGGTGTCATATCCGAGGCGCTAGTTATGCATGCAGGTACCGGACTCTCGGGTCGAGACCCATTGTGACCCTACCTCGAATACAATACAGCCTACCTACCTAGTTCCGTCGAACCATTGTTATAGCTCATAGCGAAAGATTGAGTTCTCCCTCTAAAGGCGCAAGCTTGCGTGTTCTCTCTCGTGCAGATTCGCAGGATGCGCCAAAGCAGCTTCCACGAGCCACCCCTTACTGACGAGACGAAATCTGAACACTTCGCGCGTCGCAACATGTGCCGGGTGTCGTGATCAGTCACTTTCCATTAGTATCTATACATGTCTAGTCGGGTAGCGTGTTTCGGTGACTCAAGTGATGCCCAAGCGCCGTGTAGATTAAATAGAAGGCTTCGCCCTGCCCTTCCTGTCTTCTCAGTTCTTCCCGCAATGCTCACATCTGCTGCTCTGTCTCTCTCATCGCACTGAATCCTCACAACCTTGACGCTCCCACACCATCTCTCCTCTCTTCACTTCTCATTCGGATAGAAGTCTTGAATCACAGCGTCCAGTCGACAGAACATCGTCACCCCAGTTGTTGTAAGACTTCTCCGATTATTCTTCCTCCCTCGTCCTCCTTCTGTTGCTAACACTGTCCAGTACAACCTGTCTTAAATACCCATCCCCAAAGTTACAAGACAGAAACCAGCCATGCCTTGCTCAGTGCAGACCATTAAGGCTGGTTCGGCTCGGCGCGATGCCCGGTGTGGCTCATCCGCCTCTACCAACTACCGTAAGTGCCTCACCAGCGACGACACTCTTCGAACACAATGACTGACACTGTCGGCTAGAATGGGTAGACGGCGACGTCGCCTTTCTGCGGCCCGAGAGTGAGTTCTCGCCGGCCCAGCGGGCAGCCCTCCTGAAGTCCCGGGGTTCAGGGCATAAGGGCAACGGCGCAGGCGGGCAGATGGACCCCGAGACGACGGGCCACCCCGCGATCATCCTCCGCCGCCTCTCCCAGCGGTCCGACCACGTGCTGGTCACCACGGTCTCGGCGCACGGCTCGGGGCCCTACAACAACTTCCTCCCCCCATGGGAGCGCGCCATCGGCAGAGGGCACCGGGACGACTTCCGGGCGTTCCAGGGCTCCGAGCGGCCCAGCAACTCACACCCGGCCCTCCATCTCTCGGTCGGGTGCTGGCCCAAGCCGAAGACCAGCTGGGTCAACATCCAGGGGGCTTACGTCGTGCCGATAAGCCTCCTGATCCGCTTCACCAAGGCACGCGGTCCGTTGAGAGTCCACCCGGACAGCCTCAACGACCTCCGGCGTCACATGGAGCAGAAGTGGTAAGTACCTAACCACCCCAAATACGCACGTTCAAATTCGGGAGAGAACAAACCGTGACTGACATCACCGGCGACGCAGCAAAACATGGACCGCCCGCATGCAAGCCCTGCGTGCGGCAGACCCAACCCCCTCGCCGGCGGCGACACTCGCGGCACCATCCCTGCCGCGGGGGTCATGCCCGGTTGCGCGGCGATTAGTCGTCAACCACCCACCGCCGCCGCCTCCGAACCCCTTGCCTACGCCCTCGCGGGTGTCAGGCACCCCCGCTGCTGTCCCCGCTGCTGGGAGGCCCCAAGTTAGAAGCTGGGCCTCCGTCGCGGCGGCAAAACGATAAAAAAAAAACGACAACAACATCACTCACAGCGGCCCCGGGGGGGGGGGGGGGGGGGGGGGGGGGGGGGTTGTTGGGTGTTAATGCTCTATGCTCCATGATGATTTTTTTTGGGCCGGATTCATTGGCATGGTTCCTCCACTCTTTCGGGCTGTTGCCAATGGATCCGGCGGTGTACATTTTGGATAACAATACCAAACATGTTACATCGCGACCTATTGGTCGCCTGATCCGTCCCAAATGCATGTGTCCCGTGATTCCCGTGTGTGTTTGACGTCCGTCCCTGTCTCGACAAACCCTCCAATTCTCGCCAGTTGTGAGAGAAGTCGCGAGCCTGCTCCATCTTGGTTTCCGTCTTGGAGGAGGGCCCATTCTGCGCTTGTAAAAAACGAAAGTCCGCATCCATTCCCGGTAGTAGATACCATACATGTGAGTGCTGCCAGATATTGTCACCTTCCCTGTTGGGTGTCATTCGGTTGGTAACACCGGCCCTTCCAAGTCCAACGTAGGTAAATAACACAGCACACACTTAACAAGCTGAGTATAGGATGCTGCCCCGGCAGGACAATTGTCAGGTTCTCAGATGGAAGTGAGACTCGGTGGTTAACTGAAAGGACAGAAAACTTTAATGGCACAGTTCCTAGCTCCTGTCTACCTACCGTCCATCTGGAGCGGCCCGGTGACCGTGGCCGCCAACCTGCACTAGTACACTTCTAATACAAGCAGTAACCACCTGTCACGGAACAAGCAGTTCAAATCAGTCACTCTAGCTGTGTTCATGATCTGTGTTGAATACGAGGAGGATTCGTAGTATATATTGGCTGATAAACATCAGAGTCCAGCGCACGACGTGTTACATACACTCTATACCTATTTAAGGAATCCACCTCGCTGCCTGGAACGCCAGAACACAAACCAGTTCTAACCAATCACTACCAACGACAAAGCTTGACGATGTTCTGGAGCGTGTCGTCTCTCTTCTGGAACATGCCGCCCATCTTGCTGACGCCACCGCGCCCAGTTCGCCGAGGAAAGGCACGATGAAGAGGGCAGCGCCAATGATGGTGAGGATCAGATTCTTTGCCTTGTCCCGCGCCTGCTGTTCTTCCCACTTCTCCTCCGCCTCGCCCATCTCCTTGGCTGCCTTCATGCCCTCGACCGCCTCAGCCAGCATGAAGATGGGCACGGAAATGACCTGGACGACGTCGTCGACGTCGCCGTCCCACATGCCCGAGATGATGTCCAACTTGGTGGTCATGATGTCAAGCTTGAGTTCGTCGATGCTGCCCATGCTGTTGGTGATGATCTCCATGGGGTTGACCACCTCGACTCGTCGTTCTTGGCCGGCCACCCGTACCAGTCCCGGATCCCGGAAGACGGGGGGGCACATGCTGGCACCCGGGTTCTGGCAATACACGACGTCCTGTACATGCCCGTTGAAGTTGATCCATTCCTCGGCCACGCCCGTGTCGTTGAGGAGGTCGGTGAAGAAGCCCTCGCGGTCCCGCAGGGTGATTTGCATAAAGCCGTGAGCCAGCATCCGCAGTCCTTGTTCGGGTTATTCCCGGAGGTTGTTCAGTGTGCTAACCATGTGGAAATCCTGGTCTTATAGGGACGATGCTGAGCACAGATTCCGGGCTCTCAAGGTGCTGAGGAGCTTTGGCGCATGGTTCAAAGACAGTATGCTTCCGTACACCGTCATCTACAGGTTCACTATCCAGCTCCTGTTAGCCCTTGACTTTGCTCATAGCCACAACGTTATCCATATAGGTGCACTTCCTCTGACTACCCGAAGGATTCTGACTAACGAACGTCTAGATATTAAACTAGATAATATCTTCGTTAAGTTCTAGGACCCTTCCTATATCGAATTAAAATACCTTGTTAAAGCCCCTATTCCTTAGTAAGATAGAACCGAAGAGAAGTACTCTCCAGTTTCCTCCGTTCTGCTTCGCTACTTCTACTTTAGCAAGGTAGATTCGGGGTAGGTTACCGAGTTTAATATTACCCTAGGTAACTAGGGAGTCTCTAGCTAGGCTATACGCCACCTAAGCGAACATATCTAGCCCGTTGCTCTTAGGGCCTCCAAGGTTCTAATCAAAGCTCCCTAGGACGCAACAACTAACTGGTGGAACCTCGTTACCTTGCTTCTCGAGCTCTACCCCACGGTGCGCATATTCGATGGAAGGGTTCCGCCCGATAGGCATTATAAACTCAAGGAGTATGTGGCTAAGATTGTGGACCTTTTTGGCCCCTTTCCGAAAGAACTGCTAGAAAAGGGAGACTAGGAGCTTGTTCAGAGCATTTTTGATGAGCAAGGAAATCCCAAGGATTGCCCTCCGATGAATCGGCCGCCCCTGGCATCGGAAGCGTTCATGCCAGGTATGAGTCAGGAGGACAGGGAAATCTTGATATCTCAAACAGCGGACTATCTTTCTAACCTCCATCCCCCAAAATCCGCTTTCAGGAACGAAATGAAAGATTCTCTTTATCGGCCCAGCGGAATCTGCCATCGTAACTTCGTAAGGTGTCTTTCATCAAGGTTCTTCAAAGACCTGCAGGCCTGGATACTCTAGTTTAGTTGCTTGATCCATTATGATTACTGCATGCCTATCCGCTTGTTCTGAGGGCGTTTCACATTGCGGGTAGGTGCGACGTACCTTTTTCGATGCCAAGCCTAGCCCTCAACGTCAGTCGCCTATGGGCAAGGAAGGCGATACTTCAAGGACGGTGGGAACGGCGGGTGGTATAATCCCAACGACCCAGGCATGGGCGAGGAGGAGCCGTCGTGCGACTACGACCGCACCTTCACAGACCTTGACGATCTCAACAACAACGCCTGCGGCCTGAGCTTGTTCTGTCGCCAGATCTTCGCCATCCAGGTGCTGGAGGACATGCTGGACAATCTGTCTGCCAAGCACAAGAGCGCCGACAACGGCTATGACACCAAGTTCGATGCCTACGTTCGCTACATCAATCGGACCACGCCGTACGCAATTGACGATTACATGACCGAAGAGGGGGGTTTTGAACTGTAAGTCCCCATCCCGCCGCTAACCCCTACCCTACCCCGCCTCTTCCCGATGATTACGTACTGATACAGCGTGACGATCAGTCTTTGATTGCTCGATGACGCCTGGGATCGGGCAAGGGGAATCGCGGCACTGCGCTGATTTTACCGAGGCCGAGCGCAACATGTCCCTGACCAACCAAACTGTGGAGTAGACACCGTATTTAATTTTGGTTGCGTAGAGGGGCGAGTCGAAGAGGAGGGATTTCTAGTAGGCGAAGGTAGTGCGAAAGGTATGTTAGCAGGTAAGGTTACCGATACAGAGGGGGCTGCCGCTGGGGGAGGAGGGAGTGGATGATGATAGGAGGGGTAGTTTAGTAAGGGTTGGTAAGGGGGGAAAGTCCTAGGCGGAAAAGGCCACGACGTAAGTAGGTGTATTGTTAGTGTTATCGTCGTCTTCGTTGTCGTCGTTGTCGTCGTTGTTAGTAGGCATCTCGCAGACCACGACAGTGCTAGTAGAGAGGTACTCGGCGCATTTCTAGCAGCAGAGGGCGACGAATTCGGCCGGGTAGAGGTAGCTGTTAGGGAAGCGGTAGGGGTAGACGGGGTCGAGGGGTGGGGCGCCGAGTAGGACTTAGGTCATGGCGTCGAGGTTGGCGGGTGTTGCGAGGCGGATGATCATGGTGGTGGTGATGGTGAGGGTTGATTTCACAAATTTCTTTGTAAATCGATATACTATCTATTTGTCCTTTCCGTTAAGCGTAGTGAAGTCGAATTTGTAGATTGGATAGCGGTAGTACTTAATTTTTGACCCCCATTTTAAACAGGAATGACATTGGAGTCACACTTTCCCCACTTAGTTCAACGCGGTTGTATCTCACGCGTCGGAATTAACTACCCTCTTCCTCCTAACAACTACAACTTCGTCAATTCAAGGCTAAAATGTGTGCATTTGAGCTAGAACTATCGCTAAATGTTCGATCTATTAATGGGAAAAGGAAGTTTCTTACCCCCGAAGAGAGGAACAAAGGTGGCCGATGCCCTGAGGGTTATGTGGGAGATGGTCCCGTAGACCCTGATTGACCGGCTGATTGATTCAATACCCCGTCGGCTAGCTGCAGTGCAGAAGGCACAAGGATAGTATATCAAGTATTGAAGCCCTATTAAAGAGCTTCAATTTTAGCTACTTTACTTGTAATTTAGCCCTATTTTGGTTGCGTAATAGGTGTTGGTATATTTGGTGGTAGCTGGTGGGTGGGGTACCAAGATTGGAGTGTGGCTCTACTTTTTAACCAAGACTTTATTTATATACCGCACGGACTCTCATCTAGCTTAGGTTACCGGGGCCTTTAGAAAGCCTTTTCCTTTGCTCAATCCCTTCTAAACAACCACATTACCAAACGCAAACAAAGACGCGATTATTCTATTTTCTTGCTTCAATCTAAATATTCTAATGCTAAAATCTTAATACTCATCCTTTTTTACACAACGAAGGCTTCTTCTGCTTAGATTGGATTATTCGCGTTACTTCGAGCCTTGAGAGTCCTCCATACCGCCTTCCGCGACCGACGTTGAGGGCCAGGCTTGGCATCGAAAAAGGCACGTCGCATCTACCCGAAATGTAAAACGGGTATCAAACCCGTGCAGAAATCATATGATCAAGAAACCGAACTAACGTATCCAGGCCTGCAGGCCATTAAAGAACCTGGATGACAGACACCTTACGAAGTTACGATGGCAGATTCCGCCGGGCCAGCTTCTACACGACCTGTTCCGGCCAGTGCTACGCAGACTCAGAAGGTAGTAGATCTCACTACAGAGGAAGCCGTTTCGAAGCAAAATGGAGCCCCCAAACCAGTGTTTAAGATGAAGCGCACGGGTCTTCCAACCTTACCTGGCGCACCCGACCTTTGGCGACCACCGCGCAACAAGTCTCCATCATTGAGCCCGGCTTTCCATTTACCTAGGCCAACGCAAGCCACTCCCAAGGCGAATGGCCATGATCCGGATCCGGAACCGGCTCAGATTGTGAGCGATATCCTGCCACCCACTGCGGCCGCCCCATCAACACCTACGCTAGACTCCATGTCTGCGCCAACGGGCCCTAAGCCGAGCCCTGCGTCAGATGGCACGCGGAAAACAAAATATGCCACCGACGAGGAACGGAGAAAGGCAACCAGTCTTGCCTTGAAGCGTAGGCACCCTCACCACTTATGTTTCCGCGAGAGATACGCGACGGAGGCAGAATGCTAAGAAGTATTAGAACGATGGGCCTCCGGCATCATGGATAATGTCCACAAAAAGCGCCTCGAGACGGTAAGACGGAATAAAGAGGCCGCTTTGCTCGGAACATCGAGCGCGGCAAAGTCCCCTGGGCTTACCGGCATCATCAAACACGCACAAAAGACCCCAGGCACGCCACACAGGTTGGCTGCGACCTCGAACGACCATGCGCGGAAAAGATCCGTGGTCTCTGAGCAACTCGCCCGTTATCTCGACGATAAACCTACACCCGCCGTCCCCGCCACCCCAGACGATGGGCGAGGAGCCACGAGCAGCGAGAAACACGAGACCATTGACCAACCGAGTTCACCCGCGTCAGATGTTGAGATGCCTGATACTGAGCCGGCCAACCCTCGAGAGGGCAGCATCGACAGCGAATTGGCAGAGGACAGCCTATTTCCCAGTCACTCTGATTCGGGCCAAAAATTTGAACGTTTGGAATATATGACAGGGAACCCACCCAAGTCTCTTGATAAAACATCTTCAGGGCGCGCCTACACGAAAGTCAAAGGTATGTGTGCCGAGTGCCAACGTGATCTTACGAATCCCTGCCTAACACGCCTTATAGATAAAAAGGGGGGCTGGATCACAACCTACGGCGCACTTATGCCAGAGGGCTACCGATTGTCTACAACCACGCCGCAGCGACCGTGGACATGTCCGGTTCGGTCGTGCCGCAAGGCATTTCCGGAAATCCTCCGCCTCGGTAGCCATTTTGTGGTAAGTGGTCTGCCTGCAAACCAGATCGTTCCTAAAACGCTGCTAACCTGGGACAGAGGACGCATCGAGGGGCAGTGTTACATGACAACGAAGACGGCACGTTTTCGGTGCGCGGAATATACGCCCCATTGCGCCGCGAAAACACCGAGTCAAGTCGAAGGCAACCAGCTATTGTCGTTTCTCAAGGCTCCGGCAACCCTCCACTATCATCCGATGTGATCCCCTCCTTGGAAACGGTCGAAGACGGCTCTGTGACCAACTCAACCACGCCGAGTGAGAAAAAGTCTCAAGCGCTGGCTGAAACCGAACCGGATGGAACTGAAGAAGCCCTTTGGAGCTACCTGCAGCCACACTTGATCAAACACAAAGGACCCATTGTCCCCGCTAAAGGTTGGGTCCCGCAGCTCATTACCCTTCCGAGGCTTCGCGAACTCGACTGGAACACACCTTGGCTCGCTGAACACCCATTCCACGACTCGCAGCCAAGAGATGTTTCGGCTGCAATAATTCAGGTAACTGGGGATCCTGCGCAAAATCCCTGCGTAAGGTGCCTGGACGGGAAAGGCCCGTTCAAGTCCTGCGTTATGATATCCGCGAAAGCACACAGAGACCCTCTACAAACCATCATCAGCTGTGCCAACTGCTTTTACCATTACCGCCAAACATACTGCACACACAAAGAATGGGGCTTGAAGAGGGCACAGAAAATTCTGAGTGCTAGGGCCGGGGAACTTTCAGACGACGACAATCTTGAGCAGGACACACCAGACAGCACTGTTAAGGACGAGGTGATGGAGGATATGGATGGCTCGGCCGCTGAATCGTTCTCTGCAATGAACAGCATTCCTACCGGTATCACGGAGGCGGAACCTGGGAGACCGTATGACATGTGGCCTGGTAGGGAAGGATTCGTTTGTGAAAGGATTCGAGACTGACAACGCGTCTAGATGATAACGGTTCCCTTGGGATATTGTGGGGCGCATTGCTTCCCTCTGGCTATCAACTCGACGCAACAATCCCTAACAGGCCCTGGGTTTGCCCTGTGCGTACTTGCCGGAAGGCTTTTGTGAAAAAAAGCGACCTTGGGTTTCATTTTGCGGTACGGCTATTACCTCCAACCAACTGCGTTTACCATTCCTTCCATAGCTGACTCGTTTTGCCTGCTAGCGTGTCCACTTCGCCGCCCTGCTAAATGACAACGCCGACGGGTCTTTCTCGATCAAGGGGGTTTACCAGTCGAAACAAGCCAATGTCGGCAAAGGTGGCAAGATTCTGAACAAAGCCCCTCCTATTGTGGTCTCCAAGGAGCCCTTAGGTCGCAACGACAGCACTCCGTTGCCCAAGGCCGAGCTTCCGTACTACCTTGCAAGAACTTCTATCGGCGGCGTTGAGGACGGAGATATTTTGCAACCCCAGGAAACAACGCCCAGCGGCGGTCGGGCAGGCTCCTCAACTAAGAATTCTACGAGGGGCGGTCTCAGAAGCTCAGCGGATGCCTCTTTGGAAGTGGAGGAGATGGAAGTAGACGGCAGTGAAGGCTCCAAAGCCGCAGATACATTTGCGAATGGCACGGGTTTGCGGTCGGCGAGGAGACCAGAGGTCAAGCGCCAGACGCCCTCTTCCCACCAACCCGCACCATCGTCGCTAATCTCCCCCGGAACTTTCCACGCCCCTGCCGCCCTCCTTGAAATGGAAGACTGGGAGGTAGCACCCGGCCGTATCCGAGAAACGGCCGCCGCTGAACCCGAGAGTAAGTCCCTTGTTCTTCTTAATCCACTGTCACAAACTGACCGTACACCAATTCAGCAATTGCCTTCTCCAAAGCCTACCTCTCAGCCACCAGCCAGGCCGTCCCCGTCTGCGACGACGTCGCCTTCCGCGTCGACACGGTCCATTCGGGTAGCACACTGCGCCTCGAGCCCGACGCCAACGCCACGCGGCTCTGTTCGGTGGCGGCGGGCAAGGTGCGCGTCAAGATTGGGGATGAGGCCGAGTTTGCCGTGGGGCCGCACGGCATGTTCAAGGTCAAGGCCGGGGTGGTGTGCGCCGTCAGGAATGGGCTATACCTGGATGCGGTGCTACATACGGTGGTATTGCAGGGGTTTTAGGTACGGTGAGGGGTGGTAAGGGGATGGTTTGCGGTGTAATCCTTAGGTCTAATTGTATTTTGCCAGGTTAGAAGGAAGTTGGAAGGATGGCTATTCGCGAATGTTAGGCGGCTGTTCATAGCTCTTGATTCTTGCCTTGGTATTGAGTGTTTCTTTCATGACGCCGGGGTGTATGGAAACCCATACCCCTGGGTACAATGAATAGCAAGAGCCAAAGATGCCCAACTTAAGACACGATGAAAAGGAAGAGTTTGAACCAGGACAGGATCGGTCATCGTTAGACTAAAAACTATGGACCATATTGAAACCCGTCAAGAGTTCCAGGGACTCGGACGATGTGAGCGATTCAGAACAGGGATAGCCATCGGCTGGATGACATCATCGCGGGTCATCGACAACCCAATCCATTTCGTCACGATCGGGGGTTTCTCCCGTTTTAGTGTTACGCTATGTATAAAATCAGTCCGGTCGATTCATCTCTCTAGTCCAGATTTTATGCCCTCAAACATCAAACGTCTTATTGAATCCCAATTATCTATCTCAAATTACAACCACAACCACAATGAATCCGGTATCGTCAACAGGCGGCGGCAAGGCAGCGCCCACGCAGACTCCGGCAAACGTGAATCTGGGCCAGGACAAGCCAAAAATTATGGATGAGCAGGGTGCAATTGGAAAGCAATTTACACGTGAGTCGTTGGCGAGTTGAAAGTTGGGATTGGACGTGGAAGCTGATTGCGACATTGTCCGGCAGCCGAGGGAGCAGTTGGTGGAACTGCCCAAAAGATTGGCGGCCCGCTGGATAAGGAAGGCATGATTGGCAAGCAGTTCACCACTGAAGGGAGCATCGGAGGAACAGTGCAGAACATGATGGGCGGGACGAGCAAGAAATCAAACTAAACGGACGATTACACGCCAGGCGCGTTGACGAGAATCATGGCTTGTACGAATACTTGTATGAAATGGGATTTGAATTTTCGCTCTCTCTATTTAAATCCGTATTTCTCGGATATGTTGAGTCCTATGCATATGTGCATCAGAATGCTCTTTCTGTCTCGGGCTCAAGTTCCCCGCATCTCGTCACCTTGCCCCTTCCCTCTGTCTTAGACTTCCTTCGTCTGCCATCAGTCGTATGTAACCGTTTTCCCTTCTACCACTGAGCCGCTATTTCGTGTAACCCCGCCCTAACGCCCAGGCAACGACCCAATCAATTCCCGTTGTTTGGTCAGTTTAGAATAAGATCCCACTGAGACATGGCTGGGAAGTGGCTGCTGTCAGTGCACTGTTGACCGACACTGTGCTCTCAGCCGCCAGCCAGATTTGGATCGTTTAGTTCGCTGGGCGGAACTCCGCCTTAAGAAGGCGGCGCCGCCCTTCAACTCTGCTTTTTCGGTGTACACAAGCACTCCGAGCTGTCCGGACGGCGGAAACCCGAAGCTGTCCGCGTCACAAGATCGCCTGGGCCCTGGGCGCAGCCATTTCCGTCACTAATATCTTTGTTAAACCAGATCATCTGCTACTAGTTCAGGATTCTAAACCATGTTTCCCACCACTTGTCCCGCTCCCCCAGCCGCTGCCGCCCCTGCTGCCGCTGGCCCCGAAGTCGAATGGTTGCAGAGCCTCCCGATTCGCGCACCGATGCCGCAGTCGCTATCGACCATTGAGCGGAGCAACCCCCCACCTCGGCGGAAGTCCTGCTCTGGTTGCATCAAGGCCAAGAGGCGCTGCACCCTCGAAGTTCCCGCTTGTCAGAGATGCACCCAGCGGAACCTTGACTGCATATACCCAAATGGGAGGGTCATGAGAAGGCGCCTTCCCAGCCTGCCGAGTCTTCCGGGCACTTCAATCCTCGCTACTGATACACTGACACCTGGTTGGGATCTTTCCGCCGCGTGGAACCCGACATGCCTCGGTGGACTGCAGCCCATGCAGGCCGAGCCACACCCGCTCGTGCCCCTTGGATCACACCCTACGGTCCCCAGCTCGGCGGCCCCAATTGCTTGCAGCCTTGGTGGTTTGGATCCCGTCCTGGAAGTCCCAGATATGCAGCTCAATGACTTGGCTCGTTTCTCAACCGACATGCCGTCATTAGTGTCATTAGATACCGTCCAGCGCAGTCCTGAGCCAGAGAAGGCTGATGGGATAACTACTAATACCCACGAATTGGTGAACACGGCCCAACCGCCCATCACCTGGTTCATCCAGCACCGCCTCAAGTATGCCATTGACAGGATACGCGCCGCCCCTCGGCAAATGGTGCTCGAGAATCAGACCCCTTGGTGCCATCCTTGCCTTTACGAGCACAACATGCCTAGGTCTATGCAGGGTATTTCCGTCTCGTGTCATGTGTGTTTTTCAAGAAAGGCCACACACGGCTAACACATAAGCTCTAGATGCGCACTCATCCTGCGCCCTGTCAATGGCCAAGAATGCCGTTAATGCAGGCGTCATCTTTGGTTCCATCGAGAACCGTGTGCAGGAGTTGGTCTCGTCGCCCATGCCGAGTAATGCCCACGAAATTCTCGCCCGCACACAGGCTTTGCTCCTTTACCAGATAATACGCATCTTCGAAGGCGATGTCTACGCCGGCGCAGCGGCCGAGGAAACCACCCAGGCACTGGAAGATTCGGCTTTCGCCCTGCTGGACTACATCGTCTTTGAGGAAGCCTCAACCATGTCGCGTGCCGCTAACGAGTCCGACGGGTCATATTCATCGCCGTCAGAGTCCGGCGTGTCGCAGTCATCCCTGCCGTCGGTGACGCAACCCATTAATAGCCCGAACCCCAATCCGAGCCTAAGCCCCAGAACACCGCAACATCTCAATCCCCAGCCGGATCTTCCACTGGACCTTCCCTCTTACCCGCTGGACGCAACCCGAACCTTTTGGCAAGCTTGGATCTGGCAAGAATCGGCGCGGCGGACAATAGTGACCATATTTTGGTTTGTCCAGTGCTACCGCGCGCTGAGAGGGCGATTCTTAAACACGTGCCCGGGCAGACTCGCCGAGGTGCGGTTCTCGATTACCATGTCGGAGCACCTGTGGCGCGCGCAGGACCCGGTCAGCTTTTCTATTGCGTGGTGCTCTAAGCGGAGGTTTATTATTCGGGCTGAGGAGTAAGTTCTTTTCTCGTTTCTTCTCTTGCCTGCCGTAGGGTCGATCACGGTGAACAAGAGTGCTGACATGTATGTTGGACAGCTTTTCAACGGGTACTCTGGGAACGGCGCTGGGCGACGCGAGGGCGGATGAAGTGGACATGCTGAGCAAAATGCTCGTGTCGAGCTTTTGGGGAATTCAAAAGACCAAGGGATGGTTGCTGTCGGTCGGTGGTGATCTATAATGGGAGAATTTGACCGAGGTTAGCGGCCACCTATCTCAGCGACAGTGGGTGGTGCTCGAGGTTGAACCTCAATGAAAGTGGATTGGAAATGTAATTTGACACCTGGGAGCATGTAAATGTCAGAAGCGCCGATGTCACTTTCGGAACCTCGTTTGTCTCCGGCGACAACACATGTGGACAAATCATGAAATAGGAAAGACAAAATCACAAAAGACCACAACTTGGGGCGAGACACCAAGCGTCAATTACCAGAACCCATCATATTCTCATTACTTCATTACAAGCGACATGCATCACAAATCGTGAAAATCGTAACCCCCATGCAACAGTTCCGGTGACCTTTGCGGTCAGCCACCCATCCCACAAGTCCTGTTCCACCGGTCCTAACCCTCCACTGTGTTCCGCCGCTGCTCAGACTCTAGAGCGCGTCGCCATCCAGGTTGGGCCACTCTGTGCCCTGCTGCTTTTGTTTGAATTCTTCATTAAACCGGGCCTCGTCGGCCTCAATTTCGGCCAGTGTCTCCCGGATCTGTGATCCAAAGCACGTGCCAGAACCGGAAGAAGAGATGCGAAAGGTTGGGGGGGGGGACATGTGAACTTACGCCGGCCATGAATGCGTCGCCAGTGCTGGCGTAAGCGAGGTCCGATGCCTTGGTGGCCTGGTTGGCGTAGTTGAAGAGGCGGGTCTGGAAGCGGCGGGATGGCATCAGCTGGTCGAGGACGGGCATGTTGTCGACCTCGGCGGTGAGAGCAGCGGTGGAATCGGCAGGGCGAAAGGTGAGCTCCGGGTGAGAAGAACCTGAACCCTGAAAAACCCGTCAGCAAAAGAGCAGAGACAACAAAAGCTCAGTAAGTCAGAGCCAGTCTGCCGCGATCATCAATGGGCGCCGTGTTTCAAATGCACCATCAAGCCCCATGGACAGGCGAGTTCTCTCGCTCTGCCGACCTTATACCCCGCAAATCTATCCTTTTCCAGGCCTGAACATATCGAGACCGAAGGCATGGAACCGTAGGTGTAACCAGCACCTGGACCGTCGGGCGGTGTTCCCTCCTACCGGATGGGAGAACCAAGCTTGAGGTACCCTAGGCGCCAACGCCTCCCTTTACTACCCTCGATCAAACAAACACTCAAACCAGTTTGCCAGAGTGGTCCCCAGCCAAACTTGAAAGAGAAAATGTTGGTGTGATGAGAGAAGGCAAAAAAAGGCGGAAGCATCCCCATTCTAACCGGACGAGCTCCCCGTCGGTCCAGCCGGGCGAAATAGGGAATTGGAATCCCTGTTGTGTGTCCTGGAAGGGTTGACGAGGAAGAGTCCTGAGTAGGGTCGCCCGGTAGCGGTTGGGGATGCGGAGATGACAGCGCTGTGAGGTTTTTTGCTCTTGCAGAAACGTATGACACGATGCCGGCAAACTGGCCTCGGGTGGGAGAAGACTTACCGAAACGGTGATGGGGCTCGAGGCGGGGTCGACCTGGTTGGCCATCTCAACGTCGTCGGTTTGGAAATGGTTGGATGCCATTTTGGAAGTGAGTGACAATTGTCGAAGGAGGGGTTGAGTTGAGAACGGTGAAAGAAAAATAAAGGTAAAGGAAGGTGAAGAAGGAAACCGAGGCACAAAAGAGTGGGCGCCAGAGAATTGTTGAAGTCGACTGAGGGAAGTGAGAAAGCGGGAGAAAGTTGTGGGAGGAAGAGGTCGCTGGAGCGATGATTTTATACCCGTCTGGAGTCGGCTTGTGCACGTTTGCAATTTTGCATTTCCCCCACTTTCTTTGCGATGCTATTGTTTGTCGATGTGAATTGCTATCGTCGAACCTGTGGGTGGTCGTGGTGTGGAAGCCTGGTGGTGTTGAACTTCGGACGAATCCCGAAGTGGGTCCCGGGGGAAGGCCGTGACGCGGCCCCACTTCGCCGGCACCTTGCCCAAAAGTCCGTTGAGAGGCATCCTACCGACCTCTTTTTTCTACTTAAGAATACGACGCGCTTCGGGCTTAAATGTCAAAAATCGTTTCTTTCTACTCCCAAATCCTACGGTGGATAATCGAATCGCCGACTCGAAGACCTTTTTACTTGACATCCCATGCCTCTTCCGGCTTCTTTCCTTGGGTCGCTCTGACGGACCAAAACCCTCAAAATGACCAAGAATACCAAGAACGCGACACGTCGTGCAGTGGCATGTGCTCGCCGTCAACGCCGCGAGAAAATGGCTGCCAAAAAGGCCCAAGGCCAGAGCACCGTCAATCCCACAGCACCTGCCACCGACCCTCCTGCCTTTCCGGCCCTCGCTACTCAGAATACTCCCATTCATGAAGCCAAGGTTAGTCCGAGTTACCCTATCCCACCAACATTTTTCCTGACTCTCCAGTCTAATCCGCACCCAACACACCAGGCACTGCGTCGTCGACGGCATGAAGAGAACCAACTTCGTATGGTCAAGAGGTCGGCGAAATGCTCAGCCCCCATCCTGAAAGATTACCGCGAGTGCAAAACAATAACAAAAAAGCCGTAGAGAAGCTCGGTGAGGCCAAGAAGAAGATCCAGGAGCTTAACGAGGTCGTGAATTTCCTGGTCCGACAGGCTCCCCATAATGGGACCTACTTTCACCAGGTTGGTGTTCAGTGGCCGAGCTAGTCTGAGATCTCCTGTAAATTGCGTGTTGGCTAACGATGGTGATGCTGGGAGGGTAAGCGCGAGTGAGTTAGGTGGGCGCGGGCTGCGTGAGGAGGAGAATGAGGGTAAGGATGCGAGTAGATGGGGTTTTGGATCCGGTACCGGGGCGATTAACGATGCTGAACGCCGAGGATTCATATGTGCCAGTGGGACTGGAACTTCGAACCCATGGATAGGGTATCTGGGCCTACCAATGACAGACATTGAGGTTGCTCCTTCTGGAAACTGCTCGGTCACTTACACCTCGCCCGTCCACCCTTGACCCTAACCCTGTCCTGAACTCTGATCTCCGGATGCACATACTGAAGCCAGCCGGATTGGTCAGACATGCTTGGGATTCGCTCGCCGGCGATTGGAGATGGCCGCATCGAGTGAAATGGGAGCCACAAGCGGGAAGGAGGGAAGTTGTAGTATTACCCTCTGCAGAGGTCATCAACGGACGATAGTTGGGCTGTTTGGTTACAGTTGCAACCCTTCGTCTTCTGTTGCGCAAATGCATCAAAAGGTCATCTGCCAAGGCAAGCGATGCAAGTGTTGGCAATCCAGCCAATCACTCCCATTCTCCCGGTTGTTTGCCACCTGCCAATGGACTGCACACCTGGCAGCTCCACTCCAAAGCCTCGTTCCACCATTCCCCGCTTCGAGGGTTTTTGTCGGCTCTCTCGCGACCTCATTACAGCGATCATCGTCAACCAGCCTTCCCCGCCATCTCTTTCTTCTAAAGAGGCATATCCGATTATCTCAAAGTCCTCACTAAACACCAAAGCCTCGCAAGTTCCAATCCGGGTTATTCACCCGCCAAGCGCATTGAGCTTTACTTTCGCGCCACGCGGTGCTCGGCCTTGCTGCTGCTGCTGCCGCTGCCGCTGCCGCGACGCGTCGCCATGTCGGCCGAGATTGTCCCCGAGGTCGCGACGCCGCCCAAAGAGCGCCATTCGCTGACCCTCGATCAGCGACGCGCCCTGCGGCGCTGGGCTAGCACCCAGCCAGTGCGCCCGAGCCACAAGGCCTGCATCGACTGGTTCCATAATCAGTACAGCCAGACCATCTCCCAGTCGACCGTGTCACACTCGCTCTCGCCCAAATACGCACGCCTCGACGGCGACTCCCAGCTTTCCGGGTCGCGTCTCCGCTTCGGCAACTGGCCCGACGTCGAGAAGCTTGTCCTGCTCTGGCACCAGCAGGTCGTCAACAGTGGCCGCCACCCTTCCAACGAGGAGCTCGCCGAGAAGGCCAAGAGCATCTTCACCCAGCTGCCCCGCTACAAGGACGAGGCCCCCCCGGAGTTCTCGCCAGGCTGGATCCACCGCTTCAAGAAACGCTACGGCCTGCTGATCAGGCGTCAGCGCCGCCATGGCACCGTGCCAAATCCCGCCGATGACATCCCCTACCTCATCGACGCCGTACCACGCTTCATGAACATCACCGCCGACGTCTCCCCCGCCGCCATCCGTGACACGGTCCAGCGCGTCGTCGGCGTCGAGGCCAGCCTGGCCGTCTGCGCCCGCGTCCGCGACGAGATTGTCCGCCGCATCGACAACCCCCAGTCATCCCCCATGCAGCACAACGGGCACCCCGGGAACGGCGACACGCCAATGTACACCGACGAAGACCCGGAGGTCGTCCTCCAAAACGCTCTGCGCGCCCTGCAACAGGAGGAAGCCGACGCCGAGGCGCAAGCCGCCGCGGCACGCGAAGAGCGCGACCGCGCCGAGCGGGGCCTTCCCCCCCTGGGCTCCATCGCGGGCCAGGCGTACGCGCAACAAGCCGCGGCGGCCGTCAACGCCATCTCGACGCCCATCAGCGCGGCGCGGGCCAGCGTCGGCCCGCCCAGCGGCACGGGCTCGGCACCGCGCTTCATCGCGCCGACGCCCCAGCCCCCGTCGGCCGGCAGCGCCACCGGCGAGGACCTCACGCTGACGCCCATCCCCAGCGGCGGGCCCGTGTCGGCGATTGACCGCCCCGTGCGCTGTCCCTTTTGTGTCAACCAGCGCATGCTGCGCACCATTAAGGAAGCCGTGGAGCACATGTCGACACATGTCGTCGTATAAGTGGCAGCGTCCGTCCCGTGGTTGTTATGTATAGAACGTTGTTGTTATGGTTGCAATTGTTGCAACAAAGAAACAAACCCAAGAAACCTTAGCATATCGAGGATTTGCATCAAAGCAACCTCCCATACTTTTGCAGTTTAATGACTTATTGTATTACCGGGCTGGACCGGACAAGGCGCTCGAAGGGGGGGGGAATATGGTATGGGATGGGATGGGGTTAGGAAAGGAATTCGAATGCTCTTTTACATTTTAGTTGTTGCTGGGCTCCGTTTTCCCTGCCCAGTGCTTGTTTTTCTTTGCCAGGTTCTTCAATGTAGGCAGGGAAGTCATGCGATATACCATTTTGCTGTTTTGTTTGCTCTCTGCGCTACTGGTGTGTAGATATTGTGTACGGTGCTAGTTTCGTGTCTTGGGAGAATCATCGATCCGATCCGCTGCTGAGACGCCGTTGTCATCCAAAGCAATCCTAATCACAGTCATCACACGACGGCATTCCTAGTGACGCACTTGTTCGTAACCTCTCAATTCAAGCCAAACGAGCTGCTCCCAACCAACCAATCCCTCCCCATCATCTGTAACCCATATCATAATTCTCAGGGGCCTTTGCCCATCACTCACACCCGCAACTGCCAACGACAAGACGCACGGTAGATGCCTCCTGGACCAAGAAAACTAATAAGCAAAGCTGGAGCAAAATCGAACCCATTTTGTTCCCCGTGCCATATACATCATCCAGCCATCAAGACATCCATCCATCCATCCATCCATCCGTTCATTCCCTTCCCTTTCCTTTCCCTCGCCACTCGAAACCAGGTCATTTCCTCATCCCCATCCCATCCCATCCCCATTCCAACCCACGCTACCGGTCGTCCCCCTCATCATCGTCATCATACGACCCATAGTTGTAAGTCCGTCGGTCGGTCGGTCGGTGGTATGGCTTGTGGCAATGCCCAGTCGCGTTCAATCATTCCAACGCAACCCATCCAGCATCCAAAGCAAAAACAGGGTCCGCATGGGGAGAGTAGAGTTGTTGCAGTGAAGATTTGCATCCAAACTTCGCCCCAACCCCCTAGCAACCCTCTCCAGAAACGTAGTTCCCATTTCCCTCCTCTCCTTCACTCTCCCACCTTGGTAGCGCGCGATTGAGATGCCCGATCGTCATGTGGTATAAGGGAGCCGTTGTATACCAGCTCCAAAAAGTCCCGCAGCGCGAAGAAAAAAAGATCGGTTGCCCGATAGTCGAAAGAAGCCAAAAAAACAGACAAGGTCGGGTATAATTCGACGGAACAAAACCTCAGCAGAAAGAAGAAAGCTCCCCGGGCCGGGATCTAGAGAAACACAAGACGTGGAAGGGTGCTGTCAGAGTGAAACGTGTCACTCCACATACAGGAGCAGCTTATCGTTCCGGCTTAGCGCAATATCGAGATCGTTGTCGCTCATCAGTGGGGGCTTGTCGCCGGTGTGCTCGTCTTTGTACGATAACTGGGGCTCCTCCCCAGGTGGGATCTTGAGCCGCTCGACGATCCTGTCGTAGAGATTCCCGAAAGAGATGTCGGATGCGACCTTGATGGCGATGATGTCGCCGTTGTAGCTCAGCTTGACCTTCATTTGCTGACCGGCTTGCTGAATGCCCGGTGATAGCGAGGATTGGGATGGCTGAGACAGAGACGACACCTGGCGGTGCATTGCCGGCTGTGCGACCCCCCCGCTACCCTGCCGTGCTGCAGACGCAAGACCGCCATAGCCACCCCCATTTCCATTAAGATCCTGCCTGGAGGACTGGGCCGACGCTCCATCCGCAGGCGAGTCAGTGGACGACGGCCGGGAGCCCCCAGACAATCGGTATTCCTCCTCGAGCGTGCTCGGATCGATTTCGTAGTCGCCCTCCCTAGGAGCAAAGAACTGCTTCACCAGATTGCACTTTGAGATGTAATGCGGCTGGGCCAGCAGGTTCTTGACGTAAGCGTCGAGGTTATGCCGGCGGCCTTCGGTAATGGCATCTGTTACGTAATTAACCGGCCCGGGCATATAAGGCAGTGTCCGCTGCCTCCCGCCAGTTGTCCCAGCCTCGAGGGGGAACTCGGTTAGAAGCGCAATCTGGAAATCGTAGAAGTCTTCGTAGTATCGTGCCAGCTCCCAGGTCCGGCCGTCCTCGAGCTCAGCTTCAATGACAAACCAGTACTTGTCCTCGGCAAAGCAATATCTGGGAATCCTAGCCGCGACTGGAGCAAACGCGGGCGTATTCGGGTCCCCAGCGGACGGGGACTGTTGCATGGCGTTCTGCGGCGCGTTATACGACAATTGTTGCGCTTGCTGTGGTTGCTGCACTGGCTGCGCCTGTTGCTGCTGGTTGGGGAACCTGTTAGGGCAAAACGGCAGCGTCAAGGTTGGAGACGTCAATACGTACCATGTTGGAAACTGGCACTTGGCTAGCCCGGCCATTGGGTTGTTGTTGGAGACTCATCCGCTCCATGCCCTGCTCGGCCTGTGGGACATCAAACTTGCCGAGCGTGATGCTCGAGTTCTTGTAGTCGGCCGCCATTTTCTTCCACTCCTCGACCTTGGGAATTCCAGCCCTCCGAACCGCCTCCTGTGGGTTTGCGACTGGTGTGTTGCTTGCCATGTCCCGGATCTCAATAAAGGACACCGGGATCAGACCCGGGCCACCAAGTCTCCCAATCGGCTTCGCCACGAACCATTCGGGATTCGACTGGGCGATGACGATAATAGCCTCGCCGGCCTTGGCCTCTAGTTCATCCCCCCGCTCGGCATGGAAGTCGTATATGACGACGCCATAAACCATGGCGCCGGATTTGCTGGGCGTCCTGGAGCTCCGCTGGCTGGTGACGGGCGTGGCTGAAGCTTCCCCATAACCCGAGTCATGGTCGGGATGCTTTGCGGAGCGCGCACTGTCCGGTTGCGACTGGCCGCTGTCGCGCTCGGTGCGGCCGAGGGCCTGGAAGTATGCCACGGGGACTAGGCCGCGGGCGTCGGGTAGAGCGGGGTTGCATGCCTCGTACCAGTCCGGGTCGTTTTCGCGGCCGATAACGTGGAAAAAGTCACCACGCGAGAAGCCCAACTCTTGCGGATTCTGTGCCTCATAGTCGTAAAGCGCCCGAATGACCTTGTAGGCGTCGAAAGCGTCAGCATTCATTGTGGTGGTGGGAGCGGGGGAAGCGCAACAGGCCCACAGAGCGGGGTCTGCCCGCCCGGCGGCCTGTCGAAAGGTTTAGACCATGGGTTAAAAAGCACGCACCTTCTTGGGAGGAACAATGGCGACTGCTGATTTTTGGGGTATGCTAATATTGTGTTTGTTCTCCTTCTCCCCCTTCATGGATCTCCGCAAGGCCTTGAGAACGCGCATTGTGGTTAGCGGCGAGACGAAGGCAGAGAGCGACGACGGGGATCTTCATGAATAGTTGATGTAGCGGGTGTTGATGACACGGAGGGGAGAAAGAAAAAGGGCGAAACCATCGGCGTCGCGCAAGCCAGAGGGTTTCGCAAAATCATTGGAATTCAGGTTGGACAGGCCGTGGAAGTGGGCGACTGGCGCTTGGGGACAGGCGATGGGTGCGACGGGTGCGATAGGTAGTGGCAGCATGGACAGGCAGAATGACGTACCTTCATGGTGTCAGGTGCGGCAGGCCCTCAGGACAGCTGAGATGCACACTCAAATGGCAGCAGCGCAAGACGGTCGAAAGGACGAGTGGTGGTCAGGAGAGTTTCGATTCGGCCGATACCTTTTGCGTCACGCCAGTTGGACGCTGGACAGCGTTGTAATCGGGTGGCTCTGGATCAGTGTAACAAACCGGATTGCGCCGGGGTGCAAGGTGTGCAAGCTTGCCGACTGGGGTGCGATAAACGAGGCGCGACGGCGGCGGCAAGATTTTCCTCTCGTCTGCGCTCTGTTTGCGCTGAGACGGTCTCAAGGCCGGTAATGTGGTGTAGCAGGGGAATCGGGTTCCCTCTGTCTCGGGTCGGTATCCTCTGGATGCTGCTGTCGTGCTTGAGAGTGCGGCGCTGGAAAGGCCTCGTGGCTTGGCGGCTGCGCGCGATTGTATTTTGTATTATCCGTATTCCGTATTGTGTCTGGGCCCGCGGTCGCTGACGCCTCGTCGAACTGGATGTTGATTTCTTTCCCCGCGGTGATATTTTTGCCGCCCTCTTTGTTGCAGACTCGTTCGGGTTAGTCTCCGATCTCGTGCAACGGTTTCGTTCTCCTTTGTTCAGCCGCAGCTCTGAATTCTCTCGATTTAGTCGGTGCAGTGTCGGCGAATGGACAGGAAATCGAGTGTCGCAGCCCAACGACGGGATTGCGCAGAAGTGTGGGCGGCAGAGAGGCAACCAGGGGCGGCGGTCCTTTTAGGAGGGGAGGAAAACGCTGCGCCGGGACTGGTGACAGAAGGGTTGAAGGCGCAAGTCGTGGGAAAATGTTGGAAGGCTCGGAAGGGTTGCTGCTGTGTGTGAGGGGCTTGCCGCACGGGCAGGATTGGCCAAGCCGGTCGGCGGGCTAAAATCCACTCGTTAAGACTGGGGTCCCTGGCATATCCCGGCCTGTTGGTTTGGGACTTGCACAGGTCATAAATGAGCATCAAAACCGAACCCAATCCTTCTCGATCGGATTGTGGCCCTCACACTGGGATAGAAGGAACTAGCCAATGTTCGCAGTCCAGCCTGGTCTTTCATCCTATCAGATTCGGCGTCTATTGTTTGATTCGGGCTATTGCTGCGGAGCATTCCGTATCCAGCTCACGTGCTTGGAGTGACGCAGCTTCTCACTTTCCAATCGAAGCTGTTGGTGTTGAGGTGGGCCCACACCCACCCTCAAGGGACTCGACCTAGGCCCGGCGCTCTGATGTGAACCCTGAAGAACCCAAAAAAACATCTCAAACCACCGAGCTTGGAACCAAGGATGGTGGGTAGCTGGAGTGCGTCCGTTATTCGTACCTTTCTCACGACTGAGTTCGAGAATATATATTACTTATCTCATAACAGAGGAGAGGTCGTTGGCAGGACTGTCAGGCCTGAGACACGATTGGGCTGTTCTGACATCATCTTTGAGACTTTGACATGCCCGGTGAGCTTCGTGCTCCAATTCGCTCCGTTTCTGCATCCCGAGCTCTCTGCCAGGTCCAGAGCATCACAAGTTCAAAATTTCGGCACGATCCTGAATTGGCCAGGAGTGCGCTGTGCATCACCCTGCAGTCCTCCCACGTTTTACTGCATTCCCACATTCCCCTGGCTCCTGCAGCGGCTGGTTGCAGGGGCCCGACTTGGCCCTGGCGATCCGTGTGTTCTCGAACACACCCTCCGCGTCACGTTGGCACTTGCCGAATTCCCAGGTCCTTAACAAAAACCTGCCGAGGGTGTGGGCACACACCATTCATTAATTCTTTCATTTATCGACGCTGTTGACATGGCCGTTGATCGTCAATATATAGTAAGCCACCTATTGCTGACCCCGCACTTGCAACCCCGCCATGATACCTGGGACCCTGAATGAATCATTCTTCGGCGCTTCCTGAGATGTTTTAGCGCGGGGTTCTGGCCAGACGTCTCACTCTCTCACCACGACTTCATCAGATCCCAATCAACCTCTCCAGAGCTCCTCTCCAGCCGATACGACCAAGATACTGCTGTACGAAGTGCCTCCTTGCTGTATTCGTATCACATAATACAACGTAGCCCCTCTGTGCCGTTCAAACCCGGCACCGACCCCGCAATGACGTTGAAACATGACGGCCGTTGTAAAACGGCACAGCTTAAATCACCAACACAAGCATTTTCTTACCGACCATCCCAACTCGGGCAACCTTCTGGAAGCAGACGTCTCGAAACAAGTACCCACACCTACATGATTTCAAATTCCAAATCCATCATCCTCACGGCCGTGGCCATGTCATGCCTCCATCCCGATCCATCCTAGATCAGCAGCCACACCAAACATGAAACCCCACAACAGACTGTCTGAAACAAACCCATCTAGCGGCTTAGCTCAACGTCAATGACGATCACAGGGGATGATAGGTAATACAAGGTGTACAGGTAGATTTTGGGTATCCCGACTTGGAAGCCGCGCCAATCAACCCGGACGTCGGTGAGAATGACAAGCCCAGTCCGAAGTCATGCCATCTCATCCCCACATGATCTAGAGAGTTTGAGATGAAGCCAGGTACGAAGTAGATGAGCTCCGTTCACGGGTGCATCCATCCGCATGTTGGCTGTCCACCGTCAACGCCAATCAACAGCCGTCATGGGCCCAGTCATCCCATCGAAACAATGCTTCCCCTAAAACATCCGGACCGTGCGTTCAAGGCACATCACATACGGAAACTAGTTTATTGTTCACGGCTCC
The DNA here is from genome assembly GCA_017139535.1 of Trichocladium uniseriatum. NCBI lineage: Eukaryota > Fungi > Ascomycota > Sordariomycetes > Sordariales > Chaetomiaceae > Trichocladium > Trichocladium uniseriatum. The sequence goes on along the minus strand of WOUO01000025.1, from coordinate 260,089 downwards.
ACGACGAAGCCAGACCTAACCTCTACGGAAATGGCGTTAGGTACAGTTACGATATTATCCCCCAAAACGCCCAACTCCGAAAAAAAAAAACTCCTCTAAACCATCCGCGGGAATTTTCGGTGAGCAGGAAACTAGGCCCGCAAATCCAAATAATTCCCCTCCCGCCGGGTATCAAGATGGCAGTATGAGCCGTCCAAGGTGAAACAAAAAGATACACCAACTGGCGAACCCTCAACGGCAACACCCCTGTGATGACTTGCAGATCAACCAATTCTGCGTTGCTCCAATGCATAGTGCCGTTTCCGTAAACGCCGGACGAGGACGAAGGTGTTCTCTAACACAAGCAAGATCGTGAAAAGAAATCGCTTATGGCTGAGACGCGTCGATCGCCACCACCGTCGGGGTTGTCATGGAATGGCTGCTTGGCAGCACAACCGGTCCTCGCGTCGGATTATCTAACGCAACAAGAACATACTCTCCAGAGCCGAGGAGCGTCGGAATATCGCAGAGCAGCCGAATCCCCCAGAGTCTCGGTGCTGAGGCGAACCAGTCTGGATTCGGTGACGAGGGGATGGGGCAGATGGGGTACGTCGAAAGTGGAAGAAATTACGCTGGAAGAAAAAAGAAGATTGCTTGATGACCCGATGCCGCCGCGTACTCGCTGGTGGTCGTGTGCGTCAAGAATGAAAAAGAAGACGAAGGCGCCAGCATCAAATCTGACCCTTGATGTCGACACGGGAAAAGGCTGCAGCTCGTGCGCCCTCAAACCGTGGCCCGGCTTTGGCAGTCAAAAACAAGATGGTGCCGTTGCTGTCTTCGAGGAGATCTTGGCCCTGGTGATCGAGAATGAACTGGGCCGCTTCGACGTCAGATTCAAAATAGAGCTCTTCGGTGACGAAGCGCAGAGGGACGTGTTGCTTGTACCTGTAACAGAGTTAGCACCTCGAATGCGCACACGCAAATAGGGAGGGCGCGAACGTACGCTTTACAAATGGTGCACAGAGCAGCCAGGCGCTCGCGGCCGACAAACATATCCATGAGATAGGCGCCCATGTTGGGTGTCTCGTTGTAGAGCTGGAAGAATCGATGGTAGTTGCCGAGGGCGAGGGCGGAGCGCACATCCAGCGCGTGCTTGATGGCCTTGTCCTTCTTTTCTGCTGAGGTTAGATCTGCCAGAGCGTTATTCAGCTCTGTGCGGTTCGCTGTGTGGATGAAATACAAAATCCGGTACGCCTTGAACTCGTTTGCCTTGCCCTTGCAACCCAGCTTATACAGTGCCCTAAGCTGGGTTTGGCACTGATTATACTCACCGAGATCCCCCTTCTCCAAGGCAATGCGGGCATGGATTTCGTAAACTTCAACCAGAAAGTCGTCCCGGATGTGTTGCACTGTGAGATCCTGCCTCATGGATTTGAACTGGTTGCAGATGTACCCGTAGTTCTGATCCTTCTTCCACCTCTTCTTGAGCAGCTCCAGGGTCTGCCGCAGAACCGATGGGGGACGCACTTGAGAGGCCCTCGGCGGCGCAGTCAGGCGGAAGTAGTCCTTTTCGAGGTCCTGGCAGGTACCGACAACGGGATCGTCGCTGGGCGGCGGAGTCTCCTCGCGAGGGGCTGACTTGTATTCACCCTCGTAGCGCTTCTGGCGCTTCTCCAACCTGTTCAATTTAGTCACATGCTTTGGGAGCTCGTCGCCGGCCGGGCGTTTGTCTGCCGAAAATGTGACGCGGTCTTCAAGGCGGTTAGCCCCAGTTCGCCAAGGCGGGTTTGCAGACGCTGATGGGCTGGAGGCATCAGTCAGATCCCAAGATTTTCTCTTCTTGGTCGTGCCCTGAGCCTTTCCATGCGAAGCAAGAGGGAGCATCGCTCTCGCGCGGTCCTCGCGAATGGCTTGCTGGGGCAGGGGCATCGTATCCCAGTTGAGGGTATACATGACGCCGTTTTCGTTGGCCTGGGTGATGGTCTCCTTCAGTTTGGCCTCCATTTCTTGTCTTGAAACAGTGGCATCTAAGTTTGCAGGGATGAAGGATCGCTGAACGTATCGACGGACCGATTCCGGCCAGTCGATCTTGTTCTTGGGCTGCTGCTCCTGAGCGGCCGGGGCCGGCGGGTTCACGTTCGGGACAACATTAGCTGGGCTGGGCGAAGGGGAGTGAGAAGGGCCGTAAGTATGTGCGACGGGGTAGGAAGGTTGCGGGGTAGAGTAGGACTGGCCGAAGGACTGTCGGACCTGGACCGTGGTGTAGGCGGGAGCTGCAAACCTCAAGTTAGCAATGATGTTCGGGGGTTCAAGACCATGCGACGCAAACAAGCTCGAGGTGCAGACCAGAGTCTCACGATAGGTCGACTTACCTGCGTAGGAAGCTGTGTAGCCATTCGATGGCTGAGCGCCCGCGGCGGCGGGAGCGGCTGGCCACGTCGGCATCATGCTGCTTGTGTTCATCGGTTCGTCGGAGAGTCGAAGGTGGTTGTTTCGTTGAAGCAGTTGAATGGTAGAAAACGATTTGCTTTCGGCGCCAGAGTACTCGAAAATAGCTGGCGAGGTCTCAGCGATGGGAGTTGTTGTTGATGAAGAGAACGGTGAAGGTGTTGGATTGAAAGAAGGGAATCGACAAAGCGGCGAAGGCAAGAAGGGCGCGTGGATTCTGGTTGTAGAAAGTCTGTGCGGGGATTAATTAGGCGAGGCCTTTATTTGGGCACGGACCAGCTTGAGCACGGACCAGTTTAGGCTCGGTTAGCGCAGAACCCTCATTAAGTCCATACCATTGCATCAACCAGGTTGACTGCTATCTTACTCGTTAATTTCCTATCGTACTCTTCGTACCCTGGCTCATCTCGGTGCTTTACGTCAACCTCTCCCGAATGCAAGATTCCAAACATGTTCACGACAAAGCGTCGCTGAGAAGCGGCGAGTCGTCCAAAATAACTCTGCAAGCCGGGACAGCCTTCCCCCAACTATGACGAATGTTCCTAAAGCATATCGACCTGACAACCGCCCTGCGGCCCTCGTACCTTCCCGATGAGGATCTGCTCTTTGTGCAAGACAATGTGGGGCTGTATGAGGGGTGAGTGCTCCCTTTCGAGTCGCGGGGTTCGAGTCGCAGGGTTCGAGTCGCGGGGTTCGAGTCGCGAGTTCGAGTCTCGAGTGCCGCGCGAATGACCTAACAAGGCCTTTTTGTTCCCCAGGAAATACAAGCTGCCCAACCACCAAATCGGTCAGGTCTATTTGACCTCGCATCGGATATGCTACATCGACAAGGCCGAGCCGAGGAAGCACTCTGTCGCCCTTGATCTTAAAGATGTGGAGCGCTACGAGTTCTATGTAAGAAGCTGTGTGTCTCTTTCCAAGCGCATGCCGGCTAATTAATTCCTGCAGGGCGGCTTTCTCAAATCGTCGGCCAAGATCACATTGATTCCCAAGCCAACGAAGCGCTCCTCTCTGCAGGCCCGGTCCCCCGGCGCCCCTTCTCGCAGCAGCAATGCCTCGCCCTCGCAGCAGCTGGATGGACAGATCCGAGCGGCACCCGTCGAACCATCGCCAACAAGCACAGCGACCTGGGTCTGCACCATCTGTAGCTTCTCAAACCCCGTACCCTCCAACTTCGATCCCACGACTGCCAATGCCCACACGCCGCTGCCGCCATGCCTGGCCTGCGGTATCAAGCCGACTCTGACGCATGTCTTAAAGGCCGCGATATCCAATGCGACAAGCAGGCAGCCCGCCAGCCCGGCGCTGCAAACCCCCTTGCCCATGCGACCGAGGCCGGTCTCCGAATTCTCGGCGGCACCGGGTAACACCCCCGGGTTAGCGCCCAGTCGGGATGCGCCACCTCGGAGCTCAGATCCGGATTCCTCGTTCCAATGTCCGCGGTGCACCTTTCTCAATCACCCCTCGCTCCTGTCCTGCGAGATGTGCGGTGGGCCGCTCATCTCCCATGACCTGCCTTCAGAGCTCACACCGCAGGCCCGGACCCACACCGAATCCCCTGGTCCAGTCCTCAACACCTTGAGTGCCGTGCCCCCGGGTCTGGAGAATCCTGAAAGCGTCAAGATTTCATTCCGAGGTGGCGGCGAAAAGATCTTTTACGAAAGACTGAAAGGTGCCGTGACACAGCGGAAATGGCTCCTCCAGGGTGCGCCTCCCATTCCCAAATCCTCCCGCTCTGGCGAACCCTCAAGCAACGGCTCTGCCGCTGGCACAGGCGCCGGAAGCACCCGAGGGAGACCCAAGATTGGCGGCATCGCGGGACTCGAGCACCGCGGCCAGGCCATGCGCAAGAACAACGAGCTCGTGATCGGCAGCGCCTTTGAGGACCTCGAGGCGCTCATGGCGTCGGCCAAAGAAATCGTCGCGCTCGCCGACAACTTTGCCCGCCAAGTCAAGGGCGCCTCGGGCGGGTCCAGCGCCAGCGAGAACGCGCTCCTCGCCGACTCGTTCAGCCAGCTTGGGCTCATCACCACCAAGGACATTGTCGGCAGCAGCAGCAGCGGCAGCGACTCACTCTACCTGTCCGAACTGGCACGCACCCTGGCCGAGTTCCTGACGGACGACCGGCGCGGGGTGCTAAAGAAGGCGGGCGGCATCATGTCCCTGGTGGACCTGTGGGCCGTGTTCAACCGCGCGCGCGGAGGCGTCGAGCTGGTCAGCCCGGCGGATTTCGAAAAAGCGGTGAACTTGTGGGAGAAGCTGGGGCTGCCGGTGCGGCTGCGGACATTCAAGTCGGGCGTCAAGGTGGTGCAGGGCCGTGACCGCACTGACGAGACAACCATCAAGGCGCTACTGTCTTGGCTGGCGGACCTACACGAGTTTCCACCCGAGCGGGAGGTGGCATGGGACTGGCGCATGTTTGGGCGCGGGGTTACGGCAAGAGACGTTGCTGAGAGGTTTGGGTGGAGTATTGGTGTCGCCGAGGAGGAGCTTGAGATGGCTGAGGAGAGAGGCGTTCTGTGTCGTGAGGAAGGCATTGAAGGGGTGAAATTCTGGGAGAACTTCATCGATACCAGCGAGGGAAGGGTGAACAAGGATCTTAATATGGAGCGGCAGGGGATTGTGGTGTAGGAACGATGTTCTCCAAGGCGCCTTGAGTTGACCAGAATGGGTAGAGATAGATGGTCCGCAATAGATAGTCTTGTCACCGTTCAGGCTCGTGGGCGATAGATGGAGCAGCGAGAGTTCAACATCCTCCCACCCTATAACCATTACCATTGCTGCGACCTTACGCAGTATCTCTCTATCTGGTCTATAAGCGATGCCAGTCTAATATCCCGTGGTATAAACGCCGATAACAACCGAAACTGAGCGCTCAACTGCAAGCCCAACAAACGCCCGCCACCTGGGATGCCACGGTCACGGCATTCCTGCCAAACACAAAATACAAACAAGGATGTCCCGACATATATACCATCTCGAAGGCCGCGCATCGCCCCTCCTCCCGGTCCTCACACCAACCTCTCCATCAACCCGCGCCTCACCTTCACATTCACCACTCCACCAACCCCAAACGCCGGCACGATCCGACATATCCTCGCCGCCGTGCTAACAGCCCAGTTCTTCCTGACAGCCGCCCACCGGTCCCGCCACCCCTCACGGGGCCTGTTGTACAGATCCAACCCGAGCAAATGCACGGGGGTGCTCACGATCTGCACAGCCGCAGGCGCGGCAAACTGCGCCAGTGTCTGGCCCGAGCAGTACCGCTGCACCTCATCACCCAGGCGGTGCGACAGCGCCGGGCCCAACAACGGCGGGACGTTGAAGGACGCAAAGATGGTCAGGCAGTCGCGCGCCGCGAATAGCAGGTAGCTAGGGAGGGTGACGGGTCTCGGGGCGGCGAGCCCCGGCGGGCCGAACAGGCGGACAAAGACTTGGTCTTTGTAGATGCACAGGCCGATGTTGGCGGCGGAGGAGGCGGCGAACTTGGTGGGGCCCGAGGTGACGTGGGTCGCGGGGAGGGAGCGGACGGTGGAGGTGGCGGTGTCGAGGGCATTGGCGGTCAGGTAGGTGCCGCCGTAGAGGGCGAAGATGAGGGCGAAGGGCTTGGAGAGGACGATGCGGGTCGGGTGGAGGAGGAGGGTTTTGAAGGAGGACTTGAGCGAGGCTGCGAGGGGGCGGCGGCCCGAGGCGTTTTCCATTATGGAGCTGGAGAGGGAGGGTTAGGGAGGTGGGGTGAGATATGGTTGAGCTGGGAAGGGGGCCTTACCGGTCAATGATGGATATTATCGGGGCTACGAGAACAGCGGCCGACGCGGCGCTGACGAGATCGGCGCCGAGTCGTAGGGCGAGATTCTTGGTGTTCCATTTCGCGGCCTGGGCGCTACCAGTCTTAGGCCCGGGGTCCATGGTGACGACTGGTGGTGATATGGCTTGAGGAGCTGCTGCCGTGGCCAGCTGTGAAGCCTTGACGGCGTCCAACTGAAGCTGAGGCAGCCCTGGGCGACCTTCTAACGCGCCCATACCGCTGTCCTTCATCCTGGGTTTCACTGTCGCTCCGAGACACAGGCCACGAGCGGGGGATGTGGAGTTGCGCGGTCTACGGAGGTTGATGACAAACGGCTCAGCTGAGACAGAAACGCCAAAACAGGTGCCAAATTCGGGGAAGAAAATCCAGTTTCAGGAGGAAAGAGAGAAGGATGATCAATTGAGACTAGCGAAGTGCATTCTCAAGCGCATGACAAAGTGGTGACTGCTGGCGAACTTTGGCATCCATTCTGCTCCTCCTCTTCGCGATAATGCCGGGCTATTCTTCCCCGAAGATAACCGCCGACAAAAACATCCGGGAGAAGACGCGGAACCGACACGGCGCGGGAGTCAGCCGGTTCCGAGATCGGAGGCCCCATGTAACTTCTCGGAGTTAACATTTCATTATGTAAGCATGTAAGCATTTCGTTGCTGTCACAACGCCCCTATTGTGTGGGGCGGTTCAGCCCCTTTTTGCAGGGGGTTCAACAACAATACCTCTCCTTAATCCGAGTAAACTTGGACTTTCATTGACCTCACTTAACTAAAATCTCAAAAAGGGGCCAAGAATTGAGAGCAAATAGTTTTGCTGTTCCAGGCCTTGACAGTGACTGTGCTGTAAATCAGGGTCACTGGACCTTCTACCTCCTTATGCTCTCTAAGAAGTTACGAATCGTACAGTTGAATTTACGTATGGCAAGACAATTATGCCCTGTGTACTCAGATATGTAAGTAGTGACTAACTGGTTCTGTGTTCTTTAAATCAAACCGCGTATTAGAAGAAGCACCATCAGAACTAAGATGTTCGAGTGGGTTGGCCAACGACACTGGTCTTTTAATTCTATTTACGAAACATCATGATTGTCCATCTACTCAAGGCACCGTTGTTTTCGGGAGTTTAAAAAAGGCTGGTTTGCATATAGTCATTACAAAGACCTGATAATCACTTCTGGGGAGCTTCACCAATATTCGTGCTTACCGCGTATTTATTCTGATTCATGTTGTGATGCGCAGCTAACAGGTTGTGACCGGCGGGGCTGCGTGCTTTGTTCTCCGGTACAGAAGATGCAGGAGCTCGTTAGTGCTCTCGGCCCAGCCAACCCTTTAACCCACACTCAGGAGGGTTATATCAGTTCTGATCAGTCTAGTCCTATCCATATGCGAGCGGTTGAGATTGAACCCCTTTATCTGTGATAGATTGCCGCATTCTGAGAGGTTAATCTCGCCTTGTTAGTGCCCTGACAAATACACCAACGATGTCATCTACCCTCCCGGTCCTGCCTTGCTCCTTCCTCACCGGCCACCGCCGTCTCCGCCGTCTCCGCTTTGGTCCCATTCCAACTGATTCTGTAGGCTATTGTCCCATTCTGTGTCCCTGTGCAATAGAGCCATCGAGGCAGCGAGGCAGCGAGGCAACGAGGCCGCGATGTGGACGGTGATAAAACCGCTGGTCAGCTCACGAAACCGAAACCGAAAGCCTTTCTCCTCGTATCACCAACACAATCAACCGTGATTGCGTCAAGCTATCACAGTTGAATCTGCTGCTCTAAGGCCATCAAGCTCGTCGCCAGCAATCAAAGGACAATATCCAAATTATCCAACAGGTTTGTCTTTTTTCCTTTTTCTTCCTCCCCTTCGCATCCCTCGAGTCCTCCACCCCATCATCACCGACTGAGCCGGTAACCACCACCTACTAACAAGCCCTCAGAACCAGCTAGACCGCTACAATGGCCAATCCAGCTGGAATGGGAGATCCCGATTCCATGGACGATCCCTTTATCATGGACGAAACTGTTACCATGGACGACCTCGCTACCATGGTCGATCTTGCTATCCTGGATGATACCACTGCCATGGACGAGCCCGGTACCATGAGCGCGCCCGCTGTGATGACGGCCAATCCCGACATAATCACCGTCCCCGCTACAGGTGCCAACGACGAGTTTGAAATCGTACGCCCTCCCAAGCCGACCGTGGTCGAGGGCCACCTCAAGATTCTCCACAAGCAGCTCGAGGATATCGAAATGGATCTCATCTCCATCAAGCAGGAGTTCGAGACGTTCTGGGCGGGCCACGGACCCGAGCCGATGCGCTATGCCGTAAGCCGCGCCCAGTTTGCCCTGCGCCGGGCCAAGTACGAGTGCGAGGAGATGATCTCCCTGCTGAACCGCCTGGAGCTGGATGGCAAGAATCAGGGACCGGTCCTGAACCACGAGCCTGGCATCAGCCTTGTTGAGGTAAGCAACACAGCAGCAAATCCCTTCTTCTTTTCGTTTTTTTTTTTTTTTTTTGCTTTTTTGTTTTCGGTAACGGATAGTAACACAGTGCATGTGGCTGACAGGCTCTCAATCTCAACCATTAACAGGCGGACTTTGCGCGCCGCCCGGTGGCTCGTCTCGACGGAAAGACCGACATCAGTCTCCCAGATAACTTCCCGGTCAACAAGCCCGGCATGACCCAGGTTACGATCGGGTTTCCGGGAGTCACCACCACTCGCGACATTGCCGACCCGGAGTAAGTCGGTGGCTCGTCAGCCAGGCCGGAGTTTCAAGTTTGGGCATCGAATGGGGATATCATAATGGGAGACGGATAAATTAGGGAGGTTGGCCATGACCTTGGAAGATGCTAACTTAGCTTCTTGACTCTGAGCAGCGGCCTCTACTTGAGTTTCCGCCATTGGAAGAGACTCGTCATCCGCAGGCTGCTGGAAAGGTACCCAAAGACACACGTTTTTCTAGTTTCAGACCATACATCAAGTGACAGTGACTCAAGTTTGATATGTTGTCCTGCTTCTACTTCCAGAGGGATCAAGTCACTGCTTTGGACCGCGGAGATGAGAAACCCAATACTTTTTTTCAAATCAAAAACTTGAAACCGTCGCTTGCAACCACGCCTAAAACCCTCGCTATGGCCTAAAGCCCAAAGATCCTGGATGCAGCAAAGGAACCTATCCCCCGCGATTCAAACCCGATGTTTACCAACAAAGTACTGTTCGAGCCTCGCAAACTGACCCTTCACCCCAGCAACCGCTTCCTTCTCGCAGTCTTTCGGCATACCCCGCGGGTCCTCGACATAGTAGTCCGACCTCTCGGGGAACCAAGCGTCCCGCAGCTCTAGAATGGCCAAGTCCTCCTGCCGCAGCTCAGGCTCATCCTCCAAGTCGTCCTCGCTCAGCAGCCGCTGGCAGGCGACGCGCAGGCGCATGTGAAACGCCCTCAACTCGATCCAGCCCTGATCAAACTGCTTGAAGTCTTTGGGCAGTACCGCCGCCACCTTCGGGGCCATGATCGCCGGGCGGATTTCCCCAGCGATATCGCGCATGGCTGGTTTCCCGCACAGCCACGGGTCGTCGGAAATGTCGAGGAGAAGACGCTGCAGGCCGTTGAGTGTGTAGTCAGTCTCGTGCGACAGCGGGGTCCACGAGGCTCGGACCATCCGGGCAAAGTCCATGGCCGAGATGGGTGTGCTGGCGGTGCTGGACTTGTTGTTGTCCTCCATCTTTTTGATGATGCAATCGATGACGAAGTTTTGCAGGCTGGGGGCTTCCAGGAAGTCGGCGAAGCACCACGCTGCTGCTAGCGTGGTCCAGTCTGGTAGGTTGGCGGCGATGATGGACAGCGTGGTGTCGCCGTCTTCGGGAGGGGAGGGCTGGAACATGTATCGGTCACGGTAGATGAACCGCGCAAAGAAGTCCATGGTATCCCGCGAAGCCCAACGTTTTGTGGCAGGGCAGCCGCCGATATGGATGGTGCGCGTGCCGTCGCGAAGTGCCGAATCGTCGAGAACGGCGGCCCTGATGTAGTCTGAGTACGCGACCGCCACGTTTCTGTGAAGTCGGTAGAGGAGAACGGGACGTGTGTCGGTGATTTCGACGAGCACGATCGAGTCCGGGCCAGCGCCATCAAAGCTGTTGCGGGAATGGAGGAAACTTGTCAGCTAACGCCCTTCTTGTTTCGCAGCGAATGCTGTTTAATAGCTTTGGTTTGCGACCTGTACTCACCAGAAGGCACCCTCTCCCCTTCTCTTTACCCATTCTCCGGCAAAGTCGAGGAGCAGAGTGTCAGGACCGGTTGCGGTGACACTATCGAGGCCCTCGGGCTGGGTTCCACGGCTGGCATATTTGGGCGTGTCATCGAGCATCTCGGTGGCTCGAGAGAGCTCCTGCATGTCGATGGCCATAATGATGATGGCAGGTCGACTCGGCGCTTAGGTGACGCTGTTGTTGTTATGTAGGTTTGTAGGTTGCAAGAGGGAGGAACTTGTGGCACTGGCAACCTGCGATGATGACTGATGGCGGAACAACAACGCCTCGGCAACGGGAATGGAAGGTTCAAGGGTTTCTTTCTAAGATTGTACCTTCCTGATTTGTTTACTCATCTTCAGACGTATATCTCGGTTGTTGTTTGTCCCCTACCCTGATGGCCAGGAAAACAGCGGGTTACTTCTATTTCCCGGAAATAACGGGAGTTTCTTGAATCCCCAATTTCATGCCAACAAGATTCTTTAAACCAACAGGGACCTCTTACCCTCCGCGAACCCCTCACAGATCCATCTTCCAAAGCCGGTCCTGCCCGCAGAGAAACAGCTCCCCTGGCATCCCAAACGAAAGACTCATCACACCTCCTGACTACTCAGTCAGAAATCTGAACCATGGAGCTCCTGTCTGTTTCCAATGATCACTCACCGGGCACTTGAATAACCCCCATGATCGCACCCATGGGTGTGTAAATCTCGACACCACCCGCACACGCCACAAGGAGGTTGGCATGCTTGTCACAGATTATCCTCATGGGTCTCCCAGTGATTGCAAATGCAAAGAGGCGCTTGTTAACGAGGAAGGGGTTGCCTGCGTCTCGAATGGCGATGTCGAACGCATAGATGGCGCCCGTGCTATAAGTTCTCGTCAGCCTCACTGCCTCACTGCTCCGACTCCACGCGGTTCCAAACACTTACGACGTGTCAGACACATACAACGTGCGATTATCGGGGCTGAACGCAATCCCCCGCGGCCCGCTCAAACCGTTCGCCACGACCCGCAGGCTCTCCTCCTTCGGATCGTACCGATACACTTGCGACGGAAGCTCCGTGCTTAGCCGCTGTTCGATTCCTGGCCGGTCATTGGAATCGGTGAACCACATGGAACCGTCCTTCCAAACAGCGACGTCGTGGACCGTGTTGAAATCGCGCCCAAAGAAGGAGGTCACGACCGGTTGGGGGGTGCCGTCCGGATGCATGAAGAAGAGCCCGCCCGGCTTGCCCGACCCCGTGCGCCGGCAGGAAAAGAGGATGTTTTCGACATATGCGGTCCCGCCGACGGGCATGGGCATGTCGGCTGGGGGCCGCATGATATCCCATACGACCGAAACGATGCGCCGTTCCTCGTTCCGGAGGATGGTGACCCTGGATATGCAGATTCGGTGCGGATGAGGGGGATTCAATAGGTTGGATGTTATGTACAACTGGTCGTATAGGGGTGCGTAGGCGCAAGCTCCGTAGAAGAATTGGCTTTTGCTCCTGTCCGTTGCTGCCAGGAGCTTGGTATAGGACGGCTGGATACCGATGGTAAACACGAGGTCCTGGCGATACTGCGTAATCGAGATTCGTTCGTTGCTTAATTTGGCGAATGAGCTTGAGAACAGACAGGAGAAGAAGTAGCGAGAACTCTTACTCGATGCGCTCTTCGCCACTTAAAGCCGCTGCCTTTACATTTACCAGCTAAAGTGGAAGCCTTTCCGTCAGTCTCGCGGTCGTCGTCGAACGTCCCCTACCTGCTGACAGAAGTGGTTGACGCTACCTTAATTTGGCATTCGATTTGGGGCTCTAGTGGAGGGGTGAATGAGCTCAAGATCGCCGCCGCCATTATGCAAAGAAACGAAGGATGGAGAGGAAAGTTGCATAAATGTACAACGAAGAATTCTTGTTACACATCGATGGATGTTGACAGGCAATTCCAGAGTTTGGTGCGGCCATGAGATGGATGAAAATGGGCTTGATTGGATGGCAAGAAAGGTCGACGAGCGCAAGACTGACGTGGAAGGTGTGATCTTTAATGGGCCCGGGGTGTTCACATTCAGTTGTCCAAAGCCAGGGGAGGAAGGAACTGGCCTAGACCGCGGTCTCTTTTACGTCCAAGTCTGGTGCTTGATTCTTATGACGGCAGACCAGAGAGCATTGAATAAGAGAAAAGTGATTTGAAGATGAAGACAATAGGACAGGTCGTGACCAGCCCTGCCTGACTAGAATATAGAGCACATGGCACAATTACAACATTTCAGGGGTTTCCAGTCCTTCATGGTCAGGAAGCCGTATTGCTATGCTTGCGTCGCCGACAAGTCTGGCATACCCAAAGACGAGCTGGTGTCCAAAACACGGCTAGCCAGCTGGAGATGCTCCTGCAAACTCGAGATCATACGGCGGAGCTCTTCCTTGGTCTCCTCCGGCGAACTAAGACCCTGCATCACAGATGCCGATGGTGGCAGTGGCGGGGGCCAGGGAGGGTCCATTGGTAAGGGATGATGACCATCGGTCTCCGGGTCCATGACCATCCTTTGCGTAGGCGAGCTGACAGAGCTGGCGTCAGGGGTTCTAGCTGGTGAACTGGAATATGTGCTCTCGGCTACATAGATGGACGGTTCCCTGGTGGATGGGTTAAACCCGGGGTTAAAGGGACGGCGGTCAAGGTCGAATGGCGTTGCTCCTTGGTCTGAAATTGCTGAAGTAGCATCTGAACCCGCCGTTGAAGGACGGGAAGCATCGGGCGTGTCAGTTGGAAGGCCGGTATCAAGGTCGATCAGGCTCAGGACAGAGAAACGATTGGGGTGAGCTATCGACGCTGTCTGGCTTGCAGGTTGGCTGTTATTTGGTGGAAACTGCGCATAGGCTGGCCCTGGATCTGGAGCAAAATCGGGGGGGTCGTAGTTGGGAGTGACTTCAATTGGTGGAATCTCGGGACTCGCGGAAGCAGTCATCAGCGGAAACGTCCAATCCTGAGTCCGCCGGCGGCCACGATCCTCCGAGTTGCTTACAGCCGGTCTCGTCACAGGCTTGATGGTTTCCATGTCGGCAAACTGGGACAATTCGCCTCCGTCTAGCGACATGTCGAGATCGATCAGGGACTCTCGAACCGTCGGCTGCTCCGAGTTGTTTCGCAAGGGAAGATCGGTTGTCGGTTCCGGCCCAGCCTTGCCATAGAAGACTCGAGCGTTGTCGTTGTAGTTGGAGATGGTGTGCGGATCGAATGCTTTCTCAAGGGGCACCGTGAGTGCTTTGATGTTGGGAGGTCGGCGGCGCCGAGGTTGCGATCTTTCTTTCTGGGGTGGTGGAAGATCAACATCAGAACCGTAAACATCATACACGGCTTGGGCGTCCGAATCGTCGATGTCGACCTCTTCATCAATGGTGCTGAAGTTCCACTCGTCATCACTGATGGCGGACGGCGAGAAATCGCTTGCTGGCCCCTGGGCGCCGCCCGCTGAGAACAGTGACCGCCTACTTCCACCCTGCATCTCCCAGACTTTGTAGGCATTGACAAGTTTTGCAAGCGAGATGGTTGGGTAGTCCCTCGAGGTGTTGTGGATGTAGGGGTGCTGCTGAACTTGCTCAATTGGAGGGCGTTGACTGGGGTCCTCGATCATACAAAACGCGACAAAATCCTTTAACTGGGGCGAATACTGATCGCCTGTGAGGCGAGGACAATGTTGCTTCAGATGTAAACCAAACTGTGAGATATCACCAATCGGACCAGCATTTGGGGGATATCCAGTGGCAATCTCGTAGGCCATCGACCCAAACGCCCAGATATCAACCTCGGAACCGTACGAAACAGTCGAGTCAAAGAGCTCCGGGGCCATCCAGTGCAGTGTTCCGGTAACAGTGCTCCTCTTGTCGAACTTGGTTTCGATGATGCCGGCAACGCCAAAGTCGCAAAGCTGAACCCCTCCAGCCTCGGTGATGAGCACATTGGCGCACTTGATATCCCGGTGGATAATGCCCTGCTTATGGACCCAGTAAATGGCCTCGGCAACCTCCCGAAGGACTGGAATAATCCACTTCTCGGCCAGGCCCCCAGTCGGCCTCATCAAGGTCGCCACGCTGCCGCCGGCGCAATGCTCGGTGATGATCCATATCGTTTGACCGACGAGAATGGTGTCTATGACCGCATTGATGTTCTTGGCGCCGCGGTCACTGAGTAGCTTCAAAGTCCTGACCTCCTTGAGAACGTCACCGAAGGTGTCGGCTGCGCCAGGGTGAAGGCTGTCGCCCTCATCGATGCTGATGATCTTGACGGCGACAGCCTGCCTCGACTCGACGCTGGTGGCTCGGTACACGCGGCCGAAACTTCCCTTACCGACCAGTTCTGAGAGCTCATATGGCGGAGGGTCCTTGCCGGCGCCCGCACATTCTTTTGTGACAGATGCCTGTACTATTTGGGCCTCCTCAATGGCTTTGCGCTTGGCCGCAGAATATCCGCTGGATAGGCCGACATCCAATGTTGCCATTGCACTGCGGAGTGTTTAGCGTTGCAGAGATTGGGGGTTTGCGCTCGCTAGGTATTTTTCTAAGCGATTGGGGTTGGAAAACAGAAGAGGGGGGAGGTTGGGGGCCTGATTTGAGCCTGCCAGTCGCCTGAAGTGTGCCGCACAGAGGTTGAGGCATGAGCGGGGATCACAACAGGGCGTTGGCCAGAATCGGCGATGGATCGATTTTGAAGCAAATTGCCAGGTTTAATGGATGGTGCGCAGTAATGAGTGGCTTCAATTGAACCGCTACCGTCAATAAACCTGCCGCAAGGAAAGAACCACCTGTTTGTTGGCATCCAGCCTGCAGGACCAACAGCCACCAAGCCGCAGCAATAAGAAATCAACCCTAACCCCCATCATCCACGTAAATCCTCGATGAGTCGATGAGATGCATTTGTTTAGATGCTAAAAAGCGAATACTTGGTAAGGCAGTTGGAAAGAAGCGAGTCAAAACCCCTCCTAAGCCTGGTTACTTCCGTTCCAGAAACACTCACTCCTCCTTGTATCGCGCCGGGCACTGCCACTTGGACCGGGGCCAGCCAATGGTCATCATCCAGTCCTGTATAGAACAAGCAAATTATTTAGAAACTGACGAGTTCTCAGACTATATGGAAGCGACTTACTCTGTCCCAGTACGTCCCGTTGTGCGGCTTCTGACCGAGCAGGTAGTCCATGGCGGCGTTGAGCTCGAAGATCTGGGTCTTGGCAGCGGCGAGTTCCTCGGGCAGACTTGAGCCTCGCACTTTTCGAAGTGCTCTTGCTTCTTCTCAATCTTGCGGATTTTCGCCTTCAGCTTGCGCTCCAGGTGGGGCCCGCGCCGGAGAAGGCTCTTGCTAATTGTCGGAGGTTTGGTGGAGTCGGCCGGGGGGACCGGAACGGTGGTGGGGTTGGTGGGGGCGCCGGCGGTGCTGGTCTTGGCTTTTTTGCGCCCGCGACGGGTATTCCGGGAGGGCGGTTTTTGCTTTCCGGGTTTGATGCTGTGACTGCGGGACATGTTGATGTTATTGGTTTTGGCAAGTATGACAAAATGGATCCCAAATTATATAGTAAATGGGGTATTCCGTATAGTGTTTTGGAGACTTTGTATAGAGATTTTGGTCGCTGTCGTGACTGCATTTCATTTTGAGATCGGTCGAATTCTCACTCAAGGTGGGGCCGTATTTTGACCGGACACGGCGAAGTGGATCCCGGCCGTGTGCAACATCGCCGAAGACCACTGAGTATTCACAGCCATTTGAACAATAGGAAAACAGACAGACACCTTGGGTTGAAAACAACCACGCTGCAAATTTTGAAATTCGCAGACGTGCATGGACCATCTCCCTCCAAGTATAAAGTCTCACCTCCACCCCTCCCACCACCTTCCCTTTCCTTCCTCCCATCATGAAACTTATCATGATTTGCTCCGTTAAAGTCGCGATTTTCTCAACAGCCCATCTTCTCTCTTTTTTCTAAACCACCATCCTATTGTCACTATGAACCCCGCCATCGAGGATGACGATGTCACCATGGGTGGCGCCGAGCCTTCTTTCTTTGGTCAATCGGTAAGTCGCTTTTGCGTCCGCATCTCTCTGTCAGCTTTGGTGTCAGATTCCAGCAAGACACCCAGCCTGGGATGTAATAATTTACAACCCTTCTCATTTCGGTCGACAGACTTTCTTGGGAGCCCGATCTCCGCTTCGCCGGGATTTCATCGCCTGGTCGAGCGCATAGATCACCCTCCCTTGACTGTGTAATGGCTCGCGCTGGTGGTCGCTGGAGCAAACTCCGGCGCCATGGCAGTCCGTGTTCCCAGGCGGGACCGCTTTCCTTGTGTTTGTGCATACGGTGGTACAGACGCCGGGCGGCCACCATCGCTCTCGTTAAGCCGGTGGTATACCTATATCCTCGTTGCCCTCCGATGGCCCTTGGTTTGGGTCTGGTTTAGCGTCTACGGTCGAGGGGGGGAGCCCCTCCAAAGGGTCTTTTTAAATTCTTCCCTCTTGGGGGAAGCGGTGCTGGATATGGCATTTTCTTTGCGTGGCAGCTTGATGAGACTTACTAGCTTGGTTCGCCTGCTGACGGATGCAGACCTCTGACAGACAAAACAGCCATTCCCATTCCCATGCACGGCCCGGCCCCGACTTTGGGAATATTCCCAAGCGGCCCTAGGTGAGTTTATTCCTTCCCATTTCCCAACTTGCGGTGCATCATGTCGGTCCCAACGACTTGGGAAACTTCTCCCACCTCTCCCGTACTGTCCATTCCTCTAATAAGGCCTGGCAGGATTCATTCGCTTCCGCAGCTCGGTTCTTGAACGCTTCGGACGATGTCGTTTCCAACCCCCTGTCAGAAATGCCGATCCCAGCCGTCAAAGGTTTGCTCACAAAGATTGGCGACAAGGCCGAGAGGGCCCGAGACCTCGCCATGGCGAGCATGGTCCAGCAGAACCCGGCTGATCACGGCCTTCTCAATGTCGCGACGCTCGTCAAGCTCGATGACCAATTTCGCATCGAGAAGCACTGGGTGGCCGAGAATTACTACGCCCTGGAGGTCTACGTTGAGAGGCTGCGCCACAAGGAGGAAAAGATGACTCTTCGCACCAACATGTTGTTGGAGACACTGATCAAGATCGTGTCTGCGAGTTGTAGCGATGCGGAGAGGGCCCAGGTACGAAACGCCTCCACTTGCATGCCTTGCTGGGCTATATTTGGTTAACAACATCCGCCACCACCACAGATTGCCGAGACTGAGGCCAAGTATAAAGTTTTGGAGGAAGAAATGGATCGGGTGTTTATGGCAAAGAAGGAGGCCAGGAAGGGCAAAGGCAGCGATTGAAAATATGGCGGTGTGGGGGATTCTGTCGTGGTTTGTGATGGCAGCGAGACTTCTCAGACGTTTGGATATGGAAATTTTGATACCCCGGGTTAGGTCTTATTGTCCTGATGAATTGAGCTGTGTTCTTCTATCCGTTTGCCAATACCAGTCAGCATCCTCGGTGCCCACATAGTAACACAACACAGTTCAAGCGCAAGTCAGGTAAGCGAAAGAGGGAGGAGTTGCTCCGCGACACGGTCACAAAGACGGCACTCGGAGCAGGCGACGATGCTCCAATTGACCACCCGCCGTATATGTACACAGGGCACGATGTCCCTCACTGCGTCTCGGTCCCATCTTCTGCCATTTCCAGCTCAGTGCTTCGCCGATCCCTCCTTCTGGGGCGCATCCGCCTGCTCGATGAACTTCCTGTAGGTTTGTTAGATACACACACTCCACAGAACCAACGGAAAGGGGGTTGGGAGCGCACTTGATGAAGTCGGCCTCGTCGGAGCTGGCAGCGTTGATCGGGGGAGTGGCGGGGGTCTGCTTGCTGCCGCCGGTGAACATGTATGCGGAGCCGAATAATGTGCCCAGAACGCCCATCGCCAGCTGCAGCGCCAGAAAGAGTAAGCATTCATCCGTCAATGGGTTGTAATGGGCTCTTGGGGTGCTGTCGGAGCACCCCGGAAGGGACCATTGAGTCGGTGTTTTGTTCAGTGAGGAGAACTGACGTATTGGGAGGCAACCTGAGTGCCGAAGATCTTGTACGTCTGGACCATTTTGGCGAAAGGTTGGGACCGGGGCTTGGCGGTGTGTGCTGGTAATTCGTGTCGGAAGCAATCTGGAGACGCGATGCTGTTAAGCAGAAGGTTGAAAACGTCGCAAAGGTCAAGCTCGGTTCCCCCTGCGCCCGAAATTTTGCCGGAAAGCTTGGGACGACAGCCGAGCACGGACCACACTGCTCAGCCGAATCCACCCGGCGGGTCGCGGATGTCTTATCGCCAAGCAGTGGAGAACCAACACCAAAACTACGTCACCAGCCGTGCGAGGGTCCAGATCTCAGCTTTCTTGCGGCTTATGCGGGAGTCGAATGACACCTTTGCAACACCATCTTTCTACAAATCAAATATTTTACGATACCGACAGCGAATGACAGACTTTGAATTCCCTTTTACTCCAACAAAGTATTGCCGGTCTCCCAAATCTCTACCGACCCCTTCCCGGTCATACCCGAACGAGCGCCGAATCGCATAACCGCCGTAGGATACGGTCGAGATTTTCCACTCTGAAAGCACCAACTCCCCTTTGCGTATCAATTCTAGGATCGCATAATGTGGTGGCCATGGGGTAACGGTTCAGATCAGCCGTCGGGACCGTCAAACAAACCGAATGACCCCCCTCAGCAATCGCAGACTGCGACACCAGACCTGAGAAGGATTGCTGGTGCCAACTCCAAACTACCCGACAAGGAGAATGAGAAGAAGCTCCCTCCAAAGCTCAAAGAGATCGTCGACAAGACAGAGAAGGAGGAGAGTTTCTACGACGAGCTAGTCGAAGGATAGTGCGTCACCCACCCCTCCCTCGACCGCCAGCCAGCTCTAACCCCTCCCAGTGTACCCCCATCGACCGAGTCAAACGTCCGCTACGCAGCCTACGCCTCGCGCTTTCGCACCATCCTCCTCTCCGCACACCGCTACGTCGCCTACACCTCCGACATTGGCGAGTCCTTCCGCCCGGTCGCGCACCCCTGGCTCGTCCGCGGCGCGTACGGTGTCTCGTGGGCCTACATCCTCGGCGACGTCAGCTACGAAGGATACAAGGCGTACTGGCACAACCAGCGGGTGCTGAACCCCAAGGTGGAGCTCACGACGCGCCAGCAGCAGATCCTCGGCGTGGAGGTGACCTCGGACTCGGTCGTGCCGGCGACGCCTGTTGCCCCGGGTGTGGTTTCGCCGCTGGAGGACTACCGGACTGTCATGCTGCAGCGTGGTATCTTCCAGAGTCTTGCGAGTATGGGTCTGCCGGCGTTTACCATCCATAGTGTGGTGCGCTACAGCGGGCGGGCGATGAAGGATGTGAAGAATGTCAAGTTGCGGACTTGGGGCCCGATTGGCCTCGGCCTCTCGATTGTGCCGTTCCTGCCCAAGCTGTTTGATAAGCCGGTTGAGAATGCGGTTGAGTGGGTGTTCCATAAGGGCTTTGAGGCATATGGTGGCCACGAGGCTGTCGGAAATACGCCGCTTATTGGAAGGGAGAAGCAGCTGAGTGAGAGGCCCAAGCCGAAGAAGGAGTGAGGAGGACGTCGAGGATGTATTTGGTGTTGGACCTCGATATGATAGATAGCCTCTACTCTTGTGCATACATGTACCACAATCACAACTCGAGTGCCACCTCTTTCTGGCGTTACTGGCTATGTACCTAGGCTGAAGTCCGCGAGTATTCCTCACATTCCCTTTAAACTCAAGTAATCGGCAGACGAAACCAAGTATGCCCAACACTGTTGCAAAATTCCCCTGCAAACGACCAAAAGCCTGGTATCTATCCTGTCAAACCCCTGGCTTGCCAACCAACGCTATGCTACAACATGCGCAAAGACCATGCAAAAAGAAACCGCCCCATATGATCAAGGAGTGATCAAATCCGGGGGCGGCCCAACGCCTCTCAGCAAAACCACGGTATTGCCGCTTTGTAATACCGTCCCCAGCTTCTCGTTGAACTCCAATAACCTCCCCCCTTCCACATGAAACACCCGCAGTCGGTTCTGCTCGTCACTGGACTGGTTGTTGACATTCTCCACCTGCAAACTCCTCGCCGCCGCATCGAGCATTCTGCCAACCACCCAATCCTGCGAGTAAAAGAACTCTCCCTTGGGGATCTTTGCCTTGGCCGTCGCCGCCTCAGCCTCCACATAAAGATACACCCTCTTCTCAGGCGCCACCTTGGCGTCGCCCTTGGCCGTCTTTTTCAGCGTATTCACCGCCATAATCTGCGCGACCTTGGGCTTGTTCGACGACGGGAACGACAGCTTGGCCTGCTCCTTCTTGGCCTGTCCCCACAGCCTGAGCCGGCCGAGCGCGCTCTTGGCACCCTCGGCCACGGCCGCCGCCTGCGCCGCGCCTGCCGCCCGCGCCCCGATCGGTGTCTTGTTCTTGCAGTCGTGGTCCTCGCGCAGTCGGTGCTTGAGGCAGTAGTCGCGGTTGCACCCGGGGCAGTGCACGCCGGGCACGAGGCTCGTGCCGATGGTGGTTTTGCACCCGTCGTCGGCGCATGGTTTCTGTGCGACAAAGTCCCGCATGCGTTTACCCTCGCCCGCTGAGTGCTTGGCGAGTTCGGCCTGGCGACGTCGCTCGGCCCACGCGCCTGGGTTGGTGCATGCGTGGCTGTCTTCGGTGCGGTGGTCGAGGCAGAAGGTTTGGTTGCAGGACTGGCATTGGAACGGGAGGAAGTCGAGCTGGTTGCAGTAGGAGTATTGGCAATGCGAGCCGATCAGGCTGGCGTCGGTGCCGCGGCTGTCGACGGCGGCGGAGGACATTTTGATGTAAGATGTTTCGTCTTCGTTGGGGTTTGGGGACGCCATGATTGCGGTGAGAGAGAAGGTCGCGATTATAAAGGAATGGCTTTATGAAACGGCGAGGTTGAAGCCGGTTACGCAATCCGTCGATTGCGCAAAGATGGTTCTGATGACCAAGCGAATGGAAGTGGAAGTGGAAGAATACAGAAGACTTCCTTGATGAGGTTGCCCGTTGTTGCCTGCGGCGCGACCCCGCGGTCAACTGGAACGGTCTGGAAACAACCCGACAGCTTGGCGCGATCGGCAGGGCCACGCGGTGCCGATCATCGCACTTAGCGTCTTGGCGTCCGGGGTCGCCGTCTTAATCAGGGTTAGGGTAGTTTGCTGCCATTTCCGAATGCCGATCCAAGGCACGAACAAGCAACTCGCCACAGAGCGGCGCGACCTCGAGGCATCATTACTAATTCGGCAATTTTCAAACATGCCTGGCCGTCGCGACGCAGCGGGAACCCGATATGCCTCCCTATGTTCCGCGCAAGCGACTTCGCGACCATACCCCACCTGTCGCAGAAGGCTCCAAAGGAAAGGGCCAAGTGAAGACACCCACAGCCTTTGTAGCGCCACCACGCAAGGCGACTCTATTCGATGATCTCGATGCGACTTCAACCCCCCGCTCTTCGACACGAAATGGCTCGTCGGTCGCGCAGATTGATGACAGCCAGGACGATGAAAGCTCGCTGACGTCCTTGTCCGACGCTGACTTTGAGGATATTCCGATCGCTAAGCGACAAAAGGTTGACAACGACGATGACGACGAAGACGAGGATATCGAATTCGAGGACGTCGAGGCACCACAGCTTGCTTATCCTGATGTACCGATACCGTCCGGCGACCTCGAGTTGACTTTAACACGGGACACGAGGATATCGCTGGTGAATGCGCTGGGCAAGAAGGGCCCGTCCAAGTTGGAGCGCAGGATACGGATCTCCACGCATTGCGCCCACGTTCAGCTCCTGCTCTGGCACAATGCGATTCGAAACTCTTGGCTGTGCGATCCCACGGTTCAGGGGATCATGCTGTCACACCTTCCACCGAGATTATGGGCCGAGGTGGACAAGTGGAGGAAGAGTAGCGGACTGGAGGTGCCGGAGGAGAAGCCCAAAAGCAGCAAGACGAAACAGGGCCAGAAGGGGAAGGGGAAGGCCGCGGCGCGCCAATCCCGAGATTGGGCAGAAACTTCTCAGCGCCTCGAAAAAGGCGCCGTGGACATGAGCCATGGGGATCCCCTCTTTCGGTTGATGAAATACCTTGCCGCCTGGTGGAAGCAGCGCTTCCGTGTCACCGCGCCCGGCTTACGGAAATGGGGATACATGTCGCTGGAGAGGCTAGATCGCCTGACCAAGGCTTTCAAACAAGAAGAGCATGATCAGGAGACATTCGGGGAGCGGATCCGAGATTTGGACGACTTTTGGCGGTGCGCGCAGGAATGTGAAGGCAGCCGGGACGTCGGGGCTCAGCTCTTCACCGCTCTGCTTAGAGCGCTAGGCTTGGAAGCTCGCGTAGTTGCTAATCTTCAACCTCTTGGGTTTGGATGGAACAAGCTGGAAGAGGCCGATCCTGAGAAAGAGGGTATGATGTTTGGCCAAACTCCACGGAAAGGCTCGGAGAGTGTCTCTGAGAACAGAGGCCCCACTCCAAAAGCCAAGCCAACCGGACCAGCAAAGGCCAAGGTTCCCGGTCGGTCTTCAAGACGCACAAAGACAAGTCTTCAAGAGGACCCGTCCGATTCTGACCTATTTGCTGATGACAGTGACGATGACTTGGCAATCGAAGTCCCACAGCTCCCGCGAAAGAGAGGGAAAATCTACGATGCCGACCTCGAGTTTCCCCATTACTGGACTGAAGTGCTTTCACCGGTCACGAACAAATACCTCTCGGTTGACCCAATCGTCAAGGCAGTGGTCGCGATCAACCGTGGGCTTGTGGAGTCTTTAGAGCCGCGCGGCGGCAGGGCGGACAAGGCAAAGCAGGTCATGGCATATGTCGTCGGACACTCCCAGGACGGAACCGCCAAGGACGTTACAGTCCGTTATCTCAAGCGGCAGACGCTGCCCGGTCGTACCAAGGGGATGCGCATCCCCGTCGAAAAGGTGCCCGTGTACAACCACCACGGCAAGGTCAAGCGTTATGACCAGTTTGACTGGTTCAAGTCCGTGATGAAGGGTTACGTCAGGGGCGGCCAGAAACACCCCCTCACCGAGGCCGATGAAGACGAAGCCGCCACAGACCTGAAACCATCAACACCAGAAAAGAAAGAAGTCAAAGACGGCGAAGAAACTCTACAATACTACAAACAGTCCAAAGAGTTTGTCCTCGCGCGCCATCTCAAACGCGAGGAGGCCCTCCTCCCAGACGCCCAGCCGGTCAAGGTCTTCAAAGGCAAAGGCGCTACCGCCCAATCCGAACCCGTCTACTCCCGCAAGGACGTCGTGCAAGTCAAGAGCGCCGAGACCTGGCACAAACAAGGCCGCGCCCCACTTCCCGGCCAGCTACCACTCAAGCGGGTCCCCTACCGCGCAGCCACCACCAACCGCCGGCGCGAGATCGCCGCGGCCGAGGCGGCCACCGGCGAAAAGGCCCTACAGGGCCTGTACAGCTTCGACCAGACCGACTGGATTATACCCCCGCCGATCCGCGACGGCGTGATCCCTAAGAATGAGTACGGCAACATCGACCTGTTTGTCGAGCACATGTGCCCCCGGGGGGCCGTGCACGTTCCCTACCGGGGCGCTATGCGCGTCGCAAAGAGGCTGGGGATCGACTTTGCCGAGGCGGTGGTGGACTTTGAGTTTGGGCACCGCATGGCCGTGCCGGTTATTCAGGGGGTGGTGGTGGCTGAGGAATATTATGACCAGGTGATGGAGGAGTTGGCGAAGGATGAGGCGGAGAAGAAGAGGAAGGAGGACGAGAAGCGGAGGAAGGCGGCGCTGGGGATGTGGAGGAGGTGTTTGATGGGTTTACGCATTGTGAAGCGGATCGGGCGGGATCATGGGGAGGTGGATGAGGGGGTGGATGTTTTTGGCAGGGAGTTGTCGGATGCTGGTGGGGAGGGGGACGAGGACGAAGATATGGCGGGGGGGTTTCTGCCCGAGGGATGTGAGGTTGAGGAGAGGACTACGCACTTGACGTCGGGTTTCTTTCCTGTTTCAGACGGTGAAGATGACGAAGATGGCGTCGGGGACGCGCTTGAGGTTGACCACGGGGAGGGAGGGCACAAGCCAGCTGTGTCAGTCATGAGCACGGAGCCCAAGCGGAAGGCGCCCGCAAAGGCAAAGGCGTCCCGACGAAGAAGGCGAAGGGATGTTTCATCAAGCTCAGGGGAGGAAGGAGAAGAAGAGGGGGATAGTGATGACGACTTTTAGGCTTCCAAAGACGATGGGATACGCGTTGTCGAAAGGGGTACGGGATACACCGGGTGGCTACGGCTTTCTCGGATGTGATCATGACCTTAGAGCAACATAACGCGTGTGACGACTAACCACACAGACATGTCAGTTCGCTCGACATGTCGTGTCGAAGCAGGGTTCGTAGCTAAAAGCTAGGGCCAATGAGTAACGTCAAAGCTGGTGTCTCAGCCCACACACTTTTAATCTTCCTTACTTTATTAGAACTGGGTTTTGGGCACCGTGAGCTGTTTTCACACAAGGTGAAGGTTAACTCGTACTTGGTTTCCTCTAGCTACGTATGCAAAAGTTGACACATCATATCCTAGCTTATGAACACATCCGCCCCCTGCCGAAAGGTTTTAGTCAGTTCATATCAACGGAACAACGCGATAGCTTACATGGTGTGACGTGGTGGTCGTGTATGTGCAATAAATGAGGCGTTCAACTTTGTTGTTGTTTTGTACTCGGTCAGCTCAACTGAGTCAACTCTGCACGGAAATGCAGCAAATCACCGTTTAAGTGGACTACAGATCATGGTTGCCGCATTAGGCATCATTGAGGCCAATGGTGATGACTGAAATTGGTCCCATGCATGTGGTCTGTGCGCTACATACCCCCGGCATCCTGGGTCCTGGAGCTCTTTCTTTCCTCCTGGACTACCTTGACAGATCCAAGATGCTCCCACCGGCTTTTCGAGCTCAGCCTGCTTGCTCACTCGCGCGACGAAACGGCTTCTGCACCAGTGTAACCCAAAGCGCGAGGCGCTCAAGGAAGAAACTTTATGCCAGGCTCTTTAAACAGGCGGGCTGGTAGGCCCGGCATGCTCTTTCCGGCAGCCTTCAGCCAGCCTCACCATCTGCCGCTCTGAGTCTCCCGCTGTCATCGCCCTTGGCCCCCCGACCAAGAGACACCATAAAAGTCCACTGCAAGCCTTCTAGATATAGTTTCGGGCCTAGGTCTGCTTCTTCCAGTGCGCTGTCGCTTCATTCTCTTCTTGTTAACTCAACCCGAACCCCTGGCCGGTTCCCCATCACCCATGGTGTGGGGCCAGGACCTCACTCATCCCCGACAACCAGCAACCCGACCTTTCGGGAGTCGACAAAGTCGGTAACATGGCCGACCGGCCGAACTCTCCACCTTTAAGACCGCCGTCCCTGTCCCCGTCGTTACTTTTGGGACTCGAGGCGATGGATTCTGACTTTGACTTTGACTTTGATGCCTTTCTTCAATCGTAAGTGGCTTTCATGCTTCCTCATCTATATTTCATATTCTCCTCCTCCTCTCAATTTCCCAGTTTGGCCTCGGATTTGCAGCCTACATCCTACATCCTACACCGGCCCTGTCGCGTGGTCTAAAACCTCTGGTGTCGCCTGCTCAAGCGTGGCGTGCCCACCTCGGATCACCTCATGCGTGATCCCATACCCACCAGCAGCCTGGCAGCTACCTTCCCGTTTGCCTTGGGGTTTTTTTTTTGACCAGCGACCCGATTTATGAGTGCGCAGCACCAGCTCGCCTCTCATTCGCCCGAAACGGTTCTGCAACCAAATTTCTGGCGCGCCTTGACCGACCTGCTTTCCGGCAACCCTCTCTATCCATGGTGGTGGACTGGTTAATCTCAACTTCAAAACTACCGACCCCCACAACACATTGACAACCCGCCGACTTCCCCAGTACGCACAGAGGAAGCGTCTCGCGGCCTGCTAAGCATCCCGAAAGAAAGTCATTCTCCACCTTCTGACATTTCCTACAGTCCGCAAAACGAGTCGCCAGCAATGCCTCCCGTGCTCCGGTCCGGGTCACGGCCAAGGCCAAGGGAGGGCAACGCACCAGATTGCTTCGAGGCCGTCCTGACCTGCTTTCCCGACCTGTGCCACGACTTCTTTTTGGAAGTGGCCCCCAAGCATGAGTGGGACTCCCAACGACTCATCACCCATCTCTTAGACGAACAGGAAAAGGGCAACCCATACCCAAAGCGGTCATTATTATTGAAACGGAAGCGGCCAAAAGAGGACGAGAAGGATGAGGAAGAAGAGCTTCGGAAAAGGTTCGAGTCAGCGGGCCCGGCCCACGTTGGCAAAGGTCGTGACTACTTCAAAACTTACACCAACATTGCGTAAGTCTCTTATTTCCTTTCAATATTTTTTCCTATCCCTTCTCTCGCTTTCTGGCCTCCTTCAACATCTAATCATGCAACCTCCCCATAGCAAGATGCTTCTTAAGTCTACTTATCCTCAGATGTACTCCACGGATGTCGACGGCCTTCTGAAGCAAAACGACAACCGGCTTTACCAGACGTACTTGCTCTTGGACAGAGTATGCGCCGGTGGCGAAGGAAACTCTAAGTACAGGTTCAAGAAAACCGCCCACAGACGCCCTCCGGCCATGGAATCAATTTCTCAGGATCCCGATGAGGCGACTAGGGATGCCCTAGAGGAATTCCGTGCAGCAAGTGCGACTTGTCAGTTGAGGGCTGCCAAGGAAGCCGAACAAAAGCAGAAGGAAAAGGAAGAAGCCGACAACTTCGAGCGCGCCAAGGCTGAGGGGACCATCTCCGACTGTGGATGTTGCTTCGACGAGTTGCCTCTCAACAGAATGGTCCACTGCGACGGCGCCGTCGCCCATTGGTTTTGCCGTTCCTGCGCGAGGCGCATGGCAGAGAATGCAGTCGGCCTCTCCAAATATCAGCTCGATTGCATGTCCATGGATGGATGCGATGCTACCTTTAGCAAGGACCAGAAAGACTTGTTTTTGGACGACAACCTTGTCGTTGCCCTGGACAAGATTGAGCAGGAAGCGGTTCTACGCCTGGCCGGCATCGAGAACCTGGAGAGTTGCCCCTTCTGCTCATACGCCGAGGAGTACCCCCCGGTGGAGGAGAACAAGGAATTTCGATGCCTCAACCCTGACTGCGCCTTGGTGAGCTGTCGACATTGTCGACAAGAAACGCACATCCCCAAGACGTGCGAGGAGGCCGCACAGGAAATTGGCCACTCTGCCCGGCGCAAGATTGAAGAAGCCATGTCGGCTGCTTTGATTCGCAAATGCAACAAATGTCAGGTTTCCCACTTGCCCCGTCTCGCTGCTTGCTAACGCTGAACAGGTGGCACACCATTCATCAAGGAGAACGGCTGCAACAAGATGACATGCACGCGCAACGGTTGTCACAACGTTCAGTGCTATGTCTGCTCCAAGTCGTGTGACTATTCCCACTTTGACGATTCATCCAGGGGTGGAAAGAAGGGGAACTGTCCCTTATTTGACAGTGTCGAGCAGCGCCACGAGGACGAAGTCCAGGCAGCCGAAGAGGATGCCCGGAAACAGCTTGCCAAAGAGAATCCGGCGCTAGACGACGAGTTGTTGAAGTTCAACTTCTCAGAAAAGGTCAAAAAGGACGAAGAGATGCGCAAAGCGGCCAATCCAGGCGTTGTTCGCCCCCTAATAGCTCCTATATTTGGTGTGTCCCCCCCAGCACTCCCAGGTTGCCTGAAGAAAACACAGTATGGCTTACTGAACTCTCCAGGGTACGTACACGCACCAGTGCCAGCCGCCCAGCAAGCACAGGCTGTGCATAATGATCGGGGTCTCTTACAAATCCGCTTTCCCCGGCCTGACCAACAGGCTGTCCAGCAACTACAGGGGGGCGTCCAGCAGGCACAGGTTGTTCACAATGACCAGGGTCTCTTTCAAAATCGCTTTCCCTGGCATGACCGACAGGCTGTCCAGCAACCACTCCAGGGTGTACAGCGACGGCAGCAAGTCGCCCACCGACTACAACAGTCCACACAGCGATTACAGCAGGTAATTCGACAAGCACAGCAGCAAGCCGTCCTACAGCCAAATGCACTAGTCGAGCGGGATCGAATGAATGCCGAGCTAGTACAGGCAATCCAGGAGATCCGAGATGCCCAGAGGGAGCATGAACAAGCCGTCCGGGAGTTGCGACAACAATTTGGACTACAGGTACAAGAAAATGCCGCCCAGGACGCCGAGCCCGACCGACGGCCGCTCAGGATTGACCCGTTGATGATGGCCGCGGATCAAGTTGAAGCCGCAGCACGCGCGGTTCTGGCTCGGGATCAAGAGAGAGAAGCTGTCATAGATGAGGTCAGGGTGCGGCAGGCCAGACTAAACCAGCGTCGGGTCGGCGGGCAAGTCCATCCAGCCGCTCAACAGCAAGGTGGTCTCTTCGCAGCAGCAGCCGCCAACGGGCGAGCCCCAGCAGTTAAGAACGCTGGTCTTCACGCTGCACCCAACGCCGCGGCTCGAGGCGTCAACAATGCTTGGCCATTTGGTGGCCAGCATCCTGTTATATCTCCGAGCCCTGCGGACGGTCCTAAACCCGGAGCCAAACCAGGAGATGTCATTGACTTGACTGGTGGTAGTCCGCGCAAGGCGCGGCCAGCTCTGGTAGGAA
Source organism: Trichocladium uniseriatum (assembly GCA_017139535.1). Classification (NCBI taxonomy): domain Eukaryota; kingdom Fungi; phylum Ascomycota; class Sordariomycetes; order Sordariales; family Chaetomiaceae; genus Trichocladium; species Trichocladium uniseriatum. The sequence goes on along the minus strand of WOUO01000025.1, from coordinate 230,947 downwards.
ACAACCCGGCAATCCCGGCGCTCCCGGCAGTGGGTTTGCTCGGGCAGAGGTACGACATGCAGTTTCAGCCAGCGTACGGGTTCCCGCCGGGTTTGGATTTTCGCCCGGCGGATGCTTCGTAGGCCTTGCTAACTCACCTTTGTCTCGACACAACAGGAGGGGCCAGTCCGCCCGAGGCCATTCTTCGGAGTTGCGTCGGCGCGGTCGAACTGCCCAACAACGTACGGGGCAACAGACCGGCGGCTGCGGACTGGACTGGAGCCCAGCCTTGTTCAATGGCATCTCAGAGGGAGCACTCTTGCTCTGGCTCGTACTCTTAATTTCTTACTATATCACTCCAGCCTCACCATAATCATTACTTTCTAGCATGCATACCGCACAGGTTATGGGGTTTAGCAGCGTTCCAGCCCGGCATTCATCATGGCCGATGACCAATGGGGATGGGAGCGGGGGGAACACTTGAAAGACGCATCTTGGGTGGCTCTGCGTTGCCTCCCTTCCTTCGGTTCTCCTAACATCACCACATGGAAGGGGCGGCATCATCACGGGCATTTTCCCCCTCTGAAAGAGTGGATGGGCTGGCGGGGTCTACATTGGGCTGAGTTCCGTCATGGAGTTATCGTCTGCTACATTTCGGGACTATGCATGGGATGGGACGGGACGGCATGGATCTGGCGTTTTGATGCGCCAGCTGGGTCTCGGAAGGTCTCCGGGGAGGATGCATATTTTTTCCAGTTCGGGACGGGTGGGCCGGGTACATCATCTGTAGTACATATAATCGTGCGATACGTAATCGTTTGTTCCCTCCAAGAAGAGTGTCATCAATGCCGGCTGTTGTGCTTGTTTCATTACCCTCCTCCCTTTCCCCCTACCAACCTACCCAACCAACCTACCTACCGCCCCCGCGCAAACTTCTCATGCCACTTGCCCCTTGCCTTAGGCGCCGGCGCCGTATCCCCCGGCGCCTCGGCCACCAGCTCGATCGTCTCGTGCACTGTGGCGATGGCGTCGAGGCCGTTGGTAGCGCCGGATGCTTCTAGTTCATGTACTCCATTTTGTTCGTTTGGCGCTGTGCTAGGCGTGAGCAGGATGAGCGCGTTGGATGTGTTTTTTTGTCGGAGCGAGTAGGTCGTTGTAGGGGTCTTGAGGAGGGCGGCGGTTGGGGAGGGGTGGAGGGTCAGTCTGTCGAGGGTGAGGGGGCGGAAGTGTTAGGTGACGTGGAATCTAGGGTGGGGGCGGGGCAGGCGCACATGGGAGGGTCGGAGCTTTCGAGGAGCTCGAGGAGTTCGGGTGGCAGTTCGACGAGTTTGTAGCCGGTTCCGTTGGGGGCGTGGGAGAGGGGGATGCCGGTGCTGGTTTGGCTTGACATTCTTTTAGGTTGTTTGTTTCGGGGTGTTGGGGTTGGCGGGGTTGGCGGGAAGATCGGGGTTGAGGTTGGAAGGTTTAGCGGGGTTGGAAGGCGCAGTCTGATGTCACAGGCACGGCTGTTCCTGTACCCCGCGCTACTGTAGTAAGTTTGCGTTTCTTCGGGACTTGCCTAGCGTGGGCAAGGGTTGTTGAAACCAAGTGGGTCAGCCTTGTGGGGTGTGAAACGGCGTGTTCCAGTGAATTTCAACCTCCAAGAAACTCAATCTCTATCATCCATGAAAGCGCAGAAAGATGGTTTCGTTGTTGGACTCTTGGATGCCCCTCCTGAGACAACGAACAACCGCTTGCCGATTCCAGGGTTATGGAGTACCACAGCAAAGTTGCGTATTTAGCAGGCCCGCAAGTTGAAGACTCGTTACACCCTTGCTTTCGAGTCACCCCTGCCTCCCAGACCGGCTCCCGATGTCTTCATTTTGGAACGGCAAACGACAAATTTGGGACGATGAAAGTGCTTAGGTTGCCGTTGGACCGGAATCCGGGGATGGTGGACACTGGGCATGTTGACACTTGACAGTTGGACTCGTGGCAATTTTAGTATGTTAACAATTTAGAGTTGGGTCATATTTGGGACGAAAGCCGCGGGTTAAAGCCACGGTTATTTCTAGCATGGAGTTTTCTGACGGGGAAGGCTACCATGGAGTTCTTGCCAGTTTTCTCTCCCCCACCCCACCAACCCCCCCGGCGGATCTGGCTAGTCATTCTTTCCAGTTTCAGACGGATATACCATCCCTTCTTCTCCGCCCTTCAAGTTGCCGACCTGAAGAGAGTCGAAACAGGTCAGGTGCTATGTGTACAACAGTCAACTGTCTTATAATTGTCAACAGAGGTGCTCGCCCTCGCTTGTTTCCGACACGTCCCGACGATTTCCCCATCGACTTCTGTTCCTAGCGAATTCCTCCTGTCCCTAAACACCAGCAAACCACCCATCAACTCGCATTACTACCATGGGAGACACCATCGTCGGAAATGGAGACAGCCCAGCTCCCGAGAGCTCTTGTCCGGCCGAGTCGGCTCTCCTCCCCGACTCCCTCGTTGACCCAATCTTCATGAAGGCCTTCCTCCAAGCCTCCCGCAGCATAATACCGCCGACACAGAAGATCTTTCACCATATCATGCGTATGTCGCAGAATCCCGATTGGTCGCCCGCTACGGAAATCTCCAAGATTGTATGTTTCGGGCTAGGGTCTGTGTGGACTGCAAAGACGGACAACAGCACAGATGGTTCAAGGCCCAGCTCGATGACCGACGAAGCCAAGGTCGCCAAACAAACTCTACTGCGGCATCTCACAGCAGTCCACCTGGGAATTGTGCTTTCCGAATTTCTGGTTCGGAGGCGAGTGCTGGGCCCGGTCGAGATCGTTTTCTGTGACCCTCGATATACCGACAAGGACAGGGCTCTAATCGAGAGTCTGAAGTTTTTCATAGGGGCCTACACAGTCAGGGTTAACACTGTTGATTCAGGAATCCAGGAGGTGGACAAGCACTCTCTTGTCGTCGCCACGACATCCGACTTTGCGGTTCGGCGCCACATTCTGAGCTCCGGCTTGGACGTACCCGGCATGCTTTGGACAGACCACGCATACGATGACACGGTCGAGAGCAGGTAAGTGTCTACCCAGCGTGTGATTCAGGGCAACTCAGTTCTAACCCGTCTCCAGTCATGACAAACTGGAGGGTGATGCCCGCAGCCTTATGAAGAAGAAATACCGACGCTTTGTTTTTCCCCAAACTTGTGATGGGCTAAAGCGTGAGGATATCGGTGTCAAGCTGGCCTTGTATTTCCTCCGTGACGCCGTTGCATCACGAATACCTCGAGAACGGAAACTCATCGCGACTGAAGCCCAAGGCCGGAAGACAAATAGCAGTGGTGGTGAACCGGTGTCACGGAAGTCACCCAAAGTCATCTGCCAAGAGTTCCTCAAAGTCTTGGGCCGCACCGAGGTCGAACAGCCCATGATATGTTCCAACCTCTGTGCATGCGCACAGTTTTGGAGGTATCAGCACTACTTCTTTAAAAAGCCCAAGTTGGCATGGTGCATCAAGAAGATTGTGTGCTTCGGCTTAGGGTCATTCAAGAACGTCACGGACAACGGGGGCCCATTTCCCGATGCTGTGAAGAACAAGCACACTTACCGGGATGTAATCAGGGATCCGAAGCTCCTGTCGGAGTTTAATGTCAGGGGAGTAGACCGGCACGATGCGCTGCAAACCATGCTTCGTCACGTCGCCGCAATAGAAATTGCCTCGATGCTGAAGTTTTCCTCCTCAAGACGGGGAGTCGAGCACCAACTCATCAAGTACTACTTCAAGAGACTGACCACCATTCAACATCTGCCGGGGTCTGTTGAAGACATCAGCGAGAAGATGATCAGGAAGCTCGAGAAAGGACCCCCGACAGCAAGGTACGCCGGAGATGAGGACTTGACCGACATTTCTGTCTACTTTATTGACCCCGAATACACCGATGAGGACAAGGATGCCTTGGATCGTCTGTCTGAGATTCTGGAGATGGCCCACCTCCCGCCCATCAAGGTCCTGACTGACCCCCTCGAGAGCCCCTGTCTCATCGACCGGCAAACGCTGGTTTACACAGTAAACCCGGACATTCCCGTACACAGCAGTATCTTGACCATCGGGAAACCGGCCGCCATGATCTGGCGAGACCATTGCAACAATCCAGAAGTGTAAGTCTGCCCTCTCCCGAAACACCAAGAGATGGACACTGGGCTAACCTGCTGCCTCTACAGCAGCGACGCTCTACCCGAGTTCATCCCGTTCTTCAACAACTACGAAGAGTTCAAACTGGACAAGAAAGCGGCGCCGCACACAATCGGCTCCTCGCACATGTACATCCGCAAGGACATTGTTGAGGCCGCTGAAGCGAACGGGGTTGTGCCGCCTTACCCGGTCACTTTCCCCCATGATTACCCGCACAAGCACAAAAACTGGTATTTGGACGGGATAAAGGGTGAAAATTTGGAGCGGCGGAGGAAACGTGACGAGTTGGAGCGGCTGCGGAAAGAAATTGACTTGGAGTGGCTGAGGAGATTGGGGGACTTGTAAGTATGTTAGTTCAACGGGAGCGTAGGATAGCGTTGCTTTGAAGGGACGGGATGGAGCGGTAATAGTTAATGGATTATTGGTAATTGAGAAGTCTTAATTTTGGCGGCAAGAAGTGCCCCCCTTGTTCTGGCCACATGTCTGGTGGTTGATCAATGCGGAGATATGACAGCGGATAGGGCATGGCATTCAAACCGTGTTTAGGAACTTATCATTCTGTAAATAAAGTCTATTCCGTATCTGTAACGCGAATTCGAGGCTGAATCTAAGTTTAGGTTCCTTCCTAACCTCAAACTTCCTCCATCCCCTCTTAAGTTCCTATTCTCGAACAAGTTTGCATCTTCTACATCATGCCCCGTAAATAATACACACAACACATTTAAACACCACCACTCCAGGGTTCGATATCAGAGTTGCCTAGAGAGCAACTGACTCCTGAAGCGATTGCCGGGGTGCATGGGATGATAATGGGGCCGCCCATCTTCCGGCTGTATATGTCGCACCACCACGTTCTGTGTGTGCACATTGCTATGGTGAATTTGCGGCGATAGATAGATGGGTGCTCTGCTGTGTACTTGGTGGATAGGTAATTTTCCTCCTGGGGATGGGCTTGTTACTTGGAAGTTATGGTGTCGGAAAGGACCGAAGGTTGGGCTGTGGTTTGGAACCTGTTTATTTATATGTATTTTTGAACGATATCAATACCTATGGTAAGAGCGAGATGTTGCACTTGGCTTGTTACCTGTCTCTTCGCAAAAAAGCCTTCTACACAAACTTGGCACCATGAGGAAAAAGTAACCATGATGGCCTCAAAGGTAATGTTTGGTATACATGTCCATAAACTAGGCAACAGAGCGATGCTCTAATTAAAATTTTTAGAGGGTGGAGAGAAATATGTTGGTGATGGTTGCGCTGCATCTTTTGTGGTTGAAGTTCTGGGGTGTCCTATGCCGTTCGGAAAAGTGGAGCGGTCCCACAACCGGCAGGCAATCCTTGTCGACCCACCCTTAAGGCTGAAGTGGCTGCCAGCTGCCAGCTACAGTACTTAGACGAGCTGCTTGCGTCAGAGCTCACTGCCCCGCGTTCAGGCATCACCCACTGCAGCCTGGAGCATGACATCTGGAGAACCTGATGTCGAACGCCTGAACCATAAAACTTACTCTCACCAACTCCATCGCCAAGCTCTCCATAACCACGACGACCCTGATCCCTAGAGCATAGTTCGCAGAAGCAGAGCAAAAATGGCACCAGACCCGCTTGGCCCAGCTGCCGTGCTGGAGAGCATGGCAAATGCGCTGCCAACCCACGAAAAGGACGACACCACTTCCGATCTGAGCAGCTCGCTCGACTGCATCGCCCTATTTGTGCACGCTTGCATGGTGAACCTTGGTTTCCGGCTGCTGGGATTCAACGAAGATAACAAGATCGGTGCGTCGTGTTCCTCAGGAGCTGCCACTACTCTCAGCACTAACCGCTATCCAGAATCCGAATGTCAGCGCATCGCGCCCCGCCTGCCCTCCCAATGGAACAAGTCCTTGAGTTCTCACAGCTTTGTCTACGCCCATACGCAGTCATCGATGCAGTTCGTCGTACATATTGACCGCATGGGCGCCAAGGTCGATATCCGCGGCCTGGCCATCGGTGACGAGCGCATCGCCCGCTTCGACATCACCGCCCGCGATTACATCTCATCTGCCGCCCTACCTCTGCGCATAACCATGACATCCGACGGTACCGAAGACCGAAGCGATCTCTCTCAGAAGCTCAAAAACCTCTTCATCTCCGAGGAGCGAATCAAAGGTACGCCCCAGTCAGCATTCCCATATTACCTCTAGAGTAACTAACACTCTCCCCCTTAGACCTCGCCTCCCTCCTCAAAATCACCCTCATCCAACGCCTCCTCCCAGCCCTCCAAAAAGAAGGCTACACCGAGTCCCCCGCCCCCACGCGCCAACAACCCCCACCCGAGCAACCAACCTTCCCCGCCCACCTTCCCCCACCTGCCCAACCCAACCCCTACCCAGCCCCCGACCCCCTCGCCGCGCCCCCACGACGTCCCATCCCCGCAGCCGACTTCCCACCCCCCGACTTCGAAGACGAATACGAAGTCAACCGCCCGCCGCGCGGTCCACTCCCTGGCAGCGGCCCCGGCGCCGGTTTCGGCAACGTAGGCCACGACGATCTCTACCCGGCCGGACTGGGTCCGCACGACCCAATCAGGGGGAATTTCACCGGCGGTGGGATTGGGCCGGGCGGGCTGCGCCGGCCCGGCGGGGGCGGGGGAACTGGTGGGTTTGGTGGGATAGGCGGGCAGGGTGGAGGGATGCACCCTACGTTTGACGACCCGCTGTTCCAGGGGCCGAGGGGCGAAGGGGATGGGGATGGGACGTTTGGAGGGCAGGTGCCGCCTGGGGCGAGATGGGATCCGCTTGGTCCTGGGGGGCAACCTCGGTTTGGTGGGGGGAGGCCGGGTGGGAGAGGGGGAGGGGGATTTGGTGGGTTTGGTGGAGGGTTTGGAGGGGATATCATTTAGTTGGGCTGGTTAGGTGGACTGTGCTGGGTGATCAGTTTGAGGTGAGGAAGAAGGGAGATGCAGATTGAGGATTAGGATGTAGTGTTCATCCCGTGTCTGTACTTTGCAATATTCTACGCGGATTCGTCGTAATAACGGAATGACTAGTATGAGAATGGGAGGCAGTTCAACTCCTGAATGAGAAATGAGATCCACGAGTTCCAGGTCAATGTTCCCTTAGCCATCGCTCAAGACTCCGATGCCTACCACTTGTTTGCACTCAGGACATGTCTCAATGTTTCATTTAGAGGTCTTATGCATGCCAACAAGGTATCTATCTATTCCCACGCCTACATGTCGTCCGTCACGGAACTGCGAACCACAGCTTGTCGTATCGCACCGACCCGACACCATTCTTCGCTTCCTCCCTTGATCTTATGATCTCCATCAACCGAGATGCAGCATCTAAGCCCGCCATGCAGTTATGTTGTGCTAGGACCCAGAAAATGCTGCCGCATCCATCTTCCTTCTAGGCAACCTTCGTCTGAACATACCATGGCCATGCATACCTACCACACAGGGAGTATTACCAAACACTCGTTCCTGTTCCCACTGTCCAACAAGCCGCGACATGATGACATGATAGCCAATACTTGTTTGACCGCCAAGCGCGATGCCTCGAGACCCCCCGTCAACGTCCTGAGTTCTATCAGTCGTTACAAGGGGAACGATTCGCATTTCTATTGCGCAGCGAGCTCATGCAGCTTGAGCTTCTCGTCATCGCTCAGCATGCCAAACCAGTCCTGGAAGCCTGCAATATTCTCGCGAGCGGCGCGGATAAAGAAGTCAGTCAGGTAGGCCTGCGTCTCGTCGTCGCGCTGGCGCGAACCACAGCCCTCAATCCAGCCCATCAGGTCGGCTTTGGTGCTACCGAGCGACAGGTCGAGCGTGTCGCCAGGCTCGTCCTCCCAACCCTCGTCGTCGCCATCATCACCCTCATCTTCATCGGCAAACTCGTTCGCCGCGGCGGCGGCCACGTTGGACGCGCCCTGCACGCCGGAGGCGGAGAGCAGCTCCTCGATCAGGACCTTGAGCATCTTGAGGGGCGACGGGATGATGGTGTACCGGTCGGGGTCTGGGGGAAGTTGTTAGCTATGGGTGGGGTTAAGGAGGTGGTGTTGGACTTACTAAGCTTGGCTCTCGACCTGGTCATGATCCTATCACTGTTGGTAACAATGAGCTCGCCTTTGACGTTGGTCTGCGCCACACGCGAGTCGTTCAACGAGTAGAGCTTGGACAGGGCAATGACACTGAACAGATTAGCATCGATTCACAGCGTAGAATCACCTCATAAACTCACTTCTGTCGGATCTCATCGTAACCAGCAAAGTTGACCGAGTTCTCGAGCCATTTGCTGAGCACCACCTGCAGTCCCACTTGGCCATTGATTTGGATGTCACTCAAAAAGTTGACGACATCCTGAGCGCCAACCAAGGAGAGACGGGCAAAGACAAGGATTAGTGACTGGATGAAAGGCGCTGCTTGAGCGCTGTCCAGGCGGGTAGCGACCGCTTGAAGAAGCTGAGGCAGGAAGGGGCCAAGCCGCTCGTGCCCAGCCTTCTCGACCAGCTCAGCTGCCAGGCCACCGACTTCTGAGGCCGCATTATCCTCAATCGTGGGCCCAAGGAGACGGTCAATGATCCGGAGGCAGACCTCTAGACCAGATCGGCCGTGCTCGTCTGCCCAACCAAACACCTGGTGGTGGTCGTGCATAAGCATGTACTTGACGGCCTCAGCGCCGGGGCGCAGGATCTCGCCTTCGGTGGAGGTCATCAGGAGATGGTTAAGCTTTGGAAGTGTGTTGGCAACGAAGCCGGCAGGGAGCGGCTCAGAGCCAAACTGGGCGAGAAGTGACAAAAGGTCGGCAGCCAGCTACAACATGGTTAATATAAGATGAAGTGAAGATGAAAGGTGGAGCACGAACCGTGACCAAGGGGCTATCCTGAGTAAGGTTGGCAACGTCGAAAGTCCCAGTGATCGAGGGCAAGACCTTGGCACAAAGAGCAGTATACAGCGAAGGATCTTGTAGGTCTCGGAAGGTCTCGGCAATCTCTTCAAATGACTCGCAGACGATCAGAGTAACGTGGAAGTTGGCGGCGCCGTGCTTGGCAATCAGGAAAAGCAAGTCGACGGCCTTGCTATCGGGCTGAATAGTGATCCTGATATCAATGTTGATGGCGGCGCGCAGGGTGTCCAGGAGAGTAACCAGAAGATCGTCAGCGTCCTCAAGCTCGCTGAGATCCTTGGCCTCCAAGAAACGCTGGATAGCTACGATGATTGGAACCTGCCGATCGGCCGGTACACCGCCCTTGATGAAGCCCTCGACCGCCTTGACGCAGGCAACCTGCACAAGCTCGTTTTCATCTCTAGTCATAGCCTCGATAACACCTTCGAGGAGGCCGAGGGCCGGTGGGTAGCTTGATGCCAGAGAACCGGCGACAAGGAAGCCGCGGGCGCGCAGCATCGGCTCCTCCTGTCTGCTAATGGCATAGTTGACGAGTTCGAGGTAGGCGTTCATGATCTCGGGGGGCACAGTCTTCTCCAAGTCCTGATAGTCGTTCAGCAGCGCGTTGAAGAGGAAAAGGGCTGCTTCCTGTTGCTGCCAGGTTGCGCCCTCTCCTGCAAATAGCGGCTTGGTGTAAGCAAACAAACCCTCGAGGGCGCGTTGCTCCAGCCATTCCCCGAGCTTGATGAAGAGATCGCCGCAGGCAGTCCTAGCCGTGTAGTTGGACGACACAGATGTTTCCTCGGCAAGATAGAGAGAGACATCAATGTTCCATAGCCCTTCCTCTTCCTGGGAGATCTGAGAAAATGAAACAAGGAGCTTCATCAGATCCAGGACCCAGGGCGTATCGTGGACAGCGCCATGGGCTGCAATCTCGGCGTTGAGCTGTTTTTGAACAGGCGGGGCACGCATGCACTGGCTGAGGAAATCGAGCTGATCCAGGACCAAGAAATCCAACGTGAAGGGAAGGCCATCGATGTCCTCCAACCGGCTCTGGGAATCCGAGTCAATAAACAATGCTTGGTACGACGGCGCCAGTCTTGAAAGCTCCTCCCAAGTGGCAGTGAAGAAGGTGGCGCTCTGAGGAAGGAGCAGCGAAGGGAATACGCTCCGGATCTTGATCAAAGTCTTGACTGCCTGATCCTTGAGCGCAACCGGACCGTACCAACTATCGGGTTGAGAGCCCGAGTCGTCGAGGGGAGGGAGTGGCGCCTTGATGACCTGCTCCAAGAACGGCAACCACCCAGAGAGGATCTCCTCGGCAAAGGCCTTGACTTCCTTCTTGTGGCCATCCTTGACGATGTCCATGAGGTCGAAGCAGCTCCGGAAGACCAGCACAGCCAAGCTGCGATGTGTCTGCTTGCGGTTCTCGTTCAGCGCCACATCGTAGCATCCCTTGATAATGTCCCTGGCCAACCCAAAGAACTGCTCGTCGGTCAAGCTCTCTTCGACAATGTCTTGCAAGATGCGTAGCGCGCCGTGGAGCTGGGCATCGGTCCCGGTGGGCATAACACCGAGCACCGAAGGCAGAAGGGCGGGCCACTGGTCGGGGAAATCGGCCATGGCGATCTTTGAGACGACATAGCTGTTGGGGACCTGTTAGCGCCTTGTCGCAATAAGGCGGGGTCCCGGCGCGTCTTCGACCTAGAGGCATGCTTACCTGGCGGCAACCTTGACTTTGCGCTCATCTTCGGGGCTCAGCACCAATTCCAGAACGACATTGCGCAGCTGGTCCTTGGTCGAGTCGGGAATTGGAATGTGGGGTTCGCCATTGCCCTCCGGGGCCCAGTTCTTCTCAATGAACTTCCGAAGGTATGTCAAGGCAGACTGGCGAATCTCGACGGGGGCGGCGGCGTGCAGGCCGATACGGGCAAGCGACAAGGGGAACTCGGGGTTCGTCTGGGCGTGCAGGAGGTCTAGCTCGGCCTGCTTGCGGGGGGCCTCATGCTTGTCCTGCGTGTTGGCCAGCAGCTGGGCCAGGTGCTCGTCCATCTTGACCGATGCTGATGTTTGCTTCGTCTTTCGTCGTAAATTAAAGTCGGAAATATGCTTGTGCCAGACAAGAGTGCAGCAGGGACCCGGACGAGAGTCGCGCTCAAGGGGCGCTTCTCGAAATGGCGGTGATGGTGGGGTTGGTTTTGGAGGATTGACGGGGAACCAAGTGGAGTGTGGAATATGTTTGAGACGGGACGCGTGTGGCGGGAGCTCTTGAGTGCCATCTGATTGCGGGGGAACTTTGGCAAGCAACAGAGCCAATCGGAGCCGGGTTTGGAGGCCCGCTGTTTGTGAATTGGGTGAAGGATAACCGCTGGAAACCGGGTCACATGTTTTGGCGTTGCGGGCAGTGGAAGACGGCGCGTCTTCTGTCAGAACAACCCCGCGACTCGTCTACTCCACAATCCAGGAACAAGCACCCGCGTCTCAAAGACCACCAACAGCCCAGACGAACCACGGAATGCCCCAAATATACCCGATTTCTTCAATAATTTTTGTTTTATTCTCAAAATAAAACCTTAAAAAACAAACAACAACAAAACAACAAAACGCCATGGCAGAACCAGCAGACCCCTCATCCCTACCCCTCGACCAAGCCCACATCCTCCTCACCTCCTTCAACTCCTTCCTCACCGTCGCCATCCACAACATCCTCTACTACCGCAACATCTACCCACCCGCCACCTTCCTCTCCACCAAAGCTTACAACCTCCCCGTCCACCAGAACCGCCACCCCAAAGTCTGCGCCTGGATCCGCGACGCCGTCGACGCCGTAGCAGTCCAGCTCTCCGCCGGCCACGTCTCCCGCATCGCAATCGTAATCCACTGCCCCCTCGACGCACCCTTCCCCTCCCCCTCCTCCCCAAACTCTACCCAACTCCAACCCGGCACAGTCCTCGAACGCTGGCTCCTCTCCACCACCCACTTCCCCGCCTGGCCAACCCCCTCCCCCTCCTCCTCCTCAAACAACGCAACCCGCACCGCCAAATCCATGCGCGATTTTGCGCGGATCCTGGCCAAAGAATCCCGCGCCGAAGACACGCGCGACACCACCACCACAGCAACATCAGACGACGAGGATCTAGCCGATGATGCGTCATCGGTGGAGCAGCAGCTGCACTTACCCGACCTAGACGAGCAGCTGCGCGGGACGTTGCGACGGATGGCGACGACGGCCGAAGGGATGGGACCGCTGCCGGAGGGGTGTACGTTTACGGTGGCTGTTGAGTTGAAGGACGAGGAGGAAGAGGCTGCGCCGATCGGGGTATGTATCGTCTATTATTTCGGGTTTTGTGAGTGTTGGCTAATGAATGAGATGTGTAGCACCCGCAGGCTTGGATTCCGTCGGAGCCGAACCTGCAGCCCAAGTCAAAGGGAAAGGAGGCAGACGGGGAGGATCTTGGGGGGGTCAGGACACGGCCGATCCGGTCAGTGGAGGCGGGGCCGCTGTTTTTTGAGTGCTGGGTTGAGGAGGGCAAGGCGAAGGAGGTGTTGATGCGGATGATGGAGGCTGGTGGGAGTCATGGGCCGACACAGCCCTTTTGAAGTCACATTCTCTTTTTGGTTGTTTCTTAACTCAATGATACCCTTTCACACGGCGCAACCGAGACATTTGGATCATGTTTAGCATTTCTGTACTGCTTGTTATGCGTATTATCTGCGATACCGCATCTCAAAAGATGAACATCGAAGAAATGCAGCAGCGTCATATCATACACACTGGCCGCGCCGCATCGCCGGCGGCTGGGCCATATCAAAAACACAGCCAGAACCCACAGGTATCCCAACTCCCTGCGGCAATATCCACAAGGCCCAACAACACCCACCAACGCCGAAAAACCCATTGCTTTTGCAGAACCATACCGCCTGCCCGCCGTTCAAACCATAGACCGCCCAATAGAAAACAGCTCAGTTGCCCTCCCCACTCGTCGTGGCGCCCTTGAGCAACATCCGAAGACTAACCATCTCCCTCCTCAAGCGCGCATTCTCCTTCTTGGCTCTCGCAGTCTCATCGCTGCAGTCCTTGAGCTTGGTAATCAACTCCTCTTTGTCCTCGCGCCCCTTGCCCTTGAGCGCCTTGACAATCTTGCCCAGCTCCGAGTTGAACTTCTCATACAGCAGCTCATTCTCCGCCGTGGCCTCCTTGTACAGCTGGTCGATGGCCTTGACTTTTGCCTCGGTCGCCTTGAGCGTCGCTTCCAAGTCGCGCTGCATGACGGCGTGCCGGTCTTGCAGATCCTGCATCACCTCAGGGACGCGGTCCTCCAGCGCCTTGACGGCAGCCGAAAGCTTACGAATGTCTCCAGTCGCCGAGCGCGGGAGGGACGAGTTGACGCGTGCCATGTCCTCCGAGATGCGTCTCAGCTCCGTCTTGAGCGAGGCGTCAATTTCGTCGACGGCTTTCTTCTCACTCTGCAGGCGCTCGCGAAGCTTTTGTGGGGACTGAAGTCGGAGCTTTTGGCTGGGTCCCGGAGGTTTGCCGGGACTGCTGGATGGGCGGGTGGGGGATTCTGGGGAAGGAAGAGCGGGAATGCGCGACGACAAGGGCTTGAGGGTTGGGATTTGCGAGATCGTAATGGTCTTAGCACGTCCTCTCTGCTGTGTCGGCTTTTCCTCGTCTGGAGATTCATCTGGAGGCTGGAACGGGTCCCCAGAGTTCTCTTTTGTTCGAGACGAGCGCAAAGGCGGCACCTGAGATTGGGGGCTGATCGGTATCTTGGACGGCGACGGCGGACGGGGAGCCGAGTTGAACTTCTCAGCAGTCTGCTGCTTGTTGATGCGAAGAGGCATCATAGGCGGCTCTTCGAGGCTTGCCGCGTCCATAAGCGACTTGAGATCAGACAGGGAGCTACGCCGTTTCTTCTTGAGCGGCTTTGGATCGACGGGTTCGGTCACTTCGGGCTCGCCAATGGTTTCGAGGAGCCGGTGAGAACTCGCAGGTCGGTGCTGAATGTCGTCAAACGCGCCCGCAACTGGTGGCCGGTCGCGGGACGCCGGGCGGCGGAGTCTGTTTGGTAGTGTATAATTGGGACCCAAATCTACCGATTTCGACCTGCTGGCCTTGAGGCTTCCAACGTCGCCACTGCTAGGGGACTTGCTGTGCTTGCTCAGGGTACGCCACATCGAAGGTCGGTCTGTATCTGTCTTGCTATTCTGGCGCAAGAGGTCGAATCCAAACTTCCTTCGGAGGGACGACGTGTTGGATGTCACGGATCCCGAGATAGACTTTTGGCTTCGGTTGCTTGCATTAAGTGAGAACGAGTCGTAGGTAGAGTTGGCCCTGAGAAGCATGCTGATGGGATCAGTGGTGTCAAAAATGCGATCGCAGTCCTCGACGAGACGGTCCAGAAGGTTGATGTAGTCCGATGCGCTTCCATCGTCGACCAGCAGCTCTGCAAAGGCAAGGGTCAATGCGCCTCGATCGCCGTCGTTCCCACACCCCTCGAGGAGATCCGCGAGAAGCTTGATGATGGCGGTGAAAGCGCGGCGATTCTGGGGCGCCATGTCGCCAAACAGGAAGCGGACAAAGTCGGCAAACTCGCCCGGGACCTTCTTTGAAGCCCTTGCCTGGAGAGCCTCGAGCGCCTGCGTGGTCATGACGGGCCCTATCTGCTCACGCCAAGCAATGCGGATAAACTTCTCAAAGGCTGCAAATATGACTTCGGTTCCCAGTTCTGCAGACGCTTCCAGGTCGAAGGGGAACTCGATCAGACGGTTGTAGAGGTCATTGACGGCGAGTTCGTCGGCCATGGACCTGTTGAGCAACATCCGGCCGATGAAGTAGCCCTTGCGTGCCTGCATATTGGCCACGTACCCCGTGAATGTCTGCTCCAGGCGCACCAAGGGATTCTCTGGCGCCTCCTCTTCCACCGTGACGCGAGGTATGAACACGTCCCTGTCCTTGATCGCACCCGATATCACGATCGGCTCCCTCTGGCTGTTGGACCGAGTTCTGTTGGAAGGGCTTCGCTTATGCCTCGACCCGTTGACGCCCACGTTTTCGATAGAAGTGGTGCTTGACGATGCGCTGTTCCCAACCAGGAGGTTTGAGAGCATCTTGACTGGTGATGATGAGAGGAATGATTTCGTATTCTTCTCCTCCCCCCTTGAGGTAATATTGATGGCGCGCAGAATCTTGGTGTAGTATGAGACCAGCGCCGGGGCGAGCCTCATGTTGGCGACGCTAAACTGGGAACTGAGGAGCTGTATGATGCGGCGCGAGAGAGTCGGGAGGAAGTCTTCAAGCGCAATGTCATCGGTGAACCTTTTTCCGTTTAGGCCGAGCGTGTTCATTGATATCCTCCGCATGTCGCCGGTCCTGACCTCGACCACAATCTCGACGCCGTAGTGTCCGACAGGCGCCCCCTTGGTGCCTTTGTCATTGTCCAAAACCACGCGGATAGGCGCCGGTTCTCTGCGGCCCTCAACCAGCTCGTGGGCGCCCTCCTGGAAAACGGCGGCATGCAGGCCAAAGTTGTTGTCCTGCATCCTGACGGAGCGCAGTGTCCACGACGGATCTTCCCTCTCCTTCTCGGCGAATCGGCCTCCAATGCGGGCTTTCACAATGTCCTCGCTCCATTTAGTAGCCCTTCCCTCGTACTGATCCTGGAGAAGGAAGCAGCGCGAAGTCATGGCCTTGCTCGTGAAATACTCGCCAGCGTGAGCACCCTTCATCTCCTGGGTTGATGACATCCAGACTAGCCGGCCATCAGATGATTCGGTGAAGCGGACATCAGCCAGGTTGTGCCAACCCGTGAAGGCAAACTCCCAGGACCCTTGTCCGCCAGCAGCATTCGTCATGGATGCCAGCAGTCCAGCCGGGGACGGTTTATCGATCTCGCGCAGGAAATCTCGGCTTGTGAGCCCCGGGTTAGACTTTTTCTGTACAGTGACAATGCAGTCGGAGAAGAGGAGGAGAATGCCTGGTCGATCTGGCACCTCGACATTCTGCACGACGGGGACATAGGGTGCAGCAAGTTCAGCAAAGTCGGCAGCCAAAATCAACCGCCCCTGCGGTTCCAAATCCGGCGGCCAGCACTCCACCATGGTACGCAGACGATTCGTGACGTGGGGCTCTTCCGGGAGTGGTTCGTCCATGGAGCAGATGTTTGTGATGATGTCTCTGGCTCGGAGAAGATGCTGCAGCGCGGGATGCGTGATGGGAAGGGAGGCGATGATCTGATCAATGAAGAGACTGTATCGGGGCAATCGCTGTACTGGCTCGATGAGTAGCGAGCGGATGGTCTGCTCCCCTGTCTGAACAACCCGCTGCCGGAAACTTGACTGCCGGTCAAGAAAGGCGTTGAGGAGCTGGGGGAAGTTCTGGCTGGCCCGAATGTAATCCTGGTAACAATCCGTAAACTTTGGGAACCACTCGAGGAAGACCTTGGACATTGCAAGAACGCCGCTTGGATCCTTGGTTTTGCTAGAGCCGCCCGTTCTCCCAGAAGCGAAGGGAAGCTCCATATCCTTGAGGGCCTCCTCCTCCGTCTCGTCCATGACCCGGCGGAGCTCCTGCATGAAGGCCGAATTGATCTCCAGGATGCTGTCTGCTGACTCGGGGAACAACTTCTCCAGGTCCTCCTCGGTTGGGCTGATGCTACCAGCAGGGCGTAGTTTTGCATTTTGACGAAAGTCATTCGCAACGTGCTTGACGAGTTCGTTCACTTTGAGCACGTAGCGCTCCTCGGTATCGACCAACTCGCCCATCTTCATGCGCAGCTCCACTTTTTGGTTCTTGGAGAAGGACTTGGTCCGGTTTAACGAGGTTGGCCTCGACGGCGCCCGCCGCAACTTGGATGTGGGCAAGAAGACTGGCTCTCCAAACAATTTGACCAAGGGGGTGTACCCGCCATATTGACGCAGGGTGGGATCCAGAATGTCCTCCTCGTGGTCCAGCGCCTCCTCGAAGTCGGCCTCGTCTAGTGGTACGATTGAGCCCGGGGGCAGGACAAGGTCGAGATCGACATTGCTGATGTGCTGAGTCCGCAGCGCATATTCTAGAATACCGATCACCTCGGTCGTGTTATCGGCCTGGACGGCGGCCTTGGCGAGGTCGGCGGCATGCTGCTCGCTAAACAGGAACGGCGCCGAGCCAGGGCGGGGGCCAGTCGTCGGGTACTGCTTCTTTAGATGGTTCTTGACGACCTCGGGCAGCTCGGTGAAGTACTTGTAGAGACCAAACGCCAACCCCCGGCAGATCTCATCGCCCTGGAACTCGCGCGGCAGGTGTGCGACGACGCCGTAGAAAGGCGAGTTGGGCGAGACGGTGATGCGCGGGAAGGACTGGTAGCCGGCGGGGCTGTAGATGTGGATCTGGATGCGGGAGCTATTGAGGGTGTAATTGGCAGTGGTGGAGGGGCCGTGGAATATTAAGATGGGCAGGTTGCCAAGCAATGGGTCGCTGGCGTAGTAGAGAGTGACGTGCTCTGGCGAGAGCGCCAGCTCCTCCGTGACACGAGCCATGGTCGCTTCAATTGGTCGTGATCATGGCGAATGGGGGTTGTGGCAGAGGGTGACGGAGGATGAAGGGGGGCCAGCGGGCGGGTGGCAGGGCGACGGTGAGAAGGTGAGGGGCAAAGACAAGAGCGGGCGGGCGGGCGAGTGGTGTGGTGTGGTGTGGTTCGGACCGGCGATCTTCGTTCGAAACAAAACAGATGGCGGGCCCTGCCGTTGCGCGTTCGTGCGGTGCGGGAGACTGCAGGCTTTGCGGCTGGCGTGCGACAGAGGGAGGTGTACGATGTATGTACGAAGTACGAAGTAAGCAAATTCGAGGTTCCGTGGATCGGTGGTGCAGTTGGAGGCGCACTGCAGCTGCGACGGCGCTTTCCCTGTTTGCGCAGGCCAAAAACAAACGGGGCGCGCGACCGAGGACAACAATCCAACGGTTTCCTTGGTACCAAGATATCACTCAGAGGGAATCCACAACCCGCAAAATAAACAGGAAAAAAAGAGGGAAAAAAAGATTGTACAAGAAGTGAACTACTGGTTGCTAACGAGGGCAGGCTGCCGGATCGTAGATCTGGAGCGAGAGCAAACCGTCGTCGGGTATCAGGTGTGAATGGAACTTGGATTGGAGAACGGAAGCTGCCAGGGGTCGGGCATCGATCGAAGCCGAGAAGCTCAGCGGTGAATCCAGCCCGACCAACGCCGCAACGCGTGGATGGCGCGGGGGCTGGAAGAGCTCGGGCCAACTGGGCGGGTAAACAAGGGCCGTCACATCCGAAACCCCGCCATGGGCCTGGCTGGGCTTGGCGCATCGCCTGTCCTGGGGCTCCCGGCCCTGTATCCCTTCCCCGGACCCTGTTAGCTTCGGCTTCGCATGCCTTGCATGGCTTACATGGTCCCAGAACGGCAAACCACGACACTTTCAGCCCCCAAAATGCACTCCACAATGACAACTGGCAGGCCAACAGTCAATTAATCTCAAGCAAGTTGAGCAGCCAGTCCTTCATCCAGCCAAATTTGAACCCCAAGCGTGTCGTTCCAGGGTTCCATGCTACAGGGTTCCAGGGCCTTGATTCATCCTCCAAGTGTTAGAACCAGACGTTTGTTTCGGGCGAAATCCAAAAAATGAACGGGGCAACAAAAATAACAAAAGCTCACCAGCTACGAAACCCACGTCTAGGTTTACTTCGTCCACGTCGTGTAACTGTAAGTCTGTAACAGATCCTCCCCGGAACCGGCGACCTCAGTCCACGACTGAGAAAGGCCACCGATAAGTACCCCGGCAAGGGATGAACGCCTACATAGGCCGTTCGCCTATTTACCGTCGGCCCATACGCTTCTGGAAGGAGGTCGGTGCCCAGGTGGTAGGAGGAAAGCCGGACTTCCAGGGTTGTATATCAAGGGCTGGCTGCCTGGCCTGACCGTCAAGGTGCTTGCGCAGTGTCGCCTTCCCACCTCAAACCACTATGGACTAGAATTTCCTCGACTCTCAATCCCCCAGTTCAAACCAGGAGTCAAACACGAAAAAAACATGCGTGATACGACACCACTACGTGATACACCCCGAGCTACTTTGCTCAATTTGGTGCCAATCAACTCGGCCGAAAGGTTAAAACGGATGATTGAAAGTTTCGAATTCAACCGACGGTCAGGATGCCAATGATGGAGGATACTTAATGAAGTCCGGCGACGATTGAGTACTTGGGAAGGCAAGATGGCCTGTAGCAGGTCAAGTTTGGGTTCAGCTCTCGGGCCTCTAGACTCCTTTGGGGCAGCCTAGTAAGATACACCCATCCAAGGTTTGATCATGGCTTCTTTTTCACCAACATCTCATAGTTAGCTATCTCTTACCTGCGCAGAATCCAAATACCTTTCTCGGAATAATGCTTACATATAAAGCCATGGCTTGGTAACAAGGGACGAAGTTGGGAAAGTCCGAAACGTTCACCGACAGCAATCATGTTAACCAGCACTCAGACTGTCGATGCTGGCAATAGCCCCGGTAGTATCGTTCGCGTACCTGCCAGCATCAATCTCAACACCCTCGCCATCACCGTCGAACCCTGTTTCCCTGTCCGGCAACTTATCATGGAGGCCAACCGGTCAACTGCTATGCTGTGGGCCAACCATAAGCTCGATGCGGACTGGCTTGACGGACGACATTTCTGTATTTTTTCCCAGTTCGGCGACAAAGTACCTTCCTCGATAGAAGATTATCCGTGACATGCCGTAGTGAGTTATAACTCGTCACCCATTGCCTATAGACTTGAATTCGTGTCTAATAATAGGCTTCACAGTAAGGATCCGCTCCCATTGCATCTCCAGTGCGACTCCTGAAGGAATATAACCATTTCCCTCTAGAATGCCCGCAGGAATCCAATCCGTACCAGATATCTTTGTACATCGGCAAAGATATCAGTGATACCGCTGACCCGGCCCGGTAGACCTCAACATTGCGTAGTGAATGGCGTGAATGCAATCTTTACACGACCAGCTTTTGGCTGTTAATCCCGTTCTCAAAAAACATGGGAAGGTGTCCCACGGTCGGAGAAGTATCGAGTTGAGTCTCTAGGTGCCATGTAGGACGAATGCTCTCTTACCGACTTGACAGCTTTTGTGCCGTGATCCCCGTCCTGTCTCACCACCTCACACACAAGTGGCTGGCTGGCGGCACTGTGTAGCAGCTAGCTGAAATTGGCGGCACGGGATACCAATCCTGAGGCTGTGATGATCATGGCAAGCCCGAAGAACGAGACATTACGGGACTAGACAAGGCCAGGGGCCGAAAACTCTCGGAGCCTTATGCCGGCAACATGCTCCCGAGACAACCGGGCTCATCGAATGGCGTCGGGGAATTCCCGCTACAGGCATCCCTTGCATTCAACACCACGATCCGGAGTCCGGAGATAGTTTCACGGCGCACGTACACCAGGCATCGCAACATCCCTTGACAAAGCGTCGCAGCACGCCATGACAAAGCTGTCGAAACCCCCACGTTTTGCGAGCCTACCGGGCACTTACTCATCCCACCCAGGGGTACATCTGGTCCCTCCCCTCCCCTCAAGAGCAATGAACTTCCCCATAAACTCCCCCCCCTTCCACCCATCATTCACCACCTCCCACGTCATGCCTTAGAAATCCCAACACCATGACCACCACAACTGCCACACCACAACCAACCATGCGCTCCCCACAGCCCTTCCGCATCGCCATCCTCGGCGCCGGCCTCGCCGGCCTCTCAACAGCCCTCTTCCTCCACCACCACCTCCCGCCCTCTCTCCCCATCCCAGTATCCATCACAATCTACGAACAATCCCGCTCGCACCGCGCCACCGCCGGCGCGGGCATCGGTCTCGGCGTCAACGCCACCCGCCTACTACACCGCCTTGGAGGCGGCCTGGGCGCGGCATGCGACGCTATTTCTGGGGAGCAGGATGGGGTGTGGTTTGCTATTAGGCGGTGGGATGATGGGGGGGAGGTTGTTACTGTGTATGAGGAGGGGGGGAATACTGGGAATGCAGGGGTGGGGGGAGATGGTGATAATGATAAGAAGGGAAGGGGGATGAAGGGGGTGAGGGTGGCGAGGGGGGAGTTGTTGGAGGTGTTGAGGAGGGCAGTGGAGGAGAGGGGGGTTTTGGGGGCAGTGGAGGATGGGGACGGAAAAGAAGGAGGGGTGAGGATGGGGAAGAGGGTGGTTGGTGTTAAGGTGAGTTACTCCTTTTGCTCTAGTTAATGATGGTATTGACAGAAGGGCTGGCCATAAAAGGATCTCGGAGACGCAGTGAGAATCCAGTTCGAGGACGGCACCTCGGCCGAGGCAGGTCTCGTCATTGCATGCGACGGCATCCACTCGGCAATACGCGGGCAGTTTGTGCGGGACCGGCCTGTCTACAGCGGCAAGATAATCTACCGCGGTCTGGTGCCCATGGATCGGTTGCCCAACCCCTGGCCGCTGCCGTCGTATACGACCATGTGGGTCGGCCCGGGCAAGCACATCGTCGTGTATGCCATTAGCGGGAACAAGACGCTCAACTTCGTAGGGTGCGTCACCAAGGACGAGGAAAAAGTTCGGGATTTCCGCGAGAGCTGGTCGTTGACGTGCGATCGGAAGGAGGTCGAGGACGAGTTTGGCGACTGCGACGAGATGGCCAAGACGATTGTCAAGCTGCTACCCGACAAACCGTCCAAGTGGCTCGTCAACGACCGGGATCCGGCACCCGAATGGACATTTCTTGGTGGGAAGGTAGCGCTGCTGGGGGATGCGGCACATCCCATGGTTCCGCATCAGAGCGCCGGGGGTGGGCAGGCCATTGAGGATGCCTACATTATTTCCAAGGTGGTAGTCGAGTACCTCGAGCGGCGGGCCGGCGGGGACAAGATGGCAAGTTTGGAGAAATGGATGGGCCTGTACCAGCAAGTACGGTCACCTCGGGCGCAGCGGGTCCAGGAAACATCTCGGGAAACGGGACTCCTGTACCATTTGCAAGGGCCGGAAATGCAGGGCAAGGCACTTGACAAACGGTTCGGTATTCTGGCTCAGCGGCTCAAGAACGGCCTCAGATGGATCTGGTCTGAGGACCTTGACGCTGCGTATGACAAGGCCAGGCAGGACATGTTGAGGAGGGAGGCGCAAGGGAGAAGGTTATCGTGGTGTTTTTGCATGTAGATCCATATGTGTCGTTGTTATTTTCCCGAGCAGTAGACAAGACAATGAGATTCACATTTTCATTTTTAGTAGTAATTGAAGGAGTGTTGCCTTGATCAGCCAGGTGTGCGACTTCCCTGGTCCGCGGTCTCGGAGTCTCAGGAGAGCCATGCAAACGGGCATACTTTAGTCCTACTGCAGGAATTCCGTAATGGAAAGCAATTGCGCAAACAAATATGTCTCTGGAGAAGATGATAGGCCAATGCATGCAAGATGCCGCCACTGAACTCATCTTTGACAAGCTCAACAACCGGCTTGGGCTGACGAAACCTCAGGCAGGTAGGTATAAAGCCCCCTCGCCGGCCTCCTCCGTCTCCCTCGATCTTCTTCCTCTCTCGCAATAGCATCCGCAAAACCCACCTTTGCTCCAAAGATATCCACTTCAACATCTCTTCATCCCCACGACAACATTCCCATCTTCCAACTCCAAAATGGGCAAGCACAGCATGACCAAATCTGATTCCTCGCGAATCCAGTCGTCGCAGGTAAGCCGCCTCAACTTGACCACACCCCCATACGAGGCACCGTCCGCGGTTCTCTAATAGAAGACCAGGCTAAGAGCGGCGGCGACATGTCGTCCAAAGGCTTTGCGGCGCGCGCCCAGTCGGCCGGGGACCGGTCCACCAGCACGCAGGCAACCAGTGCCTCCGCTTCGATTTCCACCTCCTCCGGTGCCGGGCCGGCCGCCTCTTCGGAGAACAAGAAATAAGGGCCGGAGATTGAGGACATCGGCCGGTGCTGGCTATGGGGCAAGGGCCGTGGTTGATGTTGCACATGCCATCGGGTGTCATCGGGTTGGATCGTGGGTGATGTAGCTTAGACCGACACTTCAGAGCCTTGGGGTAGTCCAAATGCAAATATCACATCATCCATCTGACGACTGCAACCAGCACACACTTCACTAATAAAACGCAGCGTAGGGGTCGCAATTTGGCCTTGTCATTCCTGGACTTGCGTCCCAGGGTTCTCGCAAAGAAAAGCACAGCCGATCTGCCGCGCCCGGAATTGCTCGAGTTGTCTGGTTTGGGAGAAGAGGTAATCAACTGGGACTGCTGAAGTCGCATGTTAGCCAAGAACTTTACCACCTGTCAAACTTTAGGATCATCTTACTCACTATCGTACCCCATGCCAACCACCAGTCCCAGTCCCAGTCCCAGTCCCAGTCTCCCATCCCACCCAACCCAGCCCTTACTTCTTCTCGACCTCGTCCTCCTCCTCATCCACCTCATCATCATCGTCAAAAACAGGCGGCAACTCAATCCCCAACTCCCCCATCTTCTTCTCCATCAGCCGGGCCTTCTCGGCGTCCTTGCCCGGGTTCTTGAGCGCCTCCAGCGCAAAGTCACGGACCGCAATCTTGTGGTCCCGGAGCTCGGCCGCGATGCGCGCGACCTCGTCGTGCGCCACCGCAGCCGGCTCCTCCTCCCCGTTCTTCTTCTTCTCCATCCCGCTGTTGTGGCGGCGCGGGGCGGGCGCGGGGTTGTTGTTATTATTGCTGCCCACCGCCGAGTGGCGGCGGGCGCGCTCCTGCTGCTGCGGAGGGGGCTGGGGGGGCGCCGCCTCTGTCGAGGGCTGGCCGCCCCCCTGCTTGGCTTCGAGCCAAGACTTGCGGTCGGTGCCGGCGTTTTGGCTCATGGCGGCAGCGGCGGCGGAGGGTGATTTTGAAAATGTAAATAGATTTTTTTTTGTTCGGAGGAGGCGGCGGAGGGGCAGGGCGCAAGTTATCTGAACTGTAAAGTGTGTGTGAGCAAAAGATTTCGCACGGGCACTGCGTCGGGTGTAAGTGTGAATGGAGAATGAGGGGGACTCACGAGTGTCGTGTCTTGTTTTTTGTCGACGTTTCTCGAGACGTTGCTTTCAGTTAGTTCTCTCCAGGTGAAATTAAATAGATTTTGGTTCTCGTCGAAACCACTGTGTGTGGGATCCGCTGTTATTGTCTCCGCGTTCGAGGGTTTCGCTGCCGTGATAATGCCCTCTATGATGTCGTTACTATTGAGCTTCGGCCACCTACCACAGACCTTGGGGCATTCTGCTGGCCTCCTGGAGTCTGAACAAAATGTTAGTGCTTCAGAAATCGTCTCAAGCAGGTCCTCCATTCGGAACAGGTCTTCGTCCCATACTGTGACTGAAATGCAATGTATTTCCATGTCGGGTGTGAATACAATCAAAGCTGAAAGAGAATAAGGTATACATGAAACAACAATAACCTCTACACCCTCCACGCTTGATAACAGATGTTGGACGCTGCTCCAAATACCGCCAACCAGACACCATCCCCGTCACCCTTCCCCCGAGCCAGCTAGTACACAGTCAGGTTAGTGGCGCACGACCACCCACTGTCCGAGGAACCGTCTTCCTCGCTGCCCGGCCACACCTCCCCATAGCCCGGTGGCTCAAAGAGCCAGTAGAGCCTCACAGACCGCCGGTTGAACCAGTCGCCGGCCTGGCGCAGCTGCGCCCATACCTGCGGAAACGCAAACGAGAAGTCGTAGAGTGGCGACCACTCCGGGACAGGGTAGTGGCCGTGGAAGTTGACATTGCCAGAGACAATGAGCCGCAGAGTGGCGAGAAAGCGGTCCATGGCCTCGATGCGGCCGATGCGAGGTGCCGAGGTAGAACTACCAGCAGGCGCTCCGCTTTCGCCCTCCGCCGCTTCGACTTCCCCGGAATTGCTCCCACCACTCCTGGCGGTGGAGCTAACAGCAGCATCGAGAATTGCCTCCAATCCCTGCAAGATCTCGACGTAAAACACCCTGTCCCCGGTGCCAACCTTGTCGTGGAGCCCGTTCTCTGCGTGGAAGATGGCGTCCACGACGAAACTCGCAAAGGAATAGGCGTCGGTCTCGGCGCTGTGCGGAGCGTTGCCGTATTTGATTTCGGGAGCCAAGTAGACGGCGTGAGGCCGGGAAGATGCGTCGCTTGAGCTGCTTGGCTCGGCCAAGACAGCTTCCCACGGGGTGATGAAGCGCGGGCCTTTGACGAGTCCATCCGCAGAGTCGAGAGGCGGCGGGGAGGAGGAGCGGGCGAGGAGATTGTTTGGGTGGATGAATCTGAAGAGGTGGTCAGACGGTTGTACCAAGAAGAGAGGATATGTAATACGTACCCGTACGGCCATTTCAAACCTCGGATGGTTGAACCAATCTCAAGCGAGAACTTGGAAAGGATGTACCACATTTCCCGCTCGTACATCCCCCGGCCCAAGTACCATGCCATGCTCCCGATGCGCGTCAGAAGGTAGCCGCCGTCGGCATCTTGGAAGACCAAGGCCCACACATTCTCACGGACTGCGTGGACTGCACCCTGACTAGGAGGGTGGAGGGACGGCCTCCTGTTCGCTCCGTGGAACCAGATGGGGACGGACGTGTAACCGTAGAAATGGACTCTGTTCTTGGCTCGGTTCAAGTTGCCGTTGATCGAGTTGTAGTTGTACAAGTCTTGGAGCTAATGTGATGCGTTAATAAATTCCAATCTCTATACTCTAGAACCAACATAGGGGTTTCGTTTGTACCTTTTGGCAAAACAACTGGGAGCGTTGGAGCGGAGACTCATCCCACGAGTTCGCAACGAGCTTTATCACAGCTGAATCCTTGACGTACGAGATGTCTCCGTTCGTGCTGTACACTCTCCAACGGACTCTGTACGTCGCCCCGTAACTGCCCAGTCCGAGGAGCTTAGATTCATTGAAATCAAATTCGGCGGGGTCGATCAGAGAGGCGAAGTCGTCGAAGTGAGGTTGGTATCGGGAGCCCATGATGTTTCGGAGGATATCACGGTTCGCCTCGATAAAGTTGTTTTCGTCTCCTGATGATACAACACTCGAGACTCTGCTCCTGGCAATAATGCGCTCCGAGTCCATGATGGGAGCTTCGTCGGAACCGGCAACAAGAGAGGCGGGATATCGACGAGTATTAGATGTAGGAAGAACGGTAAGAGTGAGGACAAAAAAGATCGGTAAGTAAAGACCGTGGGCCGTGGACCGAATATCGAAAACGGAAGACTGAGTTGAAATAGGTCCCTGTTTGAAAACGGACGCGGCTCGAAGGGCACCTTCTCAAGGTAAGAAGCTGCAAGCAGTCCCCACGCAGTCCCGAGAGAGATTGCTGCTCCTTCCCCAGTGTGACTGTGCGTACTTTTTGAATTCGAGTTCAAGTTTCGTTTTTGTTCGTTCTTGGTCACAACGATGACCGGGTTCTTTCCAAATATGCGGGGCGTGTCTGTCAATGATGTCGTTGGTGAAAAGACACACCCCCCCACCCCTGAAACGCACCACAGACCACGCAGCCTGCTCGAATTCGCAAGAGCCGAAACTCAGAGGCTGGGTTCACAAAACATACAAAGCTGAAGAAACAGGAGCAATCAAGGAAGTCCAACACCTACGCCGCGCCAAGTCCTAATTCGCAAAGCAAACCCCTCCCCCTTTTGCATCATACAGGAGGCACTGACGTTGCTGGCTTCGCGGTAGCCTGTCCATCGCCAGCTCCCGACTCATCGCCACTGGTCGCTTGTCTGTGGCTCTCCTGTCCCTCAGGCTGCGATTGCTTTTCAGCGTCGCCCTTATCGCCCTCCTTGCGCTTTTGCCCGATCTCTCCCGGGGCCGACATGCGAGCTGACATCTGGGGGAACAAGATGCCTGGCGGGAACACTGCCAGCAAGATACAAGGGATCAGGATCATGCTGTTTGTTCTTGGTCAGTATCCCAAACAAAGCCCTGGGGGAAATCCAACTCACAATCCCTCGAGCACAATAAAAGAAGGCTCGTCCTGCATGATGTGGTTGCCCCAACCGCCAGCCATTTCCGCAATCCTGTCGACAACCATCAGCACCGCCGTCCCACCACATACCTAGCAGAGAAAGCCCTACCGATAAATGCACCGAATCAAGATACCGCTGTAGGCCCCGGCCACGGCATACACAAACATCCTGAACTTCTTGTCCCGCCACAGCGCAACCGCCTCGGGATCCGCTCCCTCCGACTTGATCCTAAATACCCATCTTCGTCAGCTCACCCCACCTCCTCCCAATACTCGAAAACAACGACTCACCACTTCTTAACCCTCCAATAATAATCCCCCGCCGTCGTCCCAAAAAACATCAACACCACCACCTGCAACACAATCCCCGCGATAATACACCGGTTCCCATGCTGCACCATCTCATATTTATCCACATCCAGCGCCGCGCTGGCGGCGAGCGCGCCGCCGATGGCCTGGACACACAGGCACGAGACGTCGAGCGGCACAAAGACAAAGGGGTACAGGTTGGGGCGGACGCGGGAGAGGGCCGGGTTGAGGGCGAGGCAGACGTGCTTGAGGGTGAGGTAGATGGAGATGCAGACGAGGGTGGGCGCGAGGATGATGGCGACGATTTGGGTCTCGAAGGCGTGCTTGTTCCAGGGGTTGTCGGTGAGGGGGATGCGGGCGGCGTAGCCTGGGGGGTTGGTGAAGTGGTTAGTGTTTTCCTCCTCGAAGGTATGAGACCCCCTTTCCACCTTTTCCCCTTCCCTTCGATAGATATCTCAGACAAAAAGACAACCCACCTGCCAGCTCCAGCGCGGACCCGGCCGCAATAAACGCCATGTAACTCCACGTCTTCTTGCGCACGCCAAACACCAGCGTCACGATCGTCGCCAGCGCAAAGGCAATCGCAAAGAAGATGTTGATGCCCCGGTTCGGGTAGTACCCCAGCGTGGTGGCCTCGACGGGACATGTGGGCGATACCTCGGTGCACGAGTAGTAGTACTTGGCGAGCGCGTCTTCAAGGTCCTCTTGGCTCGTCCCCGGGGGGATCATGGAGGGGTCGATCTTGTCGATGTCCATTGTGGTTGTCTTGGGACAGTCGATGGTGTGTTGGGGAGTGGGTTGGTGATGAAGACCAAGTTGGTAGCAAAGAGTACGTTCAATTGGAGGTAACCTGTTTCAGGGAAACGATGAAGGGGTCCGATTCTCGAGCTGTTGCCAAAAACTAAAGACGTAGATAGAAAACTCCAAGATCACATCTCCAGCACCTCAGCCCATCAAAGTACCAAACCCCCAAACCCCAAGCGGGGTCCCGTCCCGCAATATATACCCCCCCATCCCTCCCATCACAGGCAAGATCATAGGCTGAGGTAGGTAGCAGCGCAGAAAAAGAATGACACCACCCAGAAGTCAGGGTCCCGCAAAACTAGTGTAAACGAGGGAGGGCAAAGGATCTGTCCGACAGGGGGGACAATCGACAACGATATGCAAGCCCGCAAGCGAGCCTCAAACCCGGGGATCACAAAACCTCCGAAGCGGGCGCGCCACCACACGTGAAATCTGACAGCCGAAATGGCCTAGCTAAGGTGACAAAAGAATCCGAGCAGCCTTTTGTTTCTGTGGTCTGGGCATGGCTTGGGGGTGTTGCCATTGTCCGGATAGACGGGCGTTAAATCCCGTTTCCGAATAATGCAACCCTGAGGGGTCTGGATATCCGTGTGGGAGGAAAGAGACAAAAGCTTCGAGAAGCTAACCATTTTTAGGGTTCACGATGTTCGTCGGAGACTCGTGATGGCGTTACTTCACGCCAAGCCAGATAAGTCCAGAGTTTGTACGACCGGGCCAAGAGATTGGCACCGGGAAAGCAGCTGTTGAAGTTCGGGAAACGTTGTTTCCGATGCACGCGAGTGGACTTGGTGGGGTGACGTTCCCCGGATTTTCGCTCTCCCCGCAAACGGCCAAAGTGGGCTTATGCAATCACCGAGAAAGTTGGGAAGCCAAATGCAACGGCAAATTGGTTGTCAAGGTAAATTGGATCGCTTTATTATCGGGTCTAGGATGTAATAGCGACGTGCCTACTCCTTCCCACCGAGCCACCGGTACACAACCGAAAAGTCGCGCCCCTTACACCTCTCTTCCTTCTCGGCCGTCTCATACACCTCTGATGCCTTGCCGGCCAAAGGAAGCTCGGCACCAGCCTCCTTTGCCGCCAGCATAGCAAGCCGCAAGTCCTTGCGCATCAGACCAATGCCGAATCCGCCCGCGTAATCCCGGCTCGCCGGCGAAGTTTCCACGACGCCCGGCACGGGGTTGTTGACCTCACTCGGCCAGCACTTTCCAGTGCTGACATTGATAACGCTGGCGAGGACCTTGGGGTCAAGGCCCCACTTCACACCCAGGTTCATTGCCTCTGCCGTCGCGATGTTCTCAATCGCGAGCAGGTAGTTGTTGGCCAGCTTCGCTGACAGCCCCGCTCCTTGCGGGCCGCAGTGCAGCACCCGCTTGCCCATCCTCAGAAGGATCGGCTCCAGGCGGCTGACTAGCGACTCGGGAGCGCCCATCATGAAGGTCAACGTCCCCGCGGTGGCTCCGACCACTCCGCCCGACATCGGCGCGTCGACAAAGTGACCTTGGCCGTTTGCAAGGGTTGAGGACACGGCGGCCGCCACTTCCCGCGACGAGGAAGGGTCAATAGTCGAGCAGTCGATGAAGAGACGGGGCTTCGGTCGATCGTGAAGCTTCCCTTTCAGGATAGCCTCGTAGGTGGCCTTGACGTGCTGAGGTTCTGGAAGGCATGTAACTACCGTATCCTAGGACCAACGCCAGTTAGCGAGGCTCGACCACAGCACTCTTGCTGCGACAGACAAAAACGTTTATGTTCCATTGGGTATCTCAGAGGATTGGCTTTGTTGTATAATAAAAATCATGCGTAAGGCCGGCAAGCCGGCCCCAACTTAGAAGTCATGATTGGAACAAACTCATCATAAAGACCCGGGGGCGAGGAACAAGAACGAAGGCAAATGAGACATTGTACATACCGCATCGCTCGAAGCCTCCGCTGCGCTGGCCGCAACCTCGGCAGCGGCGCCGCCGGCTTGTTGGGTCTTCATCTCCTGCGCCAGCTTCTCTGCCGCCGCCGTGTTGATGTCGAAGACCCGGATAGTGTCGCTGGGCGCCAGCTTCGCCTGGAGGTTCCGTGCCATTTGGTACCCCTACAAGCACATCATGGTCAGTACAACGTCGACAAAACATTGCGTCGCAAAGTAAACATACCATCTGTCCCAGCCCGATGAAGGCATAGTTATCCAGCCTGCGCGGCGAGCTCGAAAACGCCCGGCGTTGCGCCTGCAACGCCGGCTTCCATAACCTGACCGTGGGCTTCATCTTGTGTGTTGTTGGGACGGATGTTCTCAAGACTTAGAAAGCTTGAAGGTGCCGAGCAGTTCCAAGTGACCTGGAACCTTCGTCCGTCGGCTGTGTTGACCCGGGCGAGCGGCGCGGGGGTTGGGCCAGGTGACTGCAAAGCCGGCCATTGCCGCTCATAGCCCGCAGCTCAATCGAGCATGGTCGGGTTCTTGGATCGGCAGCGGTGCCACAAGCAGCTGCCAAATGAGGGGATACAAAAGGATTGTGGTGGAGAGCGGGAGCTCCCGCCCACGTTCCTGGCTCAACGCGTCAAAGACACGGACTCTGCCATGGCTGAAAAGAATTTCTTGGAGTTGATGGAAAAGGGAAAAGTTGCAGTTGATTGGGAAAAAGCTTTTGTGCGAGTGGGAAGGCCCAAATTGGTTAGCTCCGGCCGAATTCCGACAGAGACGGGATTGGACCAGGCCAAGGATTTTATGACCTGCGAGGCTCTCAGATTTGGACCTTGCTTGCTTTTCGTTGACTTTGACTTCAGTATTTCTGCAAGTACGGGAAGTGAAGAAACCAGTGCGCCATTCGAATGTATCTTGACTCTGTACAAAACGCCGTACACCTGAAGAACTCGCTGTTAAGGAATGGCAAGTTCTAGCTAGTTCCACTTATTACAAGGGGAATAGGGGTTACTCTCGCGACGGCAACGTCCACCTTCCTGCCCGAGGGCAAAACCTGTCGTTGCCGCCGTGCTCCAGAGCCGCGAGATGTCAACACGTTTGGCGGTGTCGATGCAACGGCTCAGCCTGCCGATCCCGAAGCCTTCATTAACGATGGTGTCTCGGTTCCTCCCGCCCTACCTCCCTCTCTCTCTCCGGTGCTTTGGAAGGCGGCATATGCCGCAGGGGGTATGTGTATAAATCAAGTTGAAATGTGAAGCATGTGCAAAATAAACGAAAAAAGAAAAAAGAACTGTCTCCACCCATTTGAAATTCTTCTCCGGCAACTCCAAACCGAAACGAGGCGGCGGTGGCACGCCTGTGAGATGCATCAAGATTCCCGCGAGGAGGTGGTTTGATCCACCCACTGCCAAATGAATGCTGGATGCCGCTATAGGGCATTCATGACATAAGGCCCAATTACTGGGAGCAATGCACTGCGCATTCCGGTCAGCCAGCGCCCATGAACGCGGGGAAAACACAAGCAAGCCACTTACCCAAATGCTCCCACGGCAACTGTGGCGGTAAGGCCAAAATAGGCTCTCTTCCGAATCCTCTCTTTCCGAATCTCGGCCTCTGTCTTGACCTTCTTCGCCCTGGGCGACTCGGCAGCGCCCTCCTCATTTTCCTCGCCCTCGTCCTGGGCAATATCCTCAGCTTTCCGCTTGTTCTTGCTGCCGCCCGCAGCAGCAGCCGCGGATTCGTTGTCTACCTTGACGGCGGCTTCGACCATGGCCTTGGCCTCGGTGATCAACTTTGCTGCGTCCTCAGGCGACGGGATGTCGCCAAAGATGGGCACCTCGACCTCGACCTTTGTGTGCTTGACCTCCTCACCATCACCGTCCACCTTGACGTCTTGGTCGACGTGGACCTTGATCTTGGGCTCCTCTTCCACAGGCTCAAGCACGACTGCGGCCTCCTTCTCGATCGACTCGATCTTGACGTCGCTCTCGCTCGTCTCCTCAACCTTGGCGGTCTTGGACGTCGATACTTGAGATACTTGAGATAGGAAGGGCGACTCTCCGCCGACGAGTGTGGGGGATACCGAGTCCGCGGTGCTGGTTTGAGTATCGGTGACGATGGACGACTGCGAGGATGCGACTCTCCGCTTGCGGGGGCTGGCAATTGCGCGTCTGGTGGTAGTGGTGGGGGCCATAGACTTGGTCGGGCTGACGGAGCGGCGGCTACGGCGGACGGTGCTCGGAGTCGGCGGAGCGAGGGCCGGCTGGGCCGAGAAAAACTTGGGCGGAGAAGTGATCTTCTTGGGCGGGCCGCTGTCGGCAGCAGGCGAGGGCAGGATATCCGCAGGATCGAGGAGGGCGCGGATCCAGGGGAGAATCTGATACTCCTCGGCCAGGGTCAAAGCCTGGTCGGGCGGAATCCACACGTTCCCGGCCGTCTCCTCGTGGCTCGTCGTGGGAAGCGACTTTATGTATTTGCGCTCCGTCTCCTCCTCCTCCTGTTCTGCGTACGGAAAGGTGGCCTTGAACATGCCGGTAGCGGAAACAAATCCATCCTGGCTGCGGCGCATGAGGAAGTAGCTCGGGGGCGACGACTTGAAGATGCCAGAGACGATCCCTTTCGGCAGCGGGGCCCGCAGGTGCGCGTAATCGAACGCGCCAAGCGTCGACGCGCCGACATCAGCGCCGGGGACGGCAGCAACCATGCGCGCCGTCAGCTGCGTTTGCCCGAGCCGGCGACGGCTGACGAGTTCGCTGTCTGATGGCAACAAGTAAGCGACAGGTCAGTTTTGAGAGTCAGGGGAGAGCCCTACGAGCTGGCACATCTTCCGTTAGGAGCGGATTATGGCGATCCGGAAGCTGTCTGTTTGGCGCCATTGTTGTCGAATGCGTTGCAAAGGGTCGAAATAACGACCGAAAGAGACGAAATGTTCCAAAAAGTTTGGTTGCAAACGCGGTTGATGGAAGACCGGGGGAAAAGAAGCGCGACGAGCGAAATTCTTTTGCGCGAAGTCGCAGGGGCCTTCGTGTGGTGCTGGGCCGTCGTCGCGCGTGGATTAACGATAAGCCAAAAACCTTAATTCAAAAAAAAGATGATATAAAATTGAGGTCAATATGCGTATAAGATCGAGCGTTGGACGTTGTCGGAGTCCCAGCAACAGCGCAAAAAGATTGATGCTCGCGATGCGATGAATTGTTCACTTGGAGCCGGGCGCAAACTGCAATCTGTTCTGGGGAGGAGCGACAGATTGGGAGATGGAAGGAGCCTGGGGGTGCCGGGGTCCCATTCTGCCCCAATGGGCGAGCTCAACAGCGCGACTCGGCGTGTGGGGAGGGCTTAGCGTGTTGAGGGCACGGGCCAGAAAATCGCAGGGCAACCTCGCCGATTCGACAACTCATCAGCAACTCGCTACGACTCCACACTCGCAGAATGTTCCACCTCCAACACGTCAGGGGACCGACAGGGGTCTACCAAACAGCCACCCACGCGCGCCGCTGTTCCGCGGGGGATCTTCGTCGCGCCCAATGTCCAGGCCGCGGCGCAGGTCTGACTGAGTGCGTTGGTTGGGTACCGCTGCGAGACGATAAGATATCGCCCATGACGAGTTCCCCTCTTCTGCAGGACAGTCGGTCATTGTATCGAGTACCTCTCTAGCCGCGGAAAGAAAGAAAAAGGAGAAACATATGTGTAAAGGAAAGAAGATAGGAAATAGAGATGGAAATGAGGAAGGAGGGATGAATGAGATAGACTTAAAAAAATAAAAGATCACAGTAAAAAAGAAAAAAGAAAAAGGGGGATGGCTTGTCACTGGGCGGTTGGCCTGGGGGAAAGACACGCTCAGAGAATATCACCATCGCCCGGGGCGCTCCTTCGAACAAGTTGGCAGCCGAATTGGCTTGCCACGTATTTCACCACACGCGGGTCATCACAAACCCGGAGCTTGGGGGAACCCTCATGGCCGCCCTCCCGCAGCCTTCTTGAGCCCAGCCTTGGATCTTCCAGGTCGCTGTCGAGGTTGACGACAAGTCGCTCTAAGGACAAGCAGGGCTAGGCTTGATAGAACGGTGGAGATCGTCAGGGCCCTTTGGCCTGGGGATGCTAACGAGATGCGGAGAATCACTCGTTTCGTTCCTGTCAGTTCTCTTGAGCTCGGAGTCTCGGACAAGTTGACGAATGAGCGGTGAGAAGGTTGACTCAGTTCTTGGCCTAGTTCGAAACATCAATGGGAGCTCACTCATCTAGGACCATGTGTAACTTGGGATTTACGAATAGTTCCGAGCTCGACCTCAAGCAAGCAACTGCAGGCACAAACGGCTTCGCGCTTTGCTGGGCTAACAGCAGACCTGCGAATTGTTGGGGGATTCTGTTAGTGTCGGCAGTTGTGCCCCTGCAAGAGGACCCGTCGACATGGCACCACTATCCAGCACCAACTCAAATGAGACTCTCGATAGCAACGCTCTTCGGCTTCGCGCCTGCTTCCTGCGCTAGGCTCGGCCTTGAGCCCAGGCGGCCACCTTGGCTGTTGCAAGTCCCCTAACATCCGTCGGAATCCTAAAGTTAGCTGCCATTGTGCCGTTGTTGGTCAAATACCAGGCAAAAGCAAAACACGTCTGGCGGTCATGTTCCAGAAGCTGTGACGGTCCAATGATGTCCGACCTAGTCCGGCTCAGCGACGTGGGTCAGGCTGCCGAGCCACGCCCGAGCCAGGCCCAGAACCCCACCAAGGGGGCGGCTGGTTGGCCAAGAAAGGATTTGCCTGACAAGTGACAACCCCTCCATCGACCACCCCTCATCCCTCCACCAGCCCAAATAAATAAGCTCCCCATCGTCACCCCTCAGCCCCTCAGCCCCCCCCCTAAACCCCGTGGTCGGCGGCCAAACAACCTTTGTATTATCTACCACGCGACGACAAAGCTGCCAACAGCCTCTCCAGCTTCACGTTCGACTCCGTTTGATCTTGTCCGATAATCCCAATTGCCCAACATGGCGCCCCAGGAGGATGACCTGACGCCCGAGAACACCTCGGGCTACAAGCTCTCCCAGCCCAAGCACTCTTTGGCTGAGTACCAGAAGATGGGTAAGTTGAACAGGGAGAAGTTTGAGTTTTGTGTTGTTGGTCCGCCTCGCCGAGGCAAGATGGTCGTAGGAAATGCATCCGGGCTGTGATTGCGAATCGACTCGCAAGTGCTGCGTTGTCCGTCCTCTTCGACCCGATGGGTTGCCCTGACCAGCGATTCAACACGCGATATCTCCCACCAGTTCACGGATACTCCCACGCCTCACCTCCCTGGGCGCCAGATTTCATCAGAACTTCTTGTTCCGATGTTTCTGTTTGACGGTAGTGGCTTTATTTCCCACGCCGTTCAAAACCCTCTCGGCGCCGGCAGGACCTCCTGCCTTGATCTTTCTGCCCTCACCTAACGCCAACCAACCTCCATTCCTCTACCTACCCCGCGATCCCAGCACCACGACCACGCTTCTTTTACTGCACGTTCTATTTCCATATCACAACCCTCAGCCTTGGTGGCCCCACCTATCAACCGAGCAATCCAAGAAATCTGAAGAAAGGTCGAGAGCCAACATGGGTCCTCGCAAAATCACCTTCATCGTTCCTGAGTCTCGCGAAATCCATGAAGAGCACGGTTACTCGCCGGCCGAAGACCACAGTTTGCGCTGCGGACGACGAGCCTCTCCCTATCCAGGCAACTACCCATTGGACGATGAACCGGAGGTCAATGGTGACGTTCTCCGGAAGCTCCAGAGCCTTGTCTCGCAATTTTGGACCTTGGTTATTACCGAACTTACAACTAACAATATTCTTTTCACTTAGACGAGGGCGATGAGTCGCTTCAGCGGTACAAGGAGTCTCTTGGGTTGGGCGGTGGAAAGGACCTGTCGGACCCGAACGATCCCCGCGTGTGCATCATCCAGTCACTCACGATGGAGTCGCCCGGCCGTGACCCCGTCGTGATCGATCTCACAGCCCCTGGCAGTACCGAGAACCTCAAGAAGACGCCGTTCAAGGTCAAGGAGGGCGCCACTTTCACCATGAGCGCCCAGTTCAAGGTCCAGCACGAGATCCTGAGCGGTCTGCACTACGTCCAGGTCATCAAGCGCAAGGGCATCCGCATTCCTGGTGGCAAGACCGACGAGATGATTGTAAGTGGTCCATTCACACTTTGGCGCGCCGGGAGGACAAGGCTCTAACACAATGTGAAACAGGGCAGCTATGCTCCCAACACCGACAAGCAGCCCATCTACACCAAGAAATGTATGTTTGTCTCTATAAATACTCCCTGACCAAACTTCTAACAGTACCGCGTTAGTCCAAGAGGAGACGGCGCCGAGCGGCTGGGCTGTTCGCGACAAGTACGCTGTCAGCTCCAGCTTTGTTGACGACGACTCCAAGACCCACCTCAAGTTCGACTGGGCCTTTGAGATTGATAAGGACTGGTAGACGGCCCCAGTCGCCCGATCTTCGTGCCGCCGAGGTTGAAATTGATTCGGCACTTCACGAGAATATGCTTGTGGATGGTCATACCTCGCTCCGTGTGGCATGAAACGGGCTGGGACGGGGTTTCGGAAGGCAGGTGGAAGGAAAGCTGGAGGGCTGCAGCGGGTCTCAGTTCCTGCATTAGGAGTTTTTGACGGATACCAACTTCTTTTTCCTGCTTTCCCGTGGCTTTGGCTTGTGGGCAATCGGAATACGTCTCGTCCGCCAGCAAGGAAACTTCTGGCGGGCGCTGTGGATGCTGCTCTGGGGCTCTAGGGCCCTGGAAGGATGGGATTTTCCTTTTCTTTGACACCCAGTCCTGCTCTTCTCGCAATGACTCTCACTCTTCGCTAAAACGATGAAAGATCACGCAGAAAACACCGTTACAACTTCCCCCATTACACCTAGATAGCAAAGAGTACAAAGTACGAAAAATGAAACTCAACCGCCACATGAGGCATTGATGGCGCGCTGCAAGGATTCTCTTGGTATCATCGTCTATCTCTGAGAGGCACCATCGGAGAACAGTCGTCTCTATTTACGCCAAAACACGCAATGTTAAGACATGACACCAAAATATCAGGACCAACCAGATCCTATCACCACCGCCCTGTATTGGGAGCGCCCTTCTATAAGAAGTAATCCGGCAGCGCCCCGCCGTCTGCCGCCTTGTCACCAGCCCCCGTACCGTTCATCTGCGCGTCCTTGACGGCGTCGTTCTCGGGCGCCGCGGCAAAGACGTTGAAGAAGCGCTCGCCCGTGTCGCTGACCTCGAGCACGCTGGCCATGTTGCCGCAGCGGTAGCAGTAGTTGGGGGCGCTCCACACGGTGCTTAGGCGGTCGTCGTACAGCACCTGGAAGCCTTCCTGGCAGAGCTGGTGCGCGCGCAAAATGTGGTTCATGCCGTTGACGGCGAGGAACTTTTTGACGACTTGGGCGCCGAACGTGTAGCCCGCGCCGCGCGGGGAGAGGGAGAATTCGTCGCGCTCCGGGTCTGGGTCGGACCAGACGAGGTCGGCCATGGGGCCCTCGTGCGGGATCTCGCGGAAGCGGTCGATGATTTTGATTTGGTCGATGGAGTGGATGGAGGGCGAGAGGCCTGGCGGGGGTTAGTGTGCTGGGGTCAAAGGATATCGGGGAAGAAGGGAAACCTACCTCCGTGGACGCAAAATATTTGGTCGTTAATGACCACGCTGAGGGTCAAAAAGTCAAACATGTCGGTAAAGTAGTGCCAGACATTGGCGTTGCCGTACTTGCGCGAGCATTCGGTGTAGAACCCGTAGGACTGCGTAACGCCTCGTGATTCGTGGTTCCCTCGTATCAAATGGACGCGGTTGGGGTATCTCAGTTTTAAACAGACAAGAAGAGAAATCGTTTCCACGCTGAACATGCCCCGGTCGACGTAGTCGCCTGTCGAGGTCCCAGTCAGCGAGTTGCCCGTGTCGCAGCGCCTGTAGAGGGCAACGCACCGAGGAAAAGATAGTTTGTGTCCGGACACCAGCCGCCAATCTTGAATATCTCAATCAGATCGTAAAACTGCCCGTGGATGTCACCGACGACAGTGACGGGCGCGCGCACGTGGACCACATTGCTCTCGCGCATCAGCAGCTCCTTGGTCTTGGCGCATATTGCTTCGATGACCGACTCGGCTAGGAGTTCCTTCTTGTAGAGGCGCGAGATGCACTCGTCGAGGTCCACGGAAGCTGTGATGACATGGGGTCAGCGGTGTTGGCCAGGGGGTCGCCAGGCGAAGCGGGGCATGGCTGTCTGCTCGGCGCTCCGAAAGTGTTAGACTCACCAGGAAGCCCGGGCATCTTCAGAAAAGGGAATGTTGCAGGTCGAAAAGGAGCGGCGGCAAATCAGGGACCGCGAAGGGGACGGTTGCTTCTCCCAGCTCGAGCGATGTCAACGGTGGAGATGCGAAGTCGGCGAACCAACATATTCGAACTGGATTCGGACTGATTAGGCGTCACATCGATCAGCAAGTCGAAAATGTCTATAGTTCGAGGCATTTAGAGGATGCGGCCGTAAAACAGCGTCATTGCCAGAGCAAGCGACGGCTATACGAAAAGCGCAACAGCGCAGAGGGCATGGGAGGAAGCGTGTTGAAGCATTGTCCAGGGGTTTCCTTTCCAGTCAGCAGCAGCAGCGCAAACTGCGAGGAAGAGGGCAGCAGGTCACCACCCTCGTCTATGGTTGGATCGGAGTTACCTCGGGAATATGGTGATATCGCTGATAACTGATAAGATAACAGCTTCAAAGGTCCAAGAAGCTCGTGCCAAGGTCTTTGCTCACACCACACGTGCTTTGAGTTCCCCACACAGGTGCCTGGAAGGTCTTTCATTCAAAAGCAGAGCGCTTCCCACCCGCGTGGCCCAGCCGATTTCTCCCTCATTCTTCGTTTCTTTGCCTCCTTGTTGCTGGTGTTACGCTCCCCGGATTTACCAGAACTCACCCCGTTGTCTCTTCTGTCCGGCTTGGAAAACGACGCTGATGGGCAAAATTGCAGCTGATTGAATTGCAGTCGTTGGACTACCGCTCACAGCTTCATCAGAGGTGGTATCAGCCCTGCTTCTTGTTTTTGCCGAGCGTGGATGGTGTTGAGCTGGCACACGGTTTTCTCGCCGTCAAGTTCCGTGTTCGTCTCTCCGGCTCGAGCCCCTTGGGCGATCCCTTTGCTGCTCTCCCGTTGTCCAACCCAAGCAAGCGGCCATTCGCACCAGCGCCATCCGCCAGGCATGGGATTGAGGGGATGTTGCATCTTGCTTGGGATTTTCTTTCTTGCTTCGTGTCTCCTATTTTCCCGCAACCTGATTCAGGGGTTGCTTCAAACCTTCAACTTGATCACGTTTTGAGAACATGATACGGGGTATCTCCTTCATGCCAGTATAACACCGCGAACGACGGCTTCTCCAAGGCCATCGATGTTTGCGTCATGCCGGACTTGAAGCCCCTATTTTGCTAGTTGTTGACGCCTCGGCGGGCACTCCTCGCTCGCTTGCTGCAATGTTGTAGCTACCTGCTACACTGGTTACTAGCAGATCTCGTCGACGCGATAGAGCTTCTTCGAGTAATAAAGTCTTTGCATGATGCTTCAGACGATGGCACAACCACCGAGCATGGGGTTGGTCTCACGTGACTATTGAGCGCCAAATGCCAGCCCCGCCCAGGCGGTGGCGGCTGAAGGCCCAAAGGGCCCGGGCACCTGTCAACCTCGGATTTTCGAATTGAAAGACTCGAGCAAGCCACAGACGAGCCGCGACGACCTCGGTGAATCCGCGCAAATTAACTGCATGAGTCTGAGAGCCACCTCTTGCTGCAGTCTCGAGTCCTTGATGTCGCGAGAAGCGCATCCCGGCATTGGACCAGAGGTGGAGGAACTTGAGCAGGACTTCCGGGCCGCGGGAAGTCGACAATTCGGACCCTGACCCGAGACGGGACCAGCTCACACCCGCGTCTGCGCCCCTTGCCAACCTCACCCGACGCCGGCCCGCACCCCAGTCCGCGCCGCAGGGATCCGGTATCTGTCCTGGGCATTGTGTTTGAAGCCATAACGGTTTCCTAACCGTCTACTTGTTCATCCTCGGCCTCATCATCTGGTAGCTGGCGGCCAAAGCCACGTCCCTTGTGACTGATTCCGTCCAGGGTTGAGGTCGCCGGCTCGAACAAGTCACACCCACCCACCACTGTCCACCCTTCATCTCATCCCATCCGATCTGATCCGACGAATTCACACAAACCCTTCTAGAAAATCACAAACCCTTCGTCGAATTCGCAGAACAAACACCCGACGGAATCGCAAAACCTCACCAGCCTTCTTGTCTACAATCACGAACCACTTACACCTAGGTCGCTGATTGACTGCTTTGCTTTGCGTTCCCAAGTCCCTCCTTTGTTCGTACGGCGCTCTTTGCTCATTGCTCTCTCGCTTGAGCCATCATGAGCAACACGGCCCCAGGACAAGCCCCTCCCCAGCACGAGCCCGTTTGCTACAACTGCGGTGAGAAAGGGCACTGGCTTGTGGCTTGCCCGGAGCCCACCAGGAGTGTTCCTGCGTGAGCCCCCATCTTACCCCGTGCCCATGTTGTTTGTTGACTGACACAGTGGCAGTGGTCTCCAGCGTTGGCAGTCACAGCATCAGGATCATGGCAACTCTGACCGAGGTGGGACGTCCCAGGATAAGAAAGGCCCCATCGTCACCCGGTACGCCCCTCCACCGGCTCAGGCTCCTGCTGTAACTCGCTATGGCCAACCCCCTCCGCCGCCTCCTGCTCCTCCACCGCCGCCCCCTCCACCTCAGAACTACCTGCACCCGTCCTACCCCCCTAATCCATATGCTGGGGGCTACGCGGCGCCACCTCCACCGCCTCAATATGGACAGTATCAAGCGCCTGCTCCTCCTCCGCCGCCACCGCCTCAGTATGGTCAATATCCGGCGTCTGCTCCTCCTCCGCCGCCGCCACCTCAGTTCAACCAACAGCCTCCTTACGGACAGCCCCAGTATCCGACATCATACCCGCCGCCCCCGGCAAGCTACTTCCCCCCTGCTGGTGGTTCATTACCTCCCCCTCCCCCTCCGCCTTCAATCTCCCCTCCCCATTCATTTCCGCCTGGCACGTACCCCCCTCATCAGTACGGCGCGCCACCGCCTCCGCCGCCCCCTGGTGCCGGCGGTTACCCCCCTGGCCCGCCTTCTTACCCTACTCCGCCGGTCCCTCCCCCGGTTGAATATCAATATCCTCCGGGACAACCACCGGCATTCCCTCCGTCGTTTCCGCCGCCGCCGCCCGGTGTCGGAGGCCAATACCCTCCGCCTCCGGGTTGGACGCCGCCACAGCATGGGATCCCGCCTACGCCTCCAGCGTCGGCAAACCAAACTCCGTTGGGTAACCAACGCGGTAAACAGCCCAAGCGTCATGAGTCCAAGCGCTCACACCAAAACCGGGACAAACACCGGCCCGGCCATGAGAGGCGTGGGCATGAAAAGCACGGAAAGGAGAACCATGGTCACGACAACCAAGGGAAGAACGGTCCTCGCAACGACCGCCAGGAACGTCGCTCGACCCGAGATGACCAGCAGGCAAAGACTAAAGATGTCCAGGCGCCCGCAGCGGAGAAAGACGACAAAGGTGACGGCGAGTGGAACTTTGAGTCGGAGGCGGATCTGAAACGCGTGTTTCCCGACACCAAGCCCAAGCCAGCCGATCCGGTTGGTATTCCGCTTCCTGCTGACTACACGGACGAACCGACCATTCCACCGGCGTATAATGCGACTTGCATCAAGTCCGAGTACTTCCGAGAGGACGACCGGGAGGAGTTCGTGCGGTCAATCAGGGACAGGGCATCTTGGGAGACGCTAAAGCACGACCCAGTCTTCCAACACTACTTTGGTATGGAGTTGCGTAGGTTCCCTGGCAATGAGCACCAATACCCAACCTACGACCCGTCAGATCCGCCTCCTCCCCCGGATGCCATCAAGATGCCGCCCCGGTTCGAGATTGACAGGTCCGGTTGGAAAGAGACCCTGGGCATGCCCACGGCATATCAGGGCTCGGGAGACGACCTCGACAATGGAGCTTCGAGCAAGAATATGATATCCCAAGTCTCGGGGCATGGGACCAATGGCTACGCCCACCATCACTCGCATGCGGATCCCTGGACCCGAGACCATGGCTGGGATCGTCATCACAAGGGTGACGACAACACATCCCGTCCGGCCAAGCGATCCTTTGATGCCGTTTCTGAGAAGGACCGGGATGACTGGGGTAAACGGCCCCGCCGATCTCCGTC
The DNA here is from genome assembly GCA_017139535.1 of Trichocladium uniseriatum. Taxonomy (NCBI): domain Eukaryota; kingdom Fungi; phylum Ascomycota; class Sordariomycetes; order Sordariales; family Chaetomiaceae; genus Trichocladium; species Trichocladium uniseriatum. The sequence continues at coordinate 188,678 of WOUO01000025.1, read as the reverse complement.
TCAGCAGGGCAGGCCCCGTGATAGCTACAGTCGCGGACCTGGCTCCGATAAGCGGCGCGACAGCTACCATGGCAGTCAGCCGCTGGACAAGGGCCCGCACCGCGAGGGTGAGCGGGACCGTCGGCCCGCTTACCGGCCGAACCAGAGGCGCAGGTCGCCGTCGCCGTCCCCGTCCCCTAGCCGTAGCCAGACCCGCAGCGGAAGCCGTGGCCGCAGCCGGGTCTCGTCCCCCGCCCGGAGCAGCCGCAGCCGCAGCGAATCACCCCTCACTTCGCTTGAGGCTGAGCTGCTCGGTTTGGCCGAGAAGCCGGCCGAGCCTAAGCCCAAGGCTGTGGCCAAGAAGCCTATCCGGCGCGTCAAAGTCCCGGATGCATTCAGGTATGCATATCTCTTTGCAGTCAGGTGTAGAGTTTTACTAACGATGCAGCAGTCGCCGGTGGTAAGCTGCCCAACCTAACCAACACCAACAATCCGAGGCCCAAGGCGGTCGTCACGAAATCCATTCGGCACGCCAGAGTCGCAGATGTCTTCTGGTAAGCGCGCCCTCAGTCGGATTTGTGAAGTTTGGCTAATAACGCGGCACTCCAGCGGAATTGGGGTCTTCCTATGCGTCTATCCCCTATAATAATGTGTCATGACGAGTTACGACGGTTGGGCGGCTGCCGTTAGACGGGTTCTGGGGAGGTTCTGGAGTCACTCGCTGGTTCCCTGCAATCTACACATCCTCGGCACACAGCACGGGGCGGTTTCGGATTGGGATCATGGTGTATTTAGAGTATGGGAATCGTGTGTTTGCTATTTTTTTACAATAATTAAACAAGATGTAGGGTATATAGACAACCGAGCGTCGGGCAGCGTACCCGTTTTTTACATTGTTGTTGAACACAAAGCATTGTTATGACAGGACAATCCCTTGTTCGCCCAACCACCACAACCAGCGCCACTGACTGTTCAACGGGATATATCTAGGTATTCAACTGCCTGCTTCACAACCCCCGTCTCAGTTCTCCTTCCCTATCTTATTACCTACACAACTCTATTGCTCCGCCGAACACTCGTGATAACCCACAATGGGAACACAATCAATCGCCACTATATAAAATAACCCGTACCATGCGCGACATCCGCCCTTATCCCCATACCCACATCAACCGAAACCGAAGCCATCAGACACCAAACCCCAACTACGACGACCTACGACTCAACAATTTGCAAAACAACAAAATGCCAATCACAAGCACATTCTACGCCCTCCTCCCGGCAACCTTCCGCCCGGCACCACCACCACCATACAACAAAGTCTGCAAAGAAGCCGTCGTGACCTCCGTCGAGGAAGTCAAGAACGGCGGGGATGGAGAATTATCCGGTAAGCAGCAGAGGGTTGGAGTGGAAGTTGACGCTGACGCTGACGCTGATGCCGACACTGACACTGACACTGACATGAATAGGTACGAGCCCAGGTGTTATGCATATGAGCCGTTTTATCCTTTCCATATCGATGGGACACTACTAATGGACCTGAGCCGGGGTCAGGATCAGGGCGAGGGTGAAAATGAAGATGATGAGGATAGGGAGGGGTGTACTGGTTCCAGTCGGCCTCGGTCAGGGTCCCGGCCTGGGCATGAGAGTGGTTCCAGCTCGTCGAGCGTTGATTCTAACACTAGTAGTACTACTACTGCCAGCTCACCAGAAAGGAGTCTGGGACGTGTGGGTGGGAGTGGTGAAAAAAAGGGGGTTTATTATTATGCGGGTGGTGGTGGTCATACCGTCATCAACCCCGGGCCTAGACCGGGTAAGAGACGCAAGTTTACTAACTGGCGGCGTGAGCAGGACCAGGTAAGTGTAGATGGGAGGCCAAACGGGCGGCGTGTGAGAAGGATACCGGCCATATAGGTAAATTGTTCTCCCGCCATTGGCCAGTCTCTTGCTTTGTCCTGCCTCCGGAGCAGTCACTGTTTATCAGCAGGGAGACTCATGGCTTCCTTCAAATTAGAACCTTCGTAGGTAATAAACCCAAACGTTTTTGTCTTTACGCTCGAGAGGTCGAGGAGTACATGTTGTGACATAGGTTTAACTTTTCATCGTGCCTTAGTTTAATTAACAGAAGATGACAACGTGCTGTGTCAAAGTGGTCAAAGTGTTCATGTTGCGGTCTTCAACAGAGGAAAGAAGGAGTGAGAGGGGTATGTGAATGAGGCGTCCAGGTCCGTCCATTCGCAATTATAATGTGATGCAGCACAGCGCGCTAAGTCATGTCAGTGTGAACTGCGAACTGAATCAGTATCGATGGATTGTGAGCTGCCCGATAAGGTTGATGGTTCAGTAGCGTGGTCGCAGCTAAGGTTTGGTAGTCTGGTTCTGCTCAAAGGCCAGTGCTGGTCTCAGATTAAAAACGCAGTGAGCGCCTGCCGTCTGTTGTTCATGCTCGACTTTCAAAGGCACACACCCATCTTCACAACGTCCTAAGCACAACCGCCTCGTCCAACCTTCACTCCTGCAATTTCTGTACCTTGATCACCATCAGCCGAGCCAACACATCACAACAAGAAATGTCGACCTCCACGCAGTCGGGTTCTTCATCGAGTTAGTCCGAACTCCTCTCCCTCGCCGGCGGGGAAAATGCTGACTTTCTCGCCGGCGCTGCAGAGCCATCAACACCCGCCGACGACGTCGCCGTTAACGGGCTGGCCGAGAGGATAGCCAGACTCAGCTTGAAAAACGAGGGCAAGGGCAAGAACAAGGACAAAGGCAAGAACGGCCGGGCCGAGACCAGAGCCAGAAGAAGAGTTTCCTGGCCGCTGGACAAGCTGAGCCAGGATCTTGAGGCCGACAGGCGACGGCGCGCCGACACCGTGCGCTGCCGCTTTGCCCGCACCCGCAAGTCGGCAGCGCCGCGTGCCCGGGCGACCCATGGCATCAGGCTCCGTGAGGCCAACGACAGCAAACAGTGTAAGACACGGTCAGCCTGCAACGATCCAGCATGGGCGATGGCTGACACTCGGGCAGCGAACTCAGCGCCGTCCTCGTGGGGTGACTCGGGCCCAGACGGAGACGTGGAGATGGATCAGGAGGAGCAAACATCGACCTTGGCTGTCTAAGAGATGGACATTGACACGACACAAATCGAGGATGATGAGATGCTGTATTCGTCATGACTGGAAGCAGCGGCGGCGAAACTGTATTTTGTGATCCTGTTGGAGTTTGAGGAATTCTGCGGAACGATACCCGGTACCATAGATGTTATGAGAAATGGACTCTGTTTTTTTAGTTTTGTCACAGATCACTCGCTTGGTGGGAGTTCCTTCTTGAGCAGAGCCTCAGCCTTCAGACCGACCAAAATTGCCTCGATTCTCATTCCTGGAAGAGAAAGTGCGGTTGTAGTGGACGCGCTGACTTGCATATGCCTCCACTCTTGTGGCCTCATTCTCACTGGCCCGACCGCACCTTCTCTAGTCGCAGATGAGACTAGCTTCGGCTGTTGGTTCTCGCTGCAGCGGTCATACCTTCCTTGGAGGGCCCTGATTTCTATTTTCGGGCCCGACTTGGCTCCGATACTCGAGATTTGCTGTTGGAATTTGCTTTTGCTTGCAGCAACAAGACCCGAGAGCGGGGCTCTGTCATGTTGCCGAACTTTCCTGTCCCCCCCTGAATGTTTCCTGGAACCCGACCCAAGAAGACGGATCGTTGGGTTGCAATAAGGACCCCGCTCCCAACCCCCCACCGGACTAGCTGAGACCGACAACCCGTCTCGGTAGGTCACTCACCAGGCGCTTGCCGCACACTTGCATTGTGTGATCAGTCCTGCCTGGTCTAGTTCCGCCAAGCCAGTCGAGCTTTTAATCCCTTGAGCCGCAAGGCCCGCAGCGGAGGATCGTCTGCGTTCGTTCGAATTCAAAAGAGATCGCTTCTGCCTGCCGGTTCCCGAATTTTTGTTGACCGGTTTACGCAGCCATATTCATTGCCAGTGTAACGGGTCAAAGTTTGTCTGATTACCGTATCGAATTCCCATCATGGCCGACTCTCTTTCAATCATAGCGGGGATTGCTGGGCTTTTGCCTGTCGCCAAAGGTGAGAGTCGCGGCCCAGGACCTTTTGACCATGGGCACCTAACTGGTTTTATTCACCGACAGAGGGCTTTATCCTAATCAGGGATGTGTTTGTTTCCCACAGGAAGTCGCGTTTTTACTTGGGAAGGGTGGAGCTGCAGACAGTGGTCGGTGTCCTATTACCCTATAATCCCTCCTATATCTCTGTATCTCGGCCCGATGGCTCACTGTCACATCCGCATTCTAGATCTTACAAGCGTGGGAAGACATCTGCATCGACTCCAAGGGACTCCCGGACCAAAAGCTGAAGGACTTTGCAGCCGCTAACCCACTCCTGGCCCGAGGAATCCTGCAGCAGCTAGTTCTACTCCTCCGAACACTCACAGATCCCGAGAAGCTCAAGGTCAAATATGGCCTGGTGGTTGAGAGATCAGGGGCAATCCAAAGACGAGAAGACCTGGCTATCGAGATGAAGTACGCCTCCCGTTATCTCTATGCTATCGACAGCCATTTTTCAGTCAAGGATTTGGCCATCTTCGATGAGGGACGCGCCAGTCACATGGCACTTTTCCGGAAGATCCGCTTCGCCCTGTCCGGACGGGACGAGGACATTGAAGATCTCATTGGGCGGCTGGACGAATTTAACCGACACATGCAGCTGTTCAGCGCCAGCCTGACCAGTGACGTCGTAGACCTAAGAGTCTTGGAACTGGCAGTGAAGGACATCAAGGCTGACGCGGACCTGACGACACGGCTGGAGGAGGCGGCCAGCTATGAATTGAAGCACTCAGTTGACCCTGGAGTAAAGGAAAAGAACGACGATCTGGCCAAGTTTGCAAACTTCAGCCTGGCCATCAAGTCTGCCACAGCCGACATATCCCACAGAAAGATCTTCAGCCGCAGGGACTTCTCCTTCGACAGCCCCTATGAGATCAGCCCTCACTCCACGCTGGCCCGCCTCTTTGACTACCCTACCAAGTACCAGTCCCGCCTAGTGCTCGTTGAGTGGGTGTCGGTTAGCAGAACCACCCCTCTCAAGCAGACACTCGACGAGACTAAGGTGACGTGGTACGTGCTCCACGCCGAGAAGCCCGAGAAGATGCTCCTCCCAGCCTCCATTGGGCTTATCCACGACGAGTCGGATCCCAGAATCATTGGTATCGTCTATCAACTGCCGTCACATATCCGCGGCAACCTCCCAACGAAGCCAGTCATGGGCCGAGATATGGGGATGAGATTGGTCCGCTCCCCAAGCACCCTCGCAACGGAGCGGTTGCCCACCAGCCTGAGGCAGCTCATCCAGTCAAAAGACGGCAAGACTCTGGATCTAGGAGTTCGGTTCCAGCTCGCAAAACAGTTCCTTAACGGCATTCATATGATGCACGCCGCCGGATGGATTCACAGGTCAGCCCCCTCGTACCCTAAATCTGCTTACACGTTACCCACTAACCCACCTCAGAAACATCCGCTCCGACAACATCCTCTTCTTTCCCTCCGCCGACCGCAACGGCGACCCGGACCCCACCGCCCTCGACTACGCTCGGCCCGTGCTATTCGGCTTCCACGACGCCCGCCTCGAGGTCCAGTTCACCACGGACCCACCCAGCCGGGCACACCCTGAGGGCCTCAAACCCATCCTCAAAAACGTCATCCGCAAGCCGCAACCGCTAACGCGCCCCGCAGTGCTCGACTGCTACGCCCACCCGGACCGCCGCCTGACCGCCGCCGCGGGTGCCCTATACCGCCGCCAGTACGACCTGTACGGCGTCGGCTGCGTGCTGCTGGAGCTGGGCCTGTGGGAGACGCTGGACAATGTGTGCGGCCGCGAGATCGCCGCGCGCGCGTACCGCGTGGCTGAGGGGACGGCCGTGGAGGATGTGTGGGGGGACGCCGAGACGGTGAGGAATGCGGCCAAGGGGTTGGATTCGTGAGTTGATCCTCTGGTGTGAAAATGTTGTTGTGGGTTGGGTGGAGAGCTAACTGAGGTTTGAACAGCATCACTGGACCGATTTACGCCGACGTGACGAGGCAGTGTCTGTCGTTGAGCCCCGTGAATGGGGATATTGTCGAGTTTGAGAGAGAGCTGGCCGGGATGTTGGCTCAGATTGCGGCTTAGGGATGGGTGAATAGGAGATAGTGTTCTTGGATACGCAAAAGTGATCTTGGATATGAGAACAGTGATCTCGGATATGAGAACAGAATACACGTCTCCAACCGGAACTTTACCTCTCCGCAAGCGCGAGCGCAGCCATTCAAGTCGGAGTACCTGTTAGGAGTAGGAACTACCCCTTAATAATGGTTGCCGTCCATTCCGCTCTTCCTTGAGTAGTTGCCAGAAGTGATTTTACAGCCGCGCGAACCATGGGGTTAACGTTGAGTTCAAACAAATAAACATTTCTATTCAGGATATATCCGATTCCTATGAAGGACGCATGAGCCTCGCGTCCTCCTCATCATCTTCCTCCTCACTCTCTTCTTCCTCATCCTCTTCATCCTCTTCGTCATCGTCCTCGTCAGATTCTTCTTCCTCTTCAGATTCTTCCTCTTCCTCCTCCTCCTCTTCCTCCTCCTCTTCTTCCTCACTCTCCACTACCTTCGCCTTCCCCACAACCTCATCCTCAGCCAACCAATCATCCAACGTCTTTTCCCCAAGCCCATTCGCCCCAGCACCCCTCGTCCCCGTCCCGGACCCGGACCTCCCCACCGCAGAAGCAACCGACGCATTCGACCTCCCCGTATCCAACGCCTCCACACCCACCGATCCAGATCCAATCCCTGTAAACCCCCTCCCCCCAACCTTCTCATAACTCCCGCGCTGCTGCTGCTGCTGCTGCCCATCCCCTCCCTCCCTTCCCCTCAACGCGGCATCCGGCTCCGCCCCTTCCTCCACCCACCCGGGCAGGTCCTCGTACCCCCTCAACCCGTGCACCCCGCCGCCGCCCGCCAGGACGAGCGCAGCAGAACCGAGCATGAAGCCGCGCCTCGTCTCGGACGGGCTGGTTGCCTGCGGCGCGGGCTTCGGTGCCAGCAGCATGAGGCTGGCGAGCTGGGGGACTGAGAGCAGGGCCTTGTAGAGGCGGGTGCGGTCGCGCAGGTCGTAGGACGTGTCGTAGCGGGCGAGGAGGAGGATGTAGCGCCAGAGTTTGGCGGTTGGGTGGGGGTCTTCTTCGAGGAGAGGCGGGGCGGGTGCCGGGGTGGGGGGTTGCGAGGATGAGTCGTCGGGTTGGGACTGGGTTTGCGAGGATTGCTCGATTTGGCGGTTGAGGTGGTGCAGGTAGACTTTTGCGCCGAGGAGGACGATTTGGCGTTTGGCGAGTTCGGATTCGGAGGCGAAGTCTTTGAGGAGGATGCGCAGGACGTCGGGGGCAATGTTGTCTTCGCCGTTGAGACCCGAGAACTCGCCGACCAGCCAGATGATGGTAGCGCGGGCTTGGGGGTCGGTGGCCGTGTCGAGGTTCCTGGCTAGCCGGACCACGGTCCCAACGTGCGCGGTTGGGTCCTGCTGGATCAGATGGCGTATGACTGTTAAGCTTTCGGCTGCCAGCGTGCCGTCTAGGCTTGTGATTTGGCCCAGTAGGAGTCGCAGGCATCTGGGTGCTGTGGCGGGGTCTGTCTGGGCGCAGCGGCCAATGGCTCTTACCGCCTCCCTGACGAGGGCCTTGTCGGAGCATCGGCTAAAGTGCTCCAGCTCGGTGAGGATAAGACTCTTGACGTGTGCTGGAGAGTAAGGGAAGATGAGGGCGAGCAGCTCCAGCTTGAGCTCCCACACTGGCTGAGTGTCGGTTGCGCGGACGAGGAAGTGGGTGGCGTACTTGACAAAGTCGGCAGGGCAGCTCAGGCAGATCGAGACGATGTTGAAAAGAGCAATTTGCTCAATATCGTGTGCACCGCGCATCAGGGCGATCAGAGGCCCGATGGCCAGCTTTGTGTATGCCGGCGTGCCGATGGCAGAATAGCACCGTGCGACGGCTACTACAACACCCGAGTTGCGGGATTGCAGGAGGGGCTTGATGCTGTCGAGGAGCAGCTGGAGGTCTGGATCAAGGAGGACCACTTGCTCGCCTTCGGAACTGGATTCTGCCCCTTCACCATAGAATTCCTGCGTATTGGCTGATTTCCCCTTGCTCGTTACCGTCCGTGTCCTCCTCGGGAAGCATTTCCGCGCGTAGATGGTCATTAACCGCAACGTCGATAGCTGGCTCCACTCATCCATATCCACGAGCAGCTTGACCAAGTTGCGGTAGTGCTTGTGAATCAAGTCTATTCTGTCGGGGCAGACGGCCATGAATGCGGTCACGGCGGCGCCAGCCACGTAGTATTGCTTGTCGCCCAGCAGAGTCGAGAGGTATTCCAGAAGTTGTGGTAGCTGCGATGGATCAAGCCGGTAGCACTTGGGGATGGCCAGTGCAGCAGCGCGTCGGACGTATGGACTCATGTCTCCGGCTCCCTTCCTGATGGCAAGCGACACAATCTGGCTAATAACCGGGACTCGGATCCCTGACATGGTGCGCAGCGCCAGCGCCCGCACCTGCGGGTTCGTGTCGGACAGCGACTTTTGGATGGTGTTGATGGACAAGAGGGCGAGGTCGGGCTCCTGTTCGGCATGGTGGATGAGATAGATGTAGACGAGCTTCTTGATTTCGAGGTTCGGTGACGCGACATTCTTGACGACGGAGGAAAATAGGGGTAGCGTCTTCTGGGAGCGGTACATCATCTGTCCGGACGGCGGTTAGCGGAGAAAAAGGACGGCGGCGGCCAGGTCTACGCACCGAGATGACGCGCCGCAGCCCGTCGAGCACCTCGCGCTCATTGCGGCTATCCAAGAGTTTCTTGACCTGGGCACGGTCGAGCGGCTTGGACGAGCTCCGAGAGCTTCGGGCGGCCGAGGCAGCGTCGAGGGTGAGTTCCCGAGCTGGCAGAAAGGACAGTCAGTGATGCGCCGTGTTTTGGAGACGTCTAATAACCCACCATTCTCGAGGAGAGTCGATATCCTGGCTATTGACTCCATGGCGGGTGGCTGTTGTTGCTCCGTTCGGAGCTTGGAGCTCTCGGCTGGTTGCACACAGTGAATGGTCTTCCGTAGTGATTGACGGGCTGTTGGCAGTGGCTCGCACCAGTGACGTGACCAAGCTGTTCGGCTGGGCGTTGGCGGGGTCGGGTATGCACCTAACCCCCTCCAGTGACCAAGCGGGGCGTGTGGGGTTCGGATGGCAGATGGCGGATGGCAGGCGGGTCGGTCCGCCGAGCCCACATTGATCGATCGGCGACTTCCTCGAGGCAGGAGGGAGGGCACATGCATTTCAATCCTTGGCCCTGTTAAGCGTGGAACTTGAATCCGCACCTGCAGTGAAGCCTTGACTAGATCACATGTCCAACGGGTTTCGTAGTTACAATGGATGCTCTCACAGACCCCCTCTTCCTCTCCCCCGCCCTGCCGTCAGACCTCATCCACTTTATCATCCACTGTTGCGCCTATCCAACAACTCTCATCATCTGCGGCGATCGAGCCGAGTTCTTGTCCTCCCTCACACAAGACGTCAAACAACAACAGCAGCAACAGAAACAGCAGCCGCAACAACCCGCCTCACATGAACCACAACCACAACCACAAGAACCACCAGACACCACCGTCCAGCAAACCAGCTTAGACCCAAACAAAACCTCCCATCAACCCCGGACCGCACCACAATCCAACCCGACCAACCTCCCCCACCCCCTCCTAACCGCGTCTCTCCAAACCGTCGCCGTCGCACGGCACATCCGCACCGTCTTTGTCCCCACCGTGTCCCACCTACGCGCCTTCCTCTCCGTCTTTTCCATCCACGACACCACCAGGAGCAAAGTCTCACCACCACCCCGACGTACAACCACTACCACTACCACCACAACCACCACTGCCGACAGTACCGACAACAACAGTACGACCCAACCCCTCCTACTCATCTACGACTTCCTCTCCCTGCACCGCAACACAAGCGAGTGGAGCGTCCAGGGACTGAGTAGCAGTGCCGCGGCTGCGGTGGAGGCGGGGAAGCGGGAGGGGGTGAGGGTTGTGGTTGTTGAGCAGCTGCAGCTGGGCAGGGGCCAGGACCAAGATCCAGGAGAAGGGGAAGGGGGACCAAGAAAAAGGGTGCAGGAGGTGCTTGCGGAGAGGGTGCCGGTTTTGAGTAGTGGGAGTAGTGTGAAGGGACTGGATTTTCAACAGGGCGAGAGGAGTCGGTGGGCTAGAAGGACGGTGGATGTTGGGCGGGTGCTGGGGCGATGGTTTCGGTTGAGGGAGTGGGAGTGGGGGAGTTAGGGGAGTGATTGAGCACCAAAACGTGGCCGGCGAGCCTCCGGCTCGTGCTGTGCAAGATGTTGTTCTCTCGTACTAACTGATATGTTTTGTCAGTACAGCATATATGAATGTCCCGTAGCCAAACCCAAACCCAACCAACGCCGACGCCGTTTCATCGTGGTATCTCGGCCCGTAAGAATCCCCAAAATCCCGAACCATAGCCGCCCAACCGCATTACGACATTAACCAGACATGACACTGCCGCAGATACCAGCTCAGATGGCCTGCTCCATCTCGGTGATGTACAGCTTGATGTGGGACTCCATCTTGAGGTACTCGTCGTGTGCCGCATGCACCTCGTTCTCAATGTTCTCCTTGAGGTCCAGCATCTGTCGACATTGTTAGCAGGTCCCAGCTTGAGCCCAAACGGGATGCATACCTTCTTCTCAATCTGCTCTATCCTGACCCGCCTGCGCTCGATATCCTTGCCCTTCTCGGACCGCTCCTCGGTCAGCGTCTTGTGCACGGCCCGGAGCTCCTCCATCTTCTCCTTGGCCCGTCGCGCCTTCTCCTGGCTCTGCGCCCGCAGCGTCTCGGTCCGCTCCGTCCACTTGGCGTGCTGCCGGCGCAGCAGCGACTCGGTCCGCTCCACCTCGCGCACGTTGGCGCCACGCTCCGTAAGCGCGTCCCGCTGCTTCGCGTTCTTGAGGTTGTCCTCCTCCTCCTTGGCCAGCTCGACCGCGATCTCCTCGAGCAGTTTGATGCACGAGGCCACGTCAGACGTCACGACGGCAAAGGAGTCGGTCGATGTCTGCAGCGCCCGTGCTCGCCGGTCCAGCGCGTCGATGTGTGCCTTGTCGGTGTTTAGCGTGTTGCTCAGCTCTGTTAGGCTCGATTGTAAGGCTGATGGGCTTTGCAGCGTGTATGGTCGGAGCTTGGCACTGTCCTGCTTGAGTGCGATCTTAGTTGCCGTCTTCTCCTCCAGCTCAGCGGCGAGCTCGCCCTTTCTGATCTTGGCCTCTTCCAGACGTGCTGCCACCTTTTCCTGGTTCCGCCGCAGCTCCAACAGCCTCTTCTTGAGCTCCTCGTTGCGCCGTGACTTTTCGCCCACCAGCGCCTCCATCTGCCGCCTGTTGGCGCGCATCTCGTCCAGTTGCGCATCCATATTCTGGTTCTCCGAATAAAGCTGCTCAATGCGCGACTTGGTGTTCTCTGCGCGGTTGCAGTGCTCGTCGATGACGGGTGTCTGGCTCTCGCGGAAGCGCACAAAGTTGATGATGTAGCTAAAGATCTTGACGAGGCGGTCGTGGGTCGGCTTGTACAGGTCCATAAAGTTGAAGTCGTTGACGCCGCAGTCTAGCATCAGCCGGCGCAGCGACACGAAGAAGCCCATCAGGTTGCGCGTGTCGGGCGGCATCAGCGCGTCGCCAAAGTCGCCGCAAATGTCCTCGGCCGCGGCGCGCATCGCGGGGTCGACCGTCTGCCGCGTCTTGTTCATGAGGAGCTCGCCGAACCACTCAAAGATCATCTGCACCTGAATCGGGTTGGGCTTTTGGAGGTCGGCGACGGTGAAGGGGATTCCAAGCTCGTTGATGCAGCCCACGATTTCGCGGTCGGGCAGACGCATGTTGGCGTAGGCCGCTTCCTCCTCTTTCTTGCGCGACCGTGACTGTTGCTGCGCGGTCGGCAGTATCGACATTCGCGGGTTGAACGACATCTTGTTCGGCAATCGATGTTTGAGGTATGTACTCGTATGGAGAGGGTGAGCGTCGCCAGATTCGCGTCGCGTGGTGGCGTACAGGTTAATTCGATGCGACAAGGCTTTTGAATTGGTGGAGTGTTGACGTTGGCGGGGCGGTTGCTCGAGGAACTGAACTTCCCCAATTTACTTTGTACCCGTTAATTGCATACCTTGGGTGGGTCGTCTTTGGTAAGACGATATCAGGAGCTTCGGCGACGGTGTATTCGTAAGACATAGTTGAAGTTGTCTGATCGCTTTCATGAGATCCGATTCAATGGGTAATATGCTCGATATGCCGGCTGTCCCTACTATTCGTATAGTTTAACCACTTTCTCTCAACCGGGTCAAGTCCCTTGAACTCCTCAAAACAGACGCCATTGATAACCCTAACCCCCTATTCCTTTCATTTCTTACTGTGTCGTGTGCGTGCCGTATAGGCATGGATATCTCGGCCGAATCCTCCTCTGGAGAATCCTGTTTGCTTTGTTGAAAAATTTCATTAATGAGCTCCGGTTCCGACCGTTTCAGCTCAACCAACTCCGTGCAAACCCTGCCGACGGTTGACAAATGCACTGTTGGACCCTGTGTTGCCGAACCGCGGGATCCACGGCCTGTGCCTGCAGCCTGAGCGACCAGAACACCGGGAACTAAAGGGTTCGCATGAGATAAAATCTTGCGCGCTCCCTTCTTGTGGCACATATCATTCCTTTCTGGGACGTAGTGTACATATGCTGCAGATGCTCTTCGATTTTCCACGCCCGATTAGGTGACCTTCTCCTGCAGTGTCGCGCAAACAGGGCTGTGCGATCTGACCTTTGTCCTCCGATTCTCGAGGTCGGACCAGCAATTAGCCCTACCCGGTATCACTCCAACGACGGATACGGGCACAATTTATCTTCTTATGCTGAGCTCGGGCTTACATCCGGATCGAGGTTGCTTCCGGGTCAGAATGCAGACGAGAACTCGGGACGAGCACGGTCCGTTGGTCTCGAACGATTTGAAAAGGACTTGAGGTTGAAAGAAGTTGGCCTTCCTGCCGAACCATTCCCAGTCCTCGGGTTCGTCCGTTGCCTCAGCCATCTTGATTGGACCCGTTTCATCGAGGCAAGTTATCCCGCCCCTCCAACTAAGCCAACCCAAACTAGTGTATCTCTTGCGTGCTGCATCTTTCCAAGTCCAGCGGTTCCTGTGCTGTTGCAATGCTCAATCTTGGCCAAACAAGTGGATGTACATGTACTGCGGAAACACGTGTCAAGCTGACAGGTAGCGACTGCCTCGATGTCTCTCACTGCGCGGCATTTTGGATGCTTGCAGGCCAATGCAAAATCAATGCAGCCTCAGCAGTCGCCAAGTCCGCCGGAGATAGGGAAAATAGCCTTTCAGTTTGTGCTCGTTGCCACCACCTCAGCTCGCAGATTTTCTCGTTCAACTAGTGTAAAGTTTGCCGTGGACGACTTGGCCAAATCGGGGAAGCTTGGTTCGAGCCATGACGCCAATCCACACCGTCATTGGGGGCGTGGCGACGACCTAATGATGCCCGCCGTTATGACATAATTTGGCTGGCTGCAGTCGGGTAGGTAACCTGCAAAGTGACGGTTGGACCCGTCTGCACAAGCTGGTTTGGGTGTTTACCGAGTCTCGAGCCGAGCATCATCACCGCCTCTGATGTTCATTGCTGATTGTCCGTTGTGGTGTGGGTTCAGGCAAAGCTAACGCGCAAGCCGGGCAAGGATATCAGATCGATACGGGGGAACCCCTACCTCGGTGTTCAGAGTTCAGCTCCCCCCGCCGTTTGCCCATGCTGTCGGATCCCTCGGGTGTCAAGAACAACAGAATTTGTGGCTATGTGCATCCCATGGCCAGAAAAGATCTCAGTGTATTCTATAGAATGGACGGCAACCGATCCTGAATCAACGCACCATCATCACCCGTGTTTCCCAAAGCCTGTCGCATGATGGGACTGCCGACATGGCCCAAAAAAGGCGCCAAATCGATCTCCAAAAGCCGTTGCGGTGGGGGCAACGCCAAGGTGCTGGGGTCGCCTCGTTCCACGCCCACTAAACGGTGGGTCACAACGGGGTCATTGATCAGGATGGGCAAAGTGCTCCAGCAAAGCTAAACTAGATTATTGGAATTTCGAGCCATCAACTTCTCAATGCGGCTGCCGTCTTGCTCACACGACGATTGGAAAGCTTGGCGAATGGACGAGCGGTGAAAGAGCCAACGGCAATCGTCAAAGGCGAGTTTGATGCTCTCGCTCTCCGTTTCCCCGTCCAGCTGCCGTCGTCGTCCACCCTGCATCTCCGAGGTGGGGCGGTACCTTGCTTGTCCCTTGCCCTCGACTCTTTTTTCCTGGGATCTGCTTTGCTCCCTTGCAAAAGTCTCAAATACCTGGACCCTTCTTTGAGACACCTTTCTCAGACATTCCCCCCACCTTTGTCGACAATTTTGCCGTCATCAGATCTTTTTGCCGTCGAGCGCACTAGCTCGCCCCTCCGCGCCCGCCAACCTTATTTTCGACCCATTCTAGTCACTCGCACTGGCACTGGCAGCTGCCACAGCTCCCGCTTTCCCGCTCGGTGCTGTCAAACGTCAAACGGGAGGGCTCAGACTGGCACCAGTCGCCGACACCCACAATCAACCGCTCGAAAACGCTTGGTACATTCCAATCCTCTTGCCCACCCAACCCAGACCAGCTTTGACCGTCGGACTCGCCAGAATTCAGCAGAGCCGAAGCATGCTTTAGAGACACTCTCCGACGAATCCCCCCGCGCAGCCATTCCCGCCGACGCGCCACCCCGCCGATTCTCGCGCCTTCAGAATGACTTCACGCCTTTTCCCCCCGATTACAGGTCGCACTAGTCAAAACAACACACCGTCCCACGGCATCGTCAGAGCGCTTTCGCCGAACCGGCATTGAGGTTGTTGTGCCCAAGGCAAGGATGGCCATGTGGCCCTTTCGACGTAAAAGCCGCCGGAAACGCGGCCGGGCAAACACGACAGATGAGGAGGAACCGCGAGGGCTGGGAGCCGATTCTGCGCTTCCACCGCGGAGTCAGACAGAGCCGGACGCGGCCATAATCGCCATCGCCCCTGCGATACAACGACAAGCGAGCAAGAAACAGCGGGGCGAATCCAATAAACTCCAGCGCAAACCCCGAGCCTTTAGCTTTTCACCTGACCGCCACGATTCCGTGCGGTTGGGCCGGAAGATGAGCACCAGGGCCAGACGGGGACCAGATACCAATTTCCAGACGAGGCACGAGGCCGACAGTGGTATTGGCGCCGGGAACGACGACCTGCTGTGGCGTGTGCCCACGCTACATAACAAGAGGGATGGGGACCACCTGCCGCGAAAAAAGTCGAGCAAGAAACGGCGGAAGGATGATCATGAGCGCGAGGCTGAGATCAAGGCCATGAGCAGTTTTGTGCCGGTTCGGCCCGCGACAGAGGAGTGGATGGCTGGGCGCCCAATGAAGAAAGAGACCAAGAAGGTCAAGGCAGGCCTCGGTTCCAGCCTCAAGGGATCCGAGTGGGATAGGATGAACCGATCATCGGATGTGTCCTTGCCTCACCCCGAATCCATACACTCGGCGCTCACCTCTGATTCGGACTTCATTTCCTACAAGGTCTCGGCTCTCGAAGCTCTAGCCCCGCGGCCAACTCTTCGTTACTCTACGAATTCTAGGTCGGGGGCATGTGCCCGCGATGCCACAGGGTTGTTCCGGCGGCCATCTCAACAACGAACGAAGCTGTCCGCCCCAATCCCCGAAGCGACGCTTCGAGCGCATAAGCGCATCGACGACATCGCGGATGATCTCAGCGCGAGCGATTTGCGAGAGCTTATGGAACGAGACCAGAGGAGACAGGCCAGGAAGCGGGAACTCGAGCAAGAGAGGTTGGAAAAGAGGATGGCACGGCGGGCCGAGAAACAAAAAGCCGTTGAGGCCGAATCCTCGAGGCAGGGCAGGCAATCGCCTCCGAATTTGGAAAGAGGCGTCCTCGGCCGGGAAGATGTTGGCTTGGGCATTGGCCCGGCTTCTGCCGTGGTCACATCATCCAGAATACGAGACTCGGACGACTTGACAAAGCAGCGCGTCGAATTCGGTGAAAATGACGACACCGAAGCGATTCAGGACGATGTTCACCTACACCCCCTAGCAGCCTTCCACCGAATCGACAGCATCCCGGCGCAGCCCCCAAAGGCACCCCTCGAGTCGAAGGAACCCACCGGACCAGTACTGGCGAGCCCTGAGTCCAAGGATTCACTACACAGAAACCTGTCGCGCTCCAAGTCTCCCCAAAACCCTGAAGTGCCAACGGTGCCAGTTGAACGGCCGCGACAAGGATCCGAAGGTAGCAGCTTCAGAGGCCCGTTTTCTTGGGCCTCGTTTTTCAAATGGGGCAATAAGAACAAGCGCCATTCAGGAGGTCCGTCTTCTTTTTCCAACACATCCCGGGACTCGATGCAGACAACGCCGGCGCCGGCAACTCCCATCCGTTTTATGCCCCGACGGTTGAGCTCGGGGGTGCCGAAACGGACCATGTCCCGCTTCCGCGAAGACCTTCCAGAGTTACCTATCTCACCCCCCGCATCTCGATTACAATTCCCAGAGGCTGAAGCTATCCATCCCGTGATCGAGACATCCCCTGCTGCCGAGGGGAGTTCGACACATCCAGCGCTTCAGCCCAGGCAAGACACGCCGGTATCCGAACAAAGGTCCGTCGAGGGCATGCGGCAGACACCGTCCACCTTTAGCCGTCCGGATGAGCCTGGAGTCTCGCCTGAGCCGCAAAGCATGTCCCTCGCATCAATAGATTCTGAAGCATCGTGGTTCTCCGGGAAGCTGTCTAAGAAGCGCAAATCTTCGGGGATCCTAGAGCATGCGCCAAGTCTACAGTTCCGCCGGCACACGCCAGAGTCGGACAATGATCGCATTCCCGAACATGAGAGTATCCATGAAGAGATCTTTTTCACCGACGACGACTACCTGTCACGCCTCGCCCCTTCGCACGGCAACCGATCCGGAGAGAATCGAAAGTCTACCGGCGATCCCACCGCCGGAGAAGGTAGGCCTTCGAGCGACTGGGGAGACGAACCCCATTGGGGCAGCGTCAAGGGGCAACAACCCACTGTTGTCCATTCCCACACAATGGGCCGGATACAGAGCCGGGAGGGTGTACTTAAATCATACAGCGAAGAGGGCGAAACCACCCTCGGCACCATGGAACCGGCCGGCAATACTTCAAGTTCCGCTGACGAAGAGGAGAGCCTTCGGCGCGCGACGAGTCTTAGCCTCGAAAGGGGACACGCGCGGCGCATCAGCGTTGGCAGTGCGCGCTTACTGTCCGCCTGCTCCTCTGTTGAGGCAAAACGGGCGAGCACGTCCGTGGCGGCCGAGGCTCCGCGGTGAGGAAGAACGATGCATGGGGCGGGTTATTGGCTGATCCTGAGACACATCACATTCGCTTGAACTTTCCTTGATTCGTTTTTCATCTTGACGCCTCTTGGCATTATTTTTACCGACCAGTATTCATTCTCTACCATCCCAATTTCCTATCGTTCATCCAACGACAAAACCCAGAAGAAAAAAAAAAAAGAAAAAAGACGAAAAGCCCAAAAACATCCTACAAGTCTCCGGGATCAGCTACCAACCTCCTGCCGTTTCCTTTTACTTTCATCACCTCGGTCTCGAAACAAGGCCGCGCATGCGACGGTCTAACCTGTATTATACGATTGTCATGAAACCCATTTCTTTTCTGTCTGTGTTTCTTATCATGGTCGCTCTATACCTGTCAGCGATAATCTCGAAGGGCTGAGTTTACGAAAAGGCGGGCGGGAGCGTCGAATTTGCGTTTTACGAACTGATACCACTGGGATATGGATGGGATAGGATGGGTTCGGGTGAAGAAAGGATGCATCATACCCGGGGATTGGGAGGGATTCTGGAATCTGTTCTTGTGAGCATAATAGACAATGTGCTGAATTACACGTGTACATGACGCTGTCATACTTTCTATGCAGAGCCAGTCTCAAGATCGTGAGCCGGCAGGAGATGGCATCGGGCGGTACAGGGAGAGAAGACCCGACACACAACGTCAGGGGTGTCCCAGATTTTGAGACAGCTTTGGCGGACTGACAAATGGGGAGACGGGATGCGCTCCAAAAGGGAAATTGTCGGGATTGAGGGGTGGAGTGATCTTCCGGGTGTGTGTCACAGCCGTTGGACAAGTACAGCCCCGTACGGGAATGTACGGGACGGAGTACGGACATAGACTCGGATTTTGAACTGCAAGACAATGACTGTTGTCCTGGGTTAATCATGAAGGATGTTTTAAGAAGGCTCAGGAACAGGAATACACTGTCTTGAAAGTGAAAGCCTAGATAGGCCACGTCTCGACTCTGAAAGACGATATGTTGACAGCAAATGATTTTAGGTAGCTATAGTTCCGTTTGTTCCCAATCAAGATTAGCGAAAAAGTACGGTAAAACTGGCGATTGTGGACTGAAGGTATTGTACAGGTCTAAGTGTCAAAGATGTCATGGTCTGTCACGGGACACGCTGTCGCACTCGGTACAATGTACCCCGTACTGGTGACGCGTCACGCATTCTAGGGGCTAGAGCTTAATTCAACGTCTAGCCAATCCATCTACTCGGCTATAGAATACTCAATCCCCCAACGGTTCGCAATACTGCTCGGTCTGATTTGATGTCCGTTGTCGTTGATACTTACCTCCCGACCTGCCAGTGGCTTTCAACTGTCGCCAACTGGCGCTTTGACGGTTCTAACTTCCACAGTTCAGTCATCCGTCGTTGTTGCCTGCAACAACTCACAACCATTGATCAATCGCAACTTTGAAACATTTTCATCACCACCAAGAAACCCGGTCGAACTTACCATCGCTACCGAAATGGCCGAGCTAGCTGAAGACATGGACGACCTCATCCAGCCCCAATCGGCGACCTCAACCGGCGACACACCCAAACCTGCCGCACACCGTGACGCAGCTGACACCGACACGAAGCCAACAACATCATCAACACCAACCCCCGCCAAAAACGCCTTTTCCGAACTTATGGCCCCCAAACCCAAACCCAAACTCAACCCCACCACCTACATCCCCCCGCGCCAATCCCTCGCCTCCAAAGCCTCCCAAGTCGTCCGCGGCGTCTGGCGCGGCGCTTTAATCGAGTACATCACCCACCCGGAACGCTTCCCCGACGCTGTCGTGCGCGTGACCGAACACACCG
The DNA here is from genome assembly GCA_017139535.1 of Trichocladium uniseriatum. NCBI lineage: Eukaryota > Fungi > Ascomycota > Sordariomycetes > Sordariales > Chaetomiaceae > Trichocladium > Trichocladium uniseriatum. The sequence continues at coordinate 169,361 of WOUO01000025.1, read as the reverse complement.
TCCTCATCCGTGACGCCTTCCCCAAAGCCACGGTGCACCTCCTCCTCCTCCCACGCTCGCCGGATCACTACCTGCTGCACCCCCACGTGGCGCTAGCCGACGCGAACTTTTTGGCCATGATGCGCGCTGAAGCGGAGACGGCGGCCGGGCTGGCTGCTGCCGAGTTGGGAAGGGTGCTGGGCAAGTTTTCGGAGGGGATGAGGGCGAGGAATGAGGCGATGGAGAAGGGGGTTGAGTTTGGGAAGTTGCCAGAGGGGAGGGATTGGAGGAGGGAGATTCGGGTCGGGGTGCATGCGCACCCGTCGATGGCGCATCTGCATGTGCATGTTATCTCGAGGGATATGCACTCGGAGCGGATGAGGCATCGGAAGCATTATAATAGTTTTAATACGCGGTTTTTTGTGCCGCTGGGGGATTATCCGCTGGAAGAGGGGGATGTTCGGTTGGAGACGGGGTTTCAGAATGCGAATTTGGGGAGGGACTTGGTGTGTTGGCGGTGTGGGAAGGGGTTTGGGAATAGGTTTGCCGAGTTGAAGCGGCATTTGGACGGGGAGTTTGAGGAGTGGAAGAGGGAGTGACGGCTTTGCGGAGGAAGCTGCTGTGCAGAAGCATTGATTCAGCTTGAGGAGTCGCGACGGATTGGAGGAGAGTATACCCATTACCCAGCGAGTGATCCCATCGGATCGATGAGTAGCGGGCAATCAATCTCCAGGAGAAGATGAATCAAGTGACTACTATCACACATTATCTGCGTTCAAAAACCCCCTGAACCCTGGGCCCCGAATCCCTTAGTCCAACGACAATGAGCAGTCCCGACGCTAGTAGTAGTGGCTCGAGAATGCGGATCATGTCTATATCAACTGCCGGGTTCAGGAAATGATGGTAGCTTCGGTGCTAGGTGTTGCGGGGGAGGTCTGATCGAAGGGAATCGTGCCGGCTGGACCGAGAAATCAAGTTGGGCAAGCACTCGCTCAATCCGTCGCCTTTCAGGCTTCTCCTTCTCAGGAAGGACAGAACTATCACCCCGAATATAGATCGCCACTACACCACCTTCGATCACAATCTGCCTCGGTGTCTATGGCATCATTGGCCTGTGTATTGACCTCACTCAGCAAGGCGCAGCGGCTGCAGAGTGTGCGGCTCTAAGCCCACTTCCCTGACCTCTCGGGTTCGTTTCTTCGGTGGTACGGCCCGCGAGGAATTGTGCCAAGAAAAAGCGGCTGACCACCACCAGGCTAGGCTAAGCTTCTCCGGCCGCGCCCGAGGTGGCTCCCTGACAATGTCCTGCGTAACATTCGGTTCCGTTGCAGAGTCCGAGGATCACGAGTGTGGTGTGAGCATCGCCAACCAACTTTTAGGGTATTTTTTTTCTGATCGTCACCCGATGATGGCATTCATAAATTTCGTTTGCCCGTTTGGGATTGGGTTGAATCCTTTGCGATCCTCGACTCCACTGAGAGAAAAAAGACCGCAGCCTGGCGGTGTTAACCGCGGCGAGAACTGGTGGACTGTCGCCATGATGTCTTGAGGATTGAAAACTGGGGAGAAACGGTGTGACGCATAAAGGCAATCAATAATAAAAGCGAAAGCGGGAGAGGTTCTGGACGTTGGTGTGCAGCTCAAAATAGCCTAGGTGCTGCTACCTAGTCCCGAGACTCCTTCCTAATTAGGTTTTTAGATCCGTCGCCGGTCAGGCCTTCACGCTAGCGGACACTACGGGATACTCTTGACCCCGGTGCTTAAGGCGGAGCGCAAGGCAACAGCCCCACTCCCATGTCAGTCAACCTGAACAGGGGGTCGATCCTTCGTCAAGAAAAGAAACATTTATTAAGGCTCCAGGGGTCGCGACTCACCTTCAACGACGCGCTCCTGCCAGACTCAAGCAGCTTTTTTCTCTGCGCTCTCTTCCTCCAGTCGTCGTCAACATAACACCATTTTATCCACAAGCCAAAAAAAAACAAAAAAAAAACCACCAAAGAAAACCATGCACGCCTCAGCCCTCCTCCTCACCGGCCTTGCCGCCGCCGCCGCCGCTCACAACGGCCCGGCCGGCCCCATCGTCACCCCCGGCGCCCAACTCCCCGGCGCCCTCGTTCAGGCCCTCGCCCACCCCGAACAACCAGTCCCCCGCGAACTCGTCCAGCGCGACAGCCAAACCTGCACCTCCAAAATCCTCCAGATCGCCAATGCCTCCCCCACCCCTACGGGCGCCCTCTCGCGCTGGGGGTACACCGTCCCCGGCGGCGTGGTTACCATCACGGCCTTTGACGACTCGCTCACCTCGCTGTGCGACGCGACGGGCGTCACGCCGCCGCCGTCGCTGAGCTCAGCCTTTTCAGAGTACGAGAGCAGCGTGAGCGAGTGGTTTGAGAGCGCGAAGCCGGCCGCGCAGACTTTGCAGAAGGAGTGTGGCAAGGAAGTGAGTGCGCTGGCGGGGCTGTTGTTGTATACCGATAAGCCCGGGTGCACGGCGGCGGTGCAAGAGTTTGTCAAGGTTGCGGGTGCGCCGTCGTCGAGGGCCGGGGTTGCGGGTGTGGCGGCCGCGGCGGCGGTTGCGGTGGCGGGTGTGATGGCGGTGATGTAAAGGGGTTTAAATGGAACGAAGGGGGTACGCATGATAGAGGTGTCGCTGTTGTTGGAGGCTTTGTTTTCAGTTTGAGATACCATCAGATACCATACACGGAATAATGAATTAGGGAATGAGTTGCATGCAGCTACCTATTGGGCTTTATGTCATGCATGGAAGGTAGATAAGCCTTGGGCTGGAACCAACAATCATTTTGACCCAACCTCATCCTTTCATTTGCCAACAATTAGAGCCAGCACACCGCAACATGAGGCCCTGTGTTTGCTGCACGTTGTGCGGATGGTTTGTACTTGCAGATTGGGACCCAGATTCTTCTGAAACCTGGGCACACCAATTTCGCGCCCGTGAGTGATTCAGCTCGTTGAATGAATTGTTCGCTTCCACCGCTGATGCTGGCGCAGTCTACTCCGGCCCCGAAGGCCTCTTGCTCACCGGAGTTGCCTGTAACAACCAAAACACGGGTGTTTACGCCGCTTCCCTCGACAGGAACGCTCGCTGGAGCGATGCCGGCTACGATGAAGCAGGGGAAACTTATTTCGCCGTCCTGGTTGACCCAGGCTTTAGGGGTAGGCGTGGCTTTATCTTCCATGACGCCTGCTGGAACATACTGGAAGCTGCCTTGCACCCAATTCCGGTTCCGCTCCAGAGACTGCTCGACGTCTGCAGCTCGCTTCCCACCCCACGCGCCTGTCGCGCTCCAGACTGGGGTCACGATCTTGGCGGGATTGTTATCGCTGACAACACCCACCATTTCCCGTGGGAGGAAAGATACCATCTCAGGGCGTTTCCCGCGCCGGACCCGGTTTTCAGCAAGAACCCGTACCAGGTCCCCGGAGTCGATCGCATCTTGGTCGAGGACCCAGACCCAGAGCAACCACCGACGTTCAGCCAAGCTGTTCCATCGTCCCAAACTTTGAGAACTGATTGCTTCGCGTCACTTGATTCACTTCCAGAGGAGCTGTGCACAATCATCGCCATGTACCTGCCCACGATAGATGTGCTTCGTGCCCGCCTGGCTTCGAGAGCATTCTGGCCTGTTTTTTACAACCAGCAATTCTGGGCTTCCCGATTCCGAGCGTCCACCGAGAGGTCATGGCTTTTCGAAGCGCGGAAGCTCACTTCGCCAAGAGACTGGCGGTGGCTATACCGCCGGACCAACGACGGCGCCCACATCGGCCGTGGCCTCCGCAATAGGCGGCGGATATGGGGCTTGCTCCAGGGCGTTCTGGATATCCTGGACCTTGTCTGGAACGAGCTTCCTCCGGATTTGCCGTCAGTGTGGTCACCGGATCCAGCTTTGTGCACAACGGGCCACCGTGTTGAGGCAACTGGGCATCTTTGGAGCGGCGCGCAACTAACTGTCCAGCGCTTCAAGTTTCACAACGGCTGCCATCAGTACCGGGCCCAGAGCATTGCCGTGCCCGATGCCCTCGCACGCCTTTCCGTTTTTACCCTTGCTTTCGGCGACGGGGAATATATCGTGGGCATGTCTCTGACCACCGCTGCCGGAGACACGATTCGCTTGGGATACCGCTCCCCGTCGGAGCATTCTGTCCAACTCTCTCAACTCTGGGGGTTCCGCCTGGCCATGGGATCTCGCGGTCTCCAGGCTCTCCAATGCATCACTGGGCCGACTGACTCGAATGCGCCGCCCTGGCTCGGGTCTCCGGTGGATGTGCCCCAGACCGAGCGTCTAGTAGCCGCCGACCGTGTTGTGGGGCTGGAGGTTGGCTTTGATGTGAGTGTTCCTTCGCAGCATTGTCCGTGGATAAGGGAAATAAGGGCTTAAAAGTATCCTAACACCCGTACAGGGCTGCAAGATGGTGAGTATCGCCCTTCATACACGATCGCCACCTCCAGGGAAAACATTGCGGCTTCAAAGTAGGTTGAGACATTCCGGGGTGTGGTATCCTATCATCCCGCCACAAAATCTCTGCTTGAATGAAGAGACATTTCCTCCGCTCGACTTTCATGTAGTCGGATACAGGCCACTATTTTGGTGCCATTTCGGAGGCCCAGGGGGGAAGTATCTTCCCCATTTAACCGGGATTTCGGCGGCCGTTGGCCTTGATATAACGTTGCTTCGCATCTCCTTCTCCTTCGACAAGGAAGTACCCGCCGAGCATCGATCCTTTGGCCGTCTCAAGGGGGAGGCATGGGAGAACGTCACCAACTTTTCTATCGATGGCCCTGGCGGAGAGCGCATTAACGCCATAAAGACGCGCCAGTTTTATCCCGACCCCACGGAAGGCTTGGAATGGATGGCTCAGGAAGGGCCCATGATTCAGTGCAAGGTATGCTTTTGTCTCTTCTCACTCTGCCGCCGTTGGGTATTGAGCAACACTGCTCACCTCGTTCGTTCCTCAAGCTTTACACCAACCGTGGGAGATTGTGGACCATCTTGAATTCTCCCAGGTATAACTGCAAAGGGCTCGCCGTCGGGATGAAATTCAAGGCTGCTCCGAGCGCTGCCATTACTGGCCTTTATGCCACCGAGGTGCGTGAGACTGAAACTTTACACGAGGTTGCTGCGACTGACAGTCACTGACTGCATTTTGGGATGCAGCTGCCTGAAGAAGAGCATGGAATTACTGCTATGGGGGTGATGACAGAAGACATCGGGGATGCCGAGGAGTGAGGAATAAAGGGGGACCCTAACCCTTGTTTACCCACCCAGTCAACGGGTTAACGGGGGGTGAACTCCAGACTCAAGATCGTGTTGTTTTGCTTGGCATCTGCCCCCATTCACTCATTTTTCGGAATGTCTCAAACTCCCTCGCAGGGCTGAATTCCCAGGCTGAATGTGCCGTTCACCGTCACATCTTGGCGCAGGCGTCCATAGTCGCAACTATCGAGACGCCAAGCTGCAATCAACTGGCGACCCATTGCGCGTGCCCCTGCAATCAGCGCTCAGAGGTTCAGCTTTGAGGACCGCCAGCTTGGGTCCTGGTGACTGGCGCCTGCATATTGTCGGGGGCAGCAGACCATGGCTCGAACACGGGTTGCTTGGCACCCTCGAGAGGTCCTTCGGTTCGGACCGGCAGCCGAGGAAATGAAGGATTTTACGGAACCAACCGGCTTGAGAAGGCTGAGAGAATGGAAAAGAACTTCATCTCAAAAAATCGGCGGGCAGAGCGCACCCCGCGACGCATCAACGCCACGTCCCGGCTTTTACGAGAGGGCCCAGATCTTCCCCTGCATCTGCGAGCCCTGCGAAGCCTGTGGCTTTCCACTAGCGCAGGTGCTGAGCAGGTTCGCAGCTCGCATCTCCCGCTTCTCTGGGGTTCTGTCCGGGTTCGCTCCCTGCGCCACGTTCAGGCCCTGAATGGTTGAACGAGAGGTCCCAGCGTGGTCATAAGTGGTCTTGAGTGGTCTGGACACGGCCAGGCTGACCACTAATCCAGAAGCCGTTAGGGCGGGTAGCAGCCAAGACGCCGGCATCCCAATGCAGCCGGTGCCTGGCCCGCTGCACGCTCACCAACCCTCAGCTCGACCCCGGCCGCGCCCAGACGCGCTGACGTTCGGTGGAAATATTTATTGACGGCCTGCAGGAAATTGTGGGCTTTTGCGGCTCAGGTCCGATGCAGGAAAGTTCGCCGAGACGGCAGAGCGGCAGGGCCTGCGAGGGGGCAGAAGAACCATAAGAAGGATGGGCTGATCGCGCCTTGGTCGTTCTGCTGTGTTCTGTCTTTCTCGGGTAGTCGAAGTCGTCGATCAAAACAACACAGCAGACAAAATGGTGAACCGCAAAGCTCTCTCGGCCGTCCTCGCCGGCGCCGCCGTCACCTCGGCCCAGTGCACCATCCCCACCGAGCCGCTGTCTAACAACATCGCCTACCCCTTCCGGGCCCAGGTCCAGAATGCTTCGCGCACCGAGGTGCACAACAAGTACATGAACCTGCTCGAGGCCGGCGGCGGCGACCGGCATCTCTTCATTGGCCCTGTTGGCGTTCCCACCTACGACCTGACCCTGGTGGACGGTGTCATCAACCATGTCCCCAACGGCGTCCGCGCTGTCATTGGCGGCGAGGTATGTAATAATACTTGTCTCCAAACCTGTGTGCAACATTGACAGCCAAGCTAACACATGGCAGTTCTCTGAGATTGACGAGACCACCAAGATGTTCATGACCGGGCGTGGCGACCCCCGCGCCGTCTTCGAGCCCACCTACGCCTGCAACCCGGACACGGGCGCGCTCCAGATTGAGCTGCGCTTCGTCGAGTGGCAGAACCAGCCCACCGGCGGCCACATCTGCGTCCGCGGTGCCTTTGACGGCAGCCACGAGTTCCGCTACTCGCCCCCGGGCAACGAGCGTACGTCTTATCTGTCCCCAAGGACCGTCCTGATCCCGTGTCTAACAACCCACTAGTCATCGACGTCAACCGCGAGTGCATCAAGGTGACCCTCGTCGTCATCCCCACGGACCCCAACGAGATCCCGCCCCCCGCCAGCACCACCCTGGCCACCAGCACCACCAGTGCGGTCCCCATCCCCACCTCGACCCACGCCCCGGGTGAGGAGTACGCCGACATGACGGCGCGCGGCTGGCGCTTCCTCGGCTGCGCTCCCGAGGAGCGCTGGGCCAACGACGGTGCCTTCCGCACCCTGACCGGCGCCATGACCGGCTCCGACACCATGACCAACGAGCAGTGCGTGGACTTCTGCGACGCCCAGGGCTTTGCCTACGGCGGCACCGAGTGGCGCCGCGAGTGCTGGTGCGGTAACTCGTACCCGGCCACCCGCGAGCCTGCTACCACGCTTGCCAGCCTGGCCACCTGCGACCACACCTGCACTGGCGATGCCAACCAGTTCTGCGGTGGTGATTCGTGGCTGAGCTTGTACGCCAAGTGCCCGGCTGAGGGGCCGTGTGAGAACACTGTGTTTGTCTAAGGGGTGGTGGCCCAGTTAGAAGGGCGTAATGTAATGAGATGTTGTTGGGCAACCGTCAACCATCAAGTACAATTAATACAAATGGCTTAAATGGCTCATCATTATTCGCGGATTGCTGTCAATGCCATTGCCCTTCCCTAGTAGATGACTCTTCCCTGCCCGTAACCATGTGCCATAGTCTGTCTCAGTCCCTTTTCCTTTTCCCGCAACGACCTCCATACTAATGACCCCTAACCCCCCCACTTCAGCCCTCAACACCACCCCACCTCCCTACGCCAAGCTCTTGAATCTCTCCCAATCCTCAAACCCCTCCTGCCATTCCGCCTCATCCTCACCGCCCTCGGCAAGCTCGCCAAAGTTACCGTGCACACCGGACGGCTGCTCAGGGAACTCAAAGAACTTGCCTCCGGCCTTGGCGTACTCCTTCATTGACACGGGCGACTTGAGCGGCGGCTGGCCGGTGACTTGGTGGAAGGTTTCCGAGTTGAGGATTTGGACGTCTGTGGGTACCCAGCTATTAGTAAAGGCATTCGATTGCTCTTTTGGTGGGGTTGGGCCTGAAGTGTTGTTTGTTCTCAGGGGGTCATTTTCGGCGGCGGGATGGCTTCTGGCATCACACAAGTGGGTGGGAATGAGGGTGGAGTTGGTTTGGCGTACGGAACTTGGTTGTCACGGCGTGAGGATCCCATTTCAGGTTGGTCGACTGGATGTACTGCTTGATCTCGCCGCCAGCGCCGAGGCCCCATCTCATGAGGGCGTTGCGGCGGAGGGCCGTAGCCGCCACCCCGGAGACCGAGGACGAGGTCGAGGGCGCTGTCCTGATGATGGGTTGGTTTTAGCAGTGATCTATTTCAGAGAGGTTCGGCATAGCATTCGGCTTACCGGTTCGATCCCATAGTCCTCCATCGATCTGCCGTCCTGGTGTATGTTAGCAGGTGGCGAGATGAAAGCTGGCAAAGTTTTGTTAGGTTATTACCTCGAGTTGCTTCCCCTCAAAGATGAATCGTTGCTGATAGGCTGGTATTCCGTCCTTCCTCGTCATGAGAGCCTTCACCTCCTGGACCATCATCTCAAGAGTTACCATCAACGAGCGAATACGGCCAGTCAAGATCTTGACCTTGATCTCAAACCCCCAGGACCGGCATGAGCTCAATCTGCAGACCCCCAAGCTGCTCATGGCCCGTGGTTTGCCCCTTAACAGTCGCCCCGGCCCTAAGCGGGAACGCCATGAACTGACGGACCACCCCAGGCCGCACCGCAACGCCGTCGATCCACCTCTGCCCCGGCACAACCATAAAGTCCTGCTTGTCCGTGTTCGAGTAGCACCCCAGCTCGCCCGACACGACGTTGACCCCCCCCAACATAGATCTTGATCAGGTAACAATAGATGGGTTCGTTACTACTGCCGCTGCCGTGCTCAAAGTCAATCCACATCGCCTCTCTCTCTCTGTTCACATCCAATATTCGTCAGTCCCTTTCCCCCAGCATCAAAGTGTGACCAAATAGTAAAAAAGACGTACGATACAATCCCACAAAAACCCCTCCCCTCCACGCCATCTGCCCCGGCAACCTCTTCGCATACTGCCGGACCGGGAACAGCGGGAAGTTGCCCAGGTCCGGGGGCAGTTTCGATGGTACCTCGCCCTGGACGTCGGGCACACGCGCCGTGCGCTTAAGCGAGATCTTGAGCTTGCTGTTGTCGAATGGGATTTTTTGGCTAGGCCCGTGTTGTCGATGGTGGCAAGTTCGGGTTCCATGGTCTTGGTGGCGCGGGTTACTACCGTGCCAGTGGGGGGTGTGGTGTCTGTGGTGGTGGTGTCCGGTTTGAGCCGGACGGGGAGGGTTATCTGTGTCATGGATGGTGGTGCAGGAATTCTAATGAGGTGAGAGTGAGATGGAGAAAGTATTGTGTTGTGGGGAGGAATCGGTTAACTGCCAGAAGGTGCGAAAAGGTGCCTTATGTAGTTGGGTGCAATGATGGCTTCAATCCTGTCCGGCTAGCATTCGGAGCTTTGGGAGTGGGTTACCGTGAGAATTTAAATGAATCAATAGATCTGTGAATAGTCTTTTGAGACTATTGTACACCGCTCGTTGTTAACTAAAGTGTCTCTAGCTTTCTTTTCCTTTACCAAGGTCCTCTATTGGCCCCAATCTTCAAGGTCGACAAGATGATACATGTCTGAGCTTTCTTGTGTACGTAACGGGGAACAATGGTTAGAATGCCACACCGCGCCGACAGTTAAGAAAACTGAATGTTCCCTGCGGATTATCCAGGTCTCCAGGGGACAAAGACTGACTTCAGGTTGTAAAAGAACATGCCTGGCAGTTGGGACGAAAGAGGAGCATGGGGATGGTTATTGTCAATGTCACGGGTCTCAAGGAGTCAAGATGTGGCAGAACCCTTGTTAAATTGTCAAAGCTATACTAAAGGGCTTGCATTATTACCACAAACTCGTTCTAAATACTGTCCCCGACATAGTTCAGGTTCTGAATACTAGCCAGCCCATATTGAGCAAAGTCATTGGTGCTCAACCAGTTCGCCTCATCGACCGGGTGGACAACAGCACTCCCACCAATGCGCTCCGTCGTAAACTCCAGCGAGTCCTTGAGCCCATCGTTGCGATAGTTAGTCCAGGCCAGAGCAGCGACAGTGGCGTTGTGCCGGGTGGCGGCATAAAAGGCCGAGAGACGCGAGTGCGCCTGCTTGAGGCTGATGCCGCTGAAGCTCTTGCCGTAGCGCGCAGTCTGCTCAGCGGCCGTTGCGAGGTAGTAGTAGGTGTAGTCCAGCCAGGCTTCTTTAAAGCCCTTGGGGGCCGCATCGCCCCAGTACTCGAGGAGCTCAGAGATGACTTCGGGCATGCCAAAAACGGCGTTGAGGTGAGAGACGGCAACGACGCCCTTGTTCTCGGGGTCTGTTGGCGGAGGGAGGAGCGTGCCATTCTCGATCAGGTACGAGCCGGAACCAGTGATAAACCCGTTCTTGAGATTAGCAATACCGGTAGCAGTGCCGGTGAGCTTCTTCCGGGCCTCTTCCCAGCGGGAACCTCGGCGCTCCCACTCAATGAGCCATCCGGCCGCCAGCGCAGCCCAGTCAGTTCCCAAGCCAAACGTGACGGGAGCGCCGGGGGAAGGCTTCCAACCGTCGGTTCGGACCTTCCGCTGCGGGTCGAGTTTGCCGTACGTCTTGTCCGCATCCAGAGTATGCTCGAGGAGCTCGCCCGTCCGCTCGTCACCGCCTGAGAGGTAGTAGAAGTACTTGCGATACTGAGGCTGCGAAATACGAGCTTGCTTCGCGCTGTCGGCCCAATGCGACACTCCGTGCCGCGTCCCGAGCCCTTTCCAGTCACCAATGTGGTAGGAATCGACTTCTCCCGTGTGCCGCGTCATGGCTTCGGCAAAGCGGAAGACGTCGGCGCGGCCGGTGCGGAGGAAATATTGCCAGATGAACAGGTCGGGCGAGAGCTCCGAGTTGTCCCAGGCGTAGCCTCCAATGTCGTAGCGCCACTGGTGCCTGCTGACGTCGTAGGTGTGCATGATGTCGCCGTGGTCGAGGAATCCGTACCAGCGACGGGCCTCGACCTCCTTCTGGTAGTGCTTCACAAGGAAGTCGAGCCTGCTCTCAATCTTGGCCTTGGCAGGGCTCGAGGTGTCGGGAAGACCCCAGTAAGATCCGAGAGCCTTGGTCTCTTTGATGTACTCGGGCTTGGCGACGAGCACGGGGGGCTCTTGAGCGTGCGCGTTCAACTCGGCCAGGGTGTCGCTGGATGGGGTGCTATCGAAGGCGTAGAGGAAGACTTCGTTGGTTCGAGCAATGCCGTAAGGAGTGTCAAAGCCCTCCTCGTAATCCTCGTATGTGATCTCGAGAGCATCGAGCTGCTTTTCGTAGGTATCCAGACCCAAACCGTCGTGGTAACCGCGGAGGTCAAGAGGAGCGGCTTCGGGGCTGTACAGCCAGAGAGTGATCTGGCCCTCGTCGGATCCGGCATTGGCAATCTCAAGACTAGTCGGATAGCGCTTCCAAAAGTCTCGGAGGGCAACAGCCAGACCACCCTTGGTCGCACCTCCCAGGTAGGCAAGACCGCCAGCCCGAGTGCCGCCGGGGATCTTGACCCAGCTCTGGCCCGCCTTGGTCCTCTTCTTGAGATTGAAGCCGTCAGGAGAAAGCTGGCTCAGGCTGTAGTCGTTCCAGACGGGGATCCATTGAAGACGCGTGGTGACTCGACTGTCCCAGGTCGCGGTATCCGGGAGGACCTTGCCCTCGAACTGCGCGGTCCTGACGACTTCGCCCGGGTCACGGCGGAGGCCTGTGATTCCCTTGACGGCTTCGTTCAAGAAGCCACCGTCGGTACCAGCCAGGCGGACGTGGCGGTTGTACAATTCCTCTCCCTTGAGGGGGACCTGAAACCGGATACCTAGGCCGGAGATGAAGTCCTTGTTTTGCTCGCCGTCAAAAGTGATGCTGTGCACCAGCCGAATAGCGTCGGAGTTGGCGTAAAGGTAGAAGCGCACGACGAATGGTAGCCAGTCCTTGTGATCAGAACCCTCGGTGGTTGTGTGCTTGCCGCGGACTGTGACGAGGGCGCGAACCGAGCTGTGCTTGCTGACCGTCACTTGCTCAACGTTGCTCTCAAAGTTGGAACGGTCAATTGCCGTATCGGTGCGGTCGTCGGCGGTCCCCGGGATGTCGTTCTGGCTCTGGAGCACCAACCTGCCATTCTTTCCGACAGTCTTGCCGCCAGCAGTCTTGATCGAGCTGACAACATAACGGCCCTTTTTGGGGAACGAGACGGTGACCTTGCCGGTGTTGACAGTCACCTTCTTGCCGGTGTCTTTCACCGAGAGGTTGGAGGAAATGCGCTTGCCCTTGCCTTTCTTGGGCGAGGCCTCGATGGTGTACTCGTCGGCAACGTCGTCAGTCTTTGGGATCGCATGTGCGGACCACTTGATGGAGCCGTCGCGCCAGTAGCCGGTGACCCAGGATTCAAGAGGGGTCTGCCCGTCCGAGAGCCTGAAGTCGACTTCGTCGGGCTGGTATTTCCCTTGGGGCCAGGGCAAGCCAAAGGTAGTGCCGAGGTTCTGGGCCGGAGAGTCGCCAACCCAGCTCACCTTGACGCTGCTGGAGGAGCTGTTGGAACGAGCGGCAGTGGCAGCGCCTCCGAGGACGCCCACGAGGGCGAGGAGACGAGCGAACTGCGCCATGATGAGGAGCAGATGTCGACAAGCTTCGGAACTGCCTTGCTTGCTCTTGCTGTGAGTCGAGGCCCGGTCGAGATATATAAGGGCAGACAGCAACTCATCAACATGCCTCCCTCTCGGGGCAATGATGATGCGAGCTGCTGGCCGTCCATCCCGTCAAGCTGCGCTATCATTAGTAGGGTAACATCAGTGCATCTCCCCTGCCGTTGACCCGTCCCACCAGAGGCCTGGTCGGACCAAATCACAGCGAACGCGTTGGTGCCTGCCAAGGATGTCCAACGCTCCGGCCTCCTCAATAGGCTGTCTCGCCGATCATGGCGAACGGAGCTCAGATTCCGTCATGCTGCTGTGGAGCGGCTCGTGGAGATGAAGGCGCGGGGTTCGGATCAATTGGTTCGGGTGTGAATGCGGGGGATGCTTGAACGGACAGGGGACAATGATGCAATGCATTTTCCTTTTCGGATGAACATGGCCGGGAAGAGGGATCTCGAGGACCGAGTGCCTGGATGGATCGCGTGGATTGGATGCTTGGCAGTTCGGCAGCAGGGGAAATCCGGGGTCGGGTCGCGTGCAGAGCTAGGTTTCCCCAACCTTGACAAGCTTTTCCCCGCGTCCAAGACACATTCGCACGCGCCTGACCTGGAACTCCTTCATCGCTTACATAGCTACCATGCCACTTGACTGAGTGTGTTTCTCGCCGGGTTTGCAGTCAACGCATCACTGGCAGCAGGGGGAAATCCGGGGTAGGGTCGCATGCAGAGGAGTCGGCTGCTGGGTTTCCGCCCAACCTTGACAAGCTTTTCTCCGCCTCCAAGACGCATTGGCCCGCGCCTGGCCTGGAACTCCTTTATCGCTTAGCTGCCATGTCACTTGATCAAGTGTGTTTCTCGCCGGGTTTGCAGTCGACACCGCATCACTCGGCTATCCTCGTGCAGAGGGAGTCCCTGGATGATATGGCACATCTCAGGGCAGGATCGTCCCTTCCTCCAAGCGGGTTGTACATTACTTGCCGAGGGGTGATGCATCAGAAACCTTCCACTCCTCGTCTTCAGCAAGGCGCCGGCAGAGGCTGTCCCAATGTGGGCCGGGTTCAGTGGAATGAATGTTGAGCGCACTAAGCCACCGCGCAAAAGACTTGCACTCACGTCGATGGCACCAAAAGTGACATGTTTCTTTGACGCGACAGTCAAACGAGAACTCGGACCAGAAAAGCCTGGACTTCCGGCGTATCCGAGTCGGAAGCGCCTCCATGGGGGCTTCCTCGGTAAGAGATGTGTGGTGGCTCTCGCTAATGTAGAATCGACCATGACTCCCCGGCCTGACCCTCATCAGAGCGTCCAAGCAATGAGCCGGCAGCTGTGATGCTGAGCAAACCTGCCATCCTCGCACTTGATGGCATGGGGAGGTGATTCTGGTAGGGGGCTCTTGCCCTGCCTCAATTTCTCCAGTCCGCAACCTCTCGAAGAAAACAGAGCCGGCCAAACGAGTGGGAGCAATGGGTCCAAGTCGTTCGCGCCCATCCAGATCATCTTCCTCAAACACTTTGGCGGGGTTCAAATCACCTTGACTGGTTGCAGTCGCCTGGTTCTCAGCATTGCGTAGCTGTTGTCGCCAAAGCAAGCCGCTTCGCATCCGGCGTTCGAGAAGGCTGCTCGCCGTGACACCTCTCCGGCAGTATGGCCGCTGCCAATTGTTGACCCTGAGAGGCTCCCATTTCTCGGTATATGTAGCGACATGGCTCCTTTCGTGATAATCCTAGCCCTTCGGTTTCCACGAGCGTTGTAGGCAGTAAAACCGGTCAACCCTTCGTTCAACTTTTCGCTCGCAACGGGATTTCGGGCATGTCATTTCGGCAGTGTTGCCAATGGCGACTCGAAGGGCCATCCATCGCGAATCTCGGAGCTGAAAGGCGACATAGATGCAAACGGAGAGAGTGGCGATGATATCGACGGTTGTGTGATGATCGAATGTGTTGGAAACAGCAGTGTTTTGTTCGATTATTGAGCAACAATTGATCAATCATCAGGAACGAATTCCATCAGCACCTCGAGCTTTATTTTTAGCTGCATTGGCACGCAGAACGTCCCCCTCTGTGTCTGCTCGTCAGCCAATGAGATGCGCAAATGCACACAAGAGCGGGGCAGCGTTCGCGTCATAGCGGCACTGACAAATCCCAGGGCTATGAATTACATCATTGGTGCTAGAATAATCCACCAGCCCGTGATCTTTTGCAAAGCGCTTTATTATACCTCACCTCCTGCCCGTTGATAACCCCCCACTTGTTGCCAATGTCATCCCGACTACTACGCCCCGCCTTTCGGACTTTCCGTGCATCCCCTCTCTCCGCAATCCCAATTCCCACGAGACAGTTCACCACCAGCTCGCCCAAAATGACCGTCCACATCCTCGCTACGTGAGTCGCGACAGCCATTACTACCCCTCGCAGAGCGCGCGGGGTACCTTTGCTCCCCGCCGCGCTCAGCCTTGCCCCGCCGCCCGCTAACGCAGCCGTGTCACAGCCACGACCAGTTCAAGGAGACTATCGCCAAGAACCCCGTCGTCATCCTCGACGCCTTTGCAACATGGTGCGGTCCTTGCAAGGCCATTGCCCCTCAGGTCGCTAGGTACGCGCCGTCCCCTTGACACACCACTCCGTTTGTGAGCTCTGGAAACAAGGCTGTAGCTGACCGATTCCGCGCTGTGTAGGTGGGCTGAGGACCAACAATTCAAGGACAAGATCTACTTTGCCAAGTTCGACGTCGACGCCGTTCCCGACCTCGCCCAGGAACTCGGCATTCGCGCCATGCCGACCTTTATCATCTTCAAGGATGGCGAGAAGGTCGACGAGTTCCTTGGCGCCAACCCCCCGGCCCTCCTCAAGCTGTTGCAGAAGTACAACCCGGAAGAGCCCGCGGCCGCTGCGGAGGCGTCTGAGGCGAAGGAGGCCACTGAGGCGAAGGAGACCACTGAGGCTGCTCCCAAGGCCGAGTAATCGGTGCGTGGGCGAGGATGGATGCCAAGAAGAGGAAATATATATTAGTGTTGAGGGATAGGAAGAAGGATTGCGCCACTGAATACCCCAAACATTTCCGCTGCTATGACAGGGACGTTAGAGTGGGTTAGCACTTGCTTTTAGGCGTTGAGACTTCGTGTCCCCGCCAGACAAGACCATAGTCGTTAATTCCATACTCTTCAAGACTCATTGAGTCTGGCTAAACTACAAAGGAGCTATCTCCCACCCAACTCCGCCGAAGATGTTAATTCAGCTCAGATGCAGAGTGGTTGCACTGTATCAAATGGGGACTTGTCTATGTGTGCCAGGAGCGTTCCTGTCTTGCGGGTTCTAGAAACATGAATACGTGTTAGAAAATAACTAAACATAGACAGTGTGTTACAAACTACGTAACTCCATATGTGCACCTTTCTTCAAAGATTCGAAGTAGACGGAACGCGAACGCCGTCGCGAGACGAGGAAAAAAGAGGGGTTGATCAACCAGATGTTGAAAAAGTGGGGGCCACCCGGGGATTGAACCCGGGACCTCTCGCAAATTGCTCGGGTTAACCCTAAGCGAGAATCATACCACTAGACCAGCGGCCCTATGAATTGAGATGTCACAAACACACAGAAGAGGCCTTGATAAGGGGGAAAAGCCCATTCTACATAACGTCCAACTTTCATTGAATACTTCGTACCAATAGAGCATTGATGCTAAAAAATTATCCTTTCCCGTATCTCGACACGCTCAAGGTAAGTAATTAGTTACATAGTCGTTTCGAGAACATCATCCAAGTCAACTCTATGTATTATGTGTTCGTTGTGACCCGTCGGTACCTTATTGCTAGACTACAAGTTACGTTCTGACATTCCGCTTAGGACGAGGGCTCTTGGGGTAGCGTTAAGTCAAGTCAAGTTAAACCCCCAGAAACCAGCGGAAAATAATACGACATCCGCTCCTCCAACACTTTGCTTGCCGATCGTAAATACCAACAGCGTTGGCTAGAAGCAATGAACCCCTCTTCGGTCCAGTCAGTACCCGCTGAAGTAGTACCTGTCAGGCGTCCAAGCAGCATGGTAGAATAGCTCGACACCCTTCCACTCTCTCTCCTCCATTTCCTCCAGCTCGACGGTGCCATCGACCCTGCGCAAAACGCGCCAGAACTGGGCGTAGATGTTGACGTATGCCAGATACGGCCCCGCAAGCGCGAGCCTCTTGGCCGCAAGCAGGACATTCTCCGGGAGTACAGACCCCTCTGGTATTCCCGGTAATAGCCTGTCAGTGTTGACGGCCAGCTGGGTCAGCCGGGGAAGCCGGGGCAGGGCCGCTTCGACGGCGTCCAGGTCCTGAAAATGGAAGTCTGACAGGTCCGACACCTGCCACAAGGATCGTTGAGCCACGTTGACCAGGAGCCCCTCGAGCGTATCGGCGTTGGACGAAATGAGATGGTCGAGAACCTGCTCGGCAGAGAACTTTGTCGAATCTTCTTCCGCCACAGAGCGTGCACCCACACGAGAACGGTCCAGCTGCAGGCCCAACAGCATCCGCACTTGTATGGGGAGAGCGGGATAATCAGGGTCGGGCCGAAGCATCCGAGCCGTGTCCGAGCAGGCCGTGTTTCCGAATTCAACGATCAGTCTCCTCGAGAAGGACCTGTCTTGGGCAAATGCACCCATGAGTCTATGGACATCAGGCCGGTAGTCGGCCGCAGCGAAACGGTGCAGGTTGGGGCAATTCGAGGGTGTGAACTGGTCAAAGACGATGCCGCACTCGTCCTGCTCAGTCCTTTCGTCGGACTGGTCAGGGTCGTAATCGTAAAGCACTGTGAGTTCCGTGTGCCAGTGCACCGCAAGGTTGCAGATATCGACCTCTTCCAGAGACTCGAGAGTGGTGAGCTTGGCCAGGGAGATGGGAGACGTGGGATAGATGGCCTGGCCACATGTCAGGGACCGGAAGTGGAGGGGTTGCCCCCCAGCCGCTGCGTAGTCGTCGCAGAGACTGTCGAAGAAATCCTCGTATGCTTCCGCGTTCTCGGCGTGCGCATATCGATAAAGAGCAGTGGCAGCGAGAGAGATGTTGAGTCCCTTGAGAGTTGGCGAGTTCAGGAGAATCTGAACAATCTGATCTTTCCATTTCAATAGATCGGCATTCAGGCGGGTTAGAGAGAGATATTGGAGATTCATGAAGGTGGAGAGGTCGTGCTTGAAGTAAGACCCGAGCCCTATATTTACTCCGATAACTATTTCAGGCCTCATGTCAACGTCTTTGTCATAGTGCAAGGTGTGGATGTGGACCGCTCGAAGCCGGTTGCATGCGGTCCGTAGAGCGTCGACGGTGGCTTGCACGAGACCCACGCTCGGAGGCCATCTTTTGTCAAGAAACCAAGACAAGCATCAGCACACCATGCCATTCGGGTTGGAGCCCGGGGGCCCAGGGGTCAAAGTTGGTTGGGACTTACACAAAAGTCTCGAGAAAAGGCATGCTCGCGACCAGCCGCTGGACGACCTCATTGAATTCATCGTCGTCCTTACCCCAAGTCTTTCTCGCCAGCAGGCTTCTTGTGTGAACCAAATGAGGATTGTGTTCGTCGATCAGATCGATGCGAGTATCGAGGTCGCGGTAGAGGTGAAAGGAGAACTCGGCATTGAAGGGCTTGCTCGTGAGGCAGAGACTGTGGAGGGTTTTCAGACTCCGGATCTAATACTTTAGGTTTAATAAACTTGGAGGCAATGGCAGGGATTTCGCTCGATGATGGATTCATCATGAACTGACCTGCTCCCCCAGTGATCGCAGGACGACTAAAGTGCCTGCAAATCTTGATGCAGCTGATGGTGCCGTCTCCATGATTGAAGGTGTAAGATCTAGTTGAATCTTCCACTGGAAGCTAGGGGTCTATGTTACGGCAGTTGCCGCCGGCGCTTAGCTGCCAAGCCCTCAGCGATTTGCCACACATCTCAACTTATTGTTGATGTAAATCACGCCTACCTTGAGTCACGGGTTAATTTGGTAGGTATTTATAGAGTAATTCGATTGCTGCCCATCTTTAGGCCCAAGTTGATATGAAGTGCTTCCAGCTAGTCGAGTTATCCTCCCTATTTTAGAGTTGCGAGACGACCAAGAGGCCCTGACTTAGGAACGAGGTAATCAAGTAAACAAACGATTTACCTTGCTCCCTCCCGGCCATCTTCTCCCTTGATATTCACGCAGTAGCCATATGCGGTCCCCCACTAACATGCACCGTCTGCCCCGTCAACCACCACGCCTCCGAACTCGCCAACAACGCAACCACACCCGCCACATCATCAGGCATGCCGACGCGGCTGAGGGGGCTCCACGCTGCCGTGCGGGCGTCAAGTTCCTCCCAGCTAAGCTGATCGCCGTCCTTGAGATACTTCCTCGAGTTTTCCACGTACATGTCGCTCTTGACGCCGCCGGCGGCAACGCATTTGACGGTAATAGTCTTCGGGCCCAAGTCCCAGGCGACGCACTTGACGAGGCAGATGACGGCGGCCTTGGAGGCGGCGTAGATTGCGTGGCGGAGGACGCCCTGTGGGGTGTTAGAGTTTGGTGGTGTAAGAAGGGATGGGAGAGGAGACCATGATGGCGGAGACGCTGCTCGTGAGAATCAGCCGGCCGCCGGGCTCCATATGCTGGCCGGCCTGCTGGGCGACAAAGAATTGGCCCTTGACGTTGACAGCAAAGACTCTGTCAATGTCGTCGCCGGTTACTTTGTCGAGGTCGCTAAAGTGTTCGATGTCGGCGTTACTCTGGTGGATCATTGGCTATGAGTTTGAGGTCTGGATGCCCCTGAATTGGCAGAAGACGGTACCATGACAATATCAACCCTGCCAAGCTGCTTCTTGGTCTCTTGAAACAGGCGGGCGATGCCGGCATCGTTTGTAACGTCGGCTTGAACAGCTATCGCCCTGACACCGTTCTCTTGACGAACTTGCTGGCCGACGTTCTCCGCCGCAGTTGCTGAGGCGACATAGTTGATGACCACACTTCGAAATTCCAGTCACAAGCTTTAGCGTTTCCTCGTTCATTCAACGCTAGAATGACGTCTAAACTTCCACAGACATCTGCTACCTGGGTCTGTGGGGTCGTCCGCCGCATCGGGTCCGGACCGGGTCCCGGTAGTGAAAGATATGCCTCTGTCAATAGTCTGCTCGTAACTATACTCAACCATGACCTTGGAACTCTGTCGATCTGGAAGAGATGATCTCTTCTAACATGAAGATATCAAGATCACCAGGGACTAGGATGCATACCCTTACTCGAGATATCGCGGCCAGACTAGCCCAGCAAAGGATGTCATCTCCCTCCTAGTGTACGATGTAATCGCTAATTGTTTATTGGATGTCAGTCAGACTGCCGGCAGGGAACTGGGGTTTCGGCGTCGAAACAGCAGACGACGAGCGGAGGCGGGGCGGGCCAGCCCGGTATCCGCCGGCTCCCATTTTGCGGTGGCGGGGACCCCTGGCCGATACGGCATGCATAAAACCGGGGGAAAAATCCTAGGCTGTTCCGCATTCGGGACAGTCATGCGGAGCAAGTGCCGTGCAGCGGCCGACAGCGGTGTTGTTGTAGTTGCTGACAACCTGCGGCCAACACAACCGACAGCGACGTGCGGGGGAGCATCCACAGATAACGCAGCGCTTAAACTCGGCGGGCTCACCGAAGCATTCAAGGGTGACGCTCCTTTGCAGGCAACCGGATACAAGAAGTCGGCTTGCCTCTCTTGCTGCGTTGCGTTGCAACTGCACCTCTAGCCTCCGGGGTTTTGATCGAGCAATTTGGTTGACGACCCCACCGCCTTCATCAGCATGCCTACCATCGTTGTCCTCGGGTAAGCCCAGCCGGTACCGGAGGAGCGGGCCGAAGTTGAACACGCCGGCTAACGGATGACAGCGCCGGCGTGAGCGGCCTCACCTGCGCACTGCAGCTGGCTAAGAAGAAGGAAAATGTCGTGACGGTGGTTGCAAAGCACATGCCCGGCGACTATGACGTCGAGTACACCTCGCCGTGGGCCGGTGCAAACGTCCTGCCGTATGACGACCCCCTGCCCACCCAATGTCACTCGGCTAACACAACACTACAGCATGGCGCTCGAGAGCGACAGCCGGTGGGAGCGGCGGACATGGCCCGAGCTGAGACGGCTCGCCGCCGAGGTGCCGGAAGCAGGCCTACACGTCCAGAGTCAGTACTCCCGTCATCTTGTCTCGATAGCGTCCGCCCCTCCCTAACTTCCATAGCCGCCCGCGTCCTCCGTCGCGACGAGGAATTCGCCGAGGGCTTCAAAGCCGCCCTCTCAGACGGCCTCTTCAACGCGGACCCCTGGTACAAGGAACTGATGGACGATTTCCGCGAGCTTCCCGCATCCGAACTCCCCGCAGGCATGCACTCCGGGTGCGAGTTCACCTCAGTCTGCATCAACACAGCCATCTACCTGCCCTGGCTCGTCGGCCAGTGCGCCAAGCGCGGCGTGCACTTCAAGCGCGCTGTGCTCAAGCACATCTCGGAAGCCGCGGGCCTCAGCCACACGGGCCAAAAGGCCGACATCGTCATCAACGCCTCCGGTCTCCTGGCCTGCAAGCTGGGCGGTGTTAAGGACCCGGCCGTGTACCCGGCGCGCGGGCAGATTGTGGTTGTGCGTAACGAGGCCGGGTCGATCATGCCGACGACGAGCGGGTGCAACGACGGGGACGACGAGGTTGTCTACGTGATGCAGCGGGCGCTGGGTGGTGGGACGATCCTGGGCGGGACGTACATGAAGGGTAACTGGGACCCGAACCCGGACCCCAACATTGCGAATCGAATCATGAAGCGGGCGGTTGAGACGCATCCGGAATTGACGGGTGGGAAGGGGGTGGAGGCGTTGGATATTATCCGCCATGGTGTTGGGCTGCGGCCTTGCCGGGATGGGGGTGTTAGGATCGAGAAGGAGATGATTGATGGGACTTGGGTTGTGCACAACTATGGGCACGCTGGTTGGGGTTACCAGGGGAGCTACGGGTGTGCTGAGCGGGTGGTGGAGTTGGTGGATGAGATTGATGCAAAGACGAAGCGGTCGTCCAAGTTGTAGATTTGGCAGAATTTGAAGCAATTTGACGATTCCATCTTCGTACCTCACGAGTAGAAGCCGTTCAGTGTTGGACGCGCCTGCTTCACGGAAATTGGATCACTTCAAAGAAGTGCTGTTGGACAGTTGTCA
Source organism: Trichocladium uniseriatum (assembly GCA_017139535.1). Classification (NCBI taxonomy): domain Eukaryota; kingdom Fungi; phylum Ascomycota; class Sordariomycetes; order Sordariales; family Chaetomiaceae; genus Trichocladium; species Trichocladium uniseriatum. The sequence goes on along the minus strand of WOUO01000025.1, from coordinate 147,477 downwards.
ACCATCCACTGCCAGCTGTCAGTCCAATTGGAGCTCGAAACCGGAGCTTTAGCTTCCAGGCCGAAACGCGTCCTCTCCTTATCGCGACCTCGTGGTCCTCGTCACCTCCCACGCAACGACGCCAACATGGCGGACCCTAACCCCCCAATACACCTCCGGGCGATTAATTTTGCCCTCGACATCGCCAATGGCCGCCATGCGCTCTCCAAACTCATCCCGCCAGCACTCTTCCTGGCCGACGCCCTCCTCTGTGGCCTGATCATCTGGAAAGTCCCCTACACCGAGATCGACTGGGTCGCCTACATGGAGCAGATCGCCCAGATTGTGTCCGGCGAGCGCGACTACACCCGCATTCGCGGCGGCACTGGCCCCCTAGTCTATCCGGCCGCCCACGTCTACGTCTACACGGGGCTGTACCACCTGACGGGCGAGGGCAAGGACATACTGCTGGCGCAGCAGCTATTTGCGGTGCTGTACATGGCCACGTTGGGGGTTGTGATGGCGTGTTATTGGCAGGCAAAGGTACTTACCTACCTACCTAGCTCCCTGTTTTATGTGAAGGAATATGGTGCTAACCAATGACTCGCTGACATAGGTCCCGCCGTATGTTTTCCCCCTCCTCATCCTCTCGAAACGACTGCACAGCATCTTTGTCCTGCGCTGCTTCAACGACTGCTTCGCCGTGCTGTTCCTGTGGTTGGCCATCTTCTTTTTCCAGCGGCGGTCCTGGCGGATGGGAGCGCTGATATACACGTGGGGGTTGGGGATCAAGATGTCATTGCTGCTGGCCCTGCCGGCCGTTGGGATTGTCTTGCTCCTGGGGAGCGGTTTTGCGTCGAGCCTGCAGCTCGCGGCGATGATGGGCCTGGTGCAGGTCCTCATTGCCGTGCCGTTCCTGGCCGACAACCCCTGGGGATACCTGGGTCGGGCATTTGAGCTTTCGCGACAGTTCTTCTTCAAGTGGACCGTCAATTGGCGGTTTGTGGGCGAGGACATGTTTCTCAGCAGGGGTTTCGCAATTGGGTTGCTGGGTTTGCATGCTGCAGTGTTGGTGGGCTTCATCACCACTCGGTGGCTGAAACCTGCACGCAAACCGCTGTCACGCTTGGTCGGTCCGCTCTTGTCTGGGAGGTCGCCGTTCACGGAGCAAGAACAACGCGACGTGGCGCGGCTTGTCACGCCGCGGTTTATTATGACGGCTATCCTCTCGGCTAACGTCGTCGGCCTCCTATTTGCGCGCTCTCTCCACTACCAGTTCTACGCCTATCTTGCTTGGTCGACCCCCTTCCTCCTCTGGCGCAGCGGCATCCATCCCGTTCTTCAGTATGCTCTCTGGGCGGCTCAGGAATGGGCCTGGAATGTATATCCCAGCACGTCTATTAGCTCGGGTGTCGTCGTCGGCGGCCTTGCCATGACCGTGGCGCTCGTCTGGTGGGGCGCTCGGGAGGAGTGGGAGCCAAGGGAGGCTGCGTCTAAGGATGAGGCGGCAAAGCGGTAATCGAGCGGGTTCTGTGGAATCCTGGGTCCGATCAAGGCCCGTCTTCTTCCTCTGAGTCGCTAGGCGGCATCTTGCCGACGTTTGAGTTTTCGTCCTCGTCCTCGCCGTACGTGTTCTTGACGAACTGCTTCGGCCTGCAGTGGGTCAGTGAGGGCGCTATCCCGAACGCAACATGCGTGCCTACCAATAGGGCTGCTTCCGCCATTCCTTCTCGTCGCGCACAATGTTGATGATTTCGCCCACCACCCTGGTGCTCTGGGGCCGCTCGTCGGCCGACGCTAGGTCGACTAGCACATATCCGCCGCGCCTGATGAAGATGGTGTTGCGGAACCGCGGCTCGAGCTCGACGATGATGGTCTTGCGGTTGGGCAGTTCGCAGGTGTAGAGGCTGTTGCCCTCGGCTTTGACGACGCGGGCGAGAGACTGGGACTCGGTGAGCTCGTCGGGCGGTGTCATTGACTCCTGCGCAGCCGCAAGCACGGCGGCGCGTTTCGGTTTTCCCATGGCTGCTGTCTTTTAAGTTGCTGGCAAACGGGAAACGAGTCTTGGTCGCAATAGATGCCCCGCTATGGAATTTTGAGATTGGTGGGGCAAACACCCCTCGGTGCGAATAATCGCGGTACCGATGCCCAGACTGCAGACGGTGGAGCGAATGAAGAAGCGTTTTCTGGTGTTCCCAACGGCGCCATTGCGCCCTGTTGGTGGGATATCCGTGTCGTACCAAACAGCCAGCTCACTGATTTTGGATATCCCGTCTTCGATGGAGCAAGTCTGTCCCCGGTCTCCGTCTCCTTGTTCCCCTGACCGGGGCCGACACCGGCTCGAAGTGGGGTGAAAGCCGACCCCGCTGTCCATCCCACGACCGGGACTGGCGTGCCGAGAAGAACTTACGGATCGACAGTTTCGGACCGGGGATCACCCGCGGACATCTCTTTAATGGACCCGGAGATGTTGTGCTGTGACACATCCCATCTGTGCTGCTACCCAATCTGAGATTCAGGGAGATTTCGGTTGGATTTTTATTTTGTTTCATATTTGGACCCTTCATCGAAACAACTTTATCTCATCCCCCATCTCAACTCCTCTCAGGGACCTCTCTTAGGGACCTGTTCAACTGTTCAACCTTCTTCACTGCCCCTCTGTAAAAATGGGATCCACCCTCGACATTGCGCTTCCCGCGCTCAAGACGAACCCCAAGTTCATCTTCTTCACCGACTTTGACGGCACCATCACCCAGCAGGACAGCAATGACTTCATGACGGACAACCTCGGCTTCGGCGTTGACCTGCGCAAGAAGGGCAACGAGGACGTGCTCTACGAGCGCCGCGACTTCCGCGACTCGTTCCGTGACATGCTTGACAGCGTCACCACGCCCTTTGACCAGTGCATCGACATCCTGCGCAAGAACATCACCCTCGACCCGGGTTTCAAGGCCTTTTACGAGTGGTCGCGCGAGAACAATGTCCCCATTGTCGTCCTGAGCGGGGGCATGGTGCCCGTCATCCGCGCCCTGCTCGCCCACATGCTGGGCGAGGAGGCCGCTGATACCCTGCAGATTGTCAGCAATGATGTGGCGCCGCGGGACGGCAAGAGCATCAATGAGGAAGGAGGGTGGCAAATTGTTTTCCACGATGACAGGTGTGTACTGTGTGTGAGCTTTTGGGGTGGTATCCATGCTGATAAATTTTACCAGCGGATTCGGGCATGACAAGTCCCTCGAGATCCGGCCCTACGCCCGTCTCCCGGAGGAGCAGCGGCCAGTCATGTTTTATGCTGGCGACGGTGTGTCCGATCTGTCGGCCGCCAAGGAGACTGACCTGCTGTTTGCCAAGGCCGGTCGTGGTAAGTTAGACTGTGTCAGCTATTTTGGATTATGCTGACCGCGAGGCAGACCTTGTGGCCTACTGCGAGAGGGAGAATGTCCCCTTCACAACCTTCCACGACTTCTCCGAGATCCACGCCACGGTGAAGGATGTTGTCGAGGGCCGCATCTCCGTCAAGGAGGCTGCAACTGGCAGGAAATAGACCAGAGATCAGGGGGACATTACGACTCATACGCCTGTCATAGACCAATAGACCATAGACCACGTCCATGAATCAGCATTTTAAGTCGCAATCTGCAATACCATCACGATTTCTCTCCCTCTCCAAGCCGATCAGAAATACACAAGTACCAACAAACCACCATCCCTCCAAACAACCCGCTACTAATCAACACCAACCCAGCCCTCCCAAAAAAGCATGCTTCCACCAATCCAACGACAACAACCCCGGTCACAGCCCCGACACTCCCAAACGCATTCACAGTCCCCAGCACATTTACCCGCTCATCCTCGCCCACGCTCTGCAGAGCCGCGCTCACCACACAGGGGTACATCGCCCCGAGCAACACACCCATGAGAGCTACTACCACATCCCCAACCCTGCTGATAACACTAGGCGGTATGAAACACGCTGTCCATAGAAGGTGGAGAGAGGTGAGTGTCGCCGCCAGAGCGGCAGATGTCAATTTGAACTGTCGTTGGGAGTGGCTCTGGGGGAGGGTGACGCGGCCGACAGCGATGCCTGTCCAGAAGAGGGTTGTTGTGTTGATGTTTATGATACTAAAATCTGAATCTGAGAGGAGGTATGTGGTGGTATTTGGGGGGGAGAGGGTCGGGAGGAAGGTAACGAGAGCGTGGTGGGTCAGTGTGAGTATGAGGAGAGTGATGGGGAGGGTGGTGAGGTTGGAGGCCCCGGGGGTTTGCGAGCGTGGTAGGGATATGGAGGGCTGCCCCTGGGCCTGGGTCTGGATCTGAGCCTCCGCGTCATCGGATCGCCCTTGTTTTCGGGTCGTGGATGCAAGCCATGTGATCCCTGCGCTTAGAAACGCGAGGCCGAGGTCACATCGATGGTGTTCCGGTGCCGGGAGTATTGTCCGGATTGAGACCCCCGCGGCGGCTAGGCCATGGGCTACACCGACACTCAGCTGCCCGTGGGAAATGGCTAGGGTTAGGTTGAAGCCGTTGCTGACGCCTATGAGGAGGTGGGCGAGGGCGGTGATGGGTATATTGGTTGCCGGAATGAGGAATAACGAGGCGTGGGCTGTGGCACATAGGAGGTTGCTCAGAGAGAGGATAGTGAATGCATGGCCTCTGGGAGAACGGAGAAGGGGCCCGAGGAAGGCGGCGGCGAGGATGGAGCCGATGGAAAGTGGGAGGGCGGCGGTTATTGATGTGTGGAGGAGTGGGCTGGTTCCAATGCGGTGTCGTGGGTCAGTTGTCCGGTCTGGTTGACTCTGGGGAACGGTGAAAGGATGGGGAGAAGACTGAGACGCACATATTTGAAGAGGTTGGGCCAGGCGAGACGAGAGATGGGATTTCGTTGAAGCCAGTTGTGAAGCTCGTGAGACAAGCTGCGGCGAGGCAGAGGATATCCCTCTTAGTTGACCGTAGGCTTGTGGGTAACTGGTGCAGCTCGTGTGTTGTCTTCTCGGGCGCCATGAGGGGGAGAATCGGGGAGGTTTGAGAGGCCATATCAGAGCTGGATTAGGGCCATGGGATTTACTTTTGAGGCTGTAGATAGACCGACTATCACCACATTTGTACGGATCTCGGAGGGTATTTGACGTAAACTTTATCCAGAGACTGGTGTTATTACCTGAGCAGATGTGATTCAAGCCAACATTACCGACCGTCGGGTGTATGGATAAGCTACACGCATTCGTATAAAATGTGGTTCTGCCATGATGAGTAGCCAAACAGATGGGGGAACTCCGCCAGCGACGATGACTGGCGGGGTGGAGGAGTGGGGGAGTGGGGGAGTGGATGGGGGAAGGGTATCAAAGCCTCGGCGGCGGAGTTGCTGTTTTGGGATTCACCCGGCTACGGTAATCTTTCCGGCAGTTCTATGCACCATGTTAGGACTTGGGGCCCAGAATTCAAAAATAATAGAAATGCTGCAAATACTAGTAATTCTAAGGTGATAATCTGTGTCCATTTCTAACCTCTGCTCTGCTCTAAACCTATGTTGCGAGTTAACCAGAACCAAACGACCCGCGTGTTCTGATCCCCCCTCCGATCCCTCTTCTCAAGTCTCTCGACGCACATAAATCGTAACATCATTGATATCATATTGATCAAGGATATTTTCTGCCACCTCCCTAAGATTGGTCCTCCTGACTTCATCTGAACGATACTCATCCTCGGTATCGGGCACCGGGTCCGAGTAGACAAAGACAACCTCTGTGTTTGAGAGAAGGAAAACGGCGGGTCGTGTGGTGCCATAATTCAGGCCTGACCACCTTGCCGCCATGATCAAATCGCGGGATAAGCCGTTGTCCCACGCTCTGGTTATCCGGGACCATAATCCAGTTGGCGTGACATTTTCCCGGTTGAAGGGCCAGTGTCTTTTTTCTTCGTCGGTAGGGTTTGGGGAGTCGTAAGAGGGCTCATTGTTGGCGGTTTGTTCTTCTGTGAGTGTAGGGGCGCTACTAAACGTAGGGGAAGGCTCGTCAGTGAGTACTGCGCCCGGGAAGAACACTCCGTCGGTGATGGGTTGTAGTGATGGCGAGAGCGGCTGGACAGGCGGAGGTTTGTCATTTTCGACTCTCGCCAAGTATTCTGCCCAGGTTTCATCTTCCCCAAAGTGCACCGGGTAGGTCTCCCAGTCCATTCGGTCCTCGGCCATGATGAATAGGAAAAGCGGGCAGTTGTTGTGCTTGGAATATCACGGTGGTGATGATAGTGGTAGTGGTGAAGGCAACCTAAATTGAGTGGCAGCATAGGTATAAGTACTGCCAGATTACTGTAGTCGATTGTTTGGATGGCACGGTATCTCAGGAACTCAACATGTGTGCTTTCAGTTCTAGGGATGATTGAGGGTGTGAAGTTGGTGAGTGATGACCTGTGAATTGTAATTGCCCTGATGACTTGGTTTGAAACACGATGACAGCTAGCAACGAAGATTTTAAGGTCTTTCCCAGTCACAATATACTTAGAAGTACAATAAGAACTCCTTTGTTAAATGGCCAAGGCCCTTGTTTTATTAATGTTCACCTTGTCAACAGTCGTGGCCCCCCCTGAATCAGGGGCAAGGGTTAGGGTATGACGCGAAGAAAGCGGTGAGATTTCCGGGCGGCAGAACTGGAATGACCCCATTGCTCCCGTTTCCCGAGCTCCTAACTCGTTGTCACGCCCCGCCGAATCCGACCGTCAAGTGCTCCAAGCGCGCCGGGTTCGAGCTGCAAGGCCAATGTCGGCTCCTACAGCTCTGCGGCTAGCCGCGCGCCCTCTACGAGGGGTGTCACTGTTGGATCAATTAGCAGCTGCAGCTTCGCCAAAACCATTGTCACGACTTGGCCCGACATGTCTTCGTTGTCGCATCCCTGTCGACTCCCGAGCTGGTGCCGGCGCCGGCCACGCCCGGCTGTTCTCGACCGCTCCTCCGCCCCCGAAGCGGCCCTTTCCCCGCGAAGATGGCGACAGCGGCACCAGCACCACCGGCGCCAACTCGAGCAGCCCGGACATAGTCATCCCTCTCGGTGCTCCCCCGTCCACAACAACCTCACCGCCCCCACAGCCCGAGCAGCCCGAACAGCCCACACAATCCGAACCAGAACATCCTACACAACCTGATCCCCAGCCAGGAGCTAAGCCCGAAGCTCAATCAGACGCCCAGCCAGAAGCTCAATCAGAACCTGGCCCGTCATCCTCCGAAACCTCACAACCCCCACCACCCCCTCCCAACGCCAACGACAGCAACCCCTCTGAACCAGACCTCCCCTCCTTCACCGAAACCCACCGCCACCCCCTCTCCGCCCGCTTCAGCACCTTCATGGACAACCTCCAATCCCGCGCCGTGACCGCCACCCAAACCCTGAACGACCTAACCGGCTACTCGGCCATCGAAGCCATCAAAGCCCAAAACACGCGCCTCGAAGCCGACCTGGCCAAAGCCCAACACCGCCTGCGCGAGGCCCGCCAAAACTACAAGTCCCTCACCTCCCACCGCGCGACTACCCAGCGCGAGGTCACCACCTTGCTCGCGCGCAAGGACACGTGGAACCCACTCGACCTGGAGCGCTTCACCTCGCTGTACCGCTCCGATCACGAGCTCGAGTCACAGGTCAACGCCGCGGCCGCGGAACTGACAGAGGCTGAAACCGACGAGTCCCGCCTCAGCGGACAGCTCAACCAGGGGATCCTGCGGCGGTACCACGAGGAGCAGATCTGGAGCGACCGGATCCGGCGGCAGTCGACGTGGGGCACGTGGGGGCTGATGGGGGTGAATGTGTTGTTGTTCTTGGGGCTGCAGTTTGTGGCGGAGCCGTGGCGGCGGAAGAGGCTGATGCGGGGGATTGCGGAGAGCGAGAAGGGGGTTATGGATGAGGTGAGGAGGGAGCTGGGCGAGGTCAAGGCCGCGCTGGAGGCGAGTGGGTTGCGGGAGGCGGCCGCGGCGGTGCAGGCGAGGGCGGATCGGGAACATGGGTCGTCGGTTGTGATGGAGGGCGAGACCGATGGTGTTGCTGTGGATGTAGCGGCAGCAGCAGCAGTTGTTTCAGAAATGGACGCGCCTGTCCAGGTCCAGGAACCGGGCCCCAGGAAACCGTGGAAGGAGGTTATGGAGGAATACTGGGCCGACCCCGAGCAGCTCAAGACAGATGTGCGGGACCGCGTGCAGGACTTGGTCAGCGAGCGGAGGGCCGACCTGCGCATGCGCGACGTCTCGCTCATCGCTCTCCAAGGTGCCGCCGCTGGCGCTACTGTTATGGCAACGGTCGCCTTTGCGTTGCTACGCAGCTCGAGGACATGATTTTTGAGGCCAAGATGTGTTAATACTAACCAACCATTGTATCTAGTATATACCTGTACATTATTCGAGACATAGACTTGCATCCAGCGAATATCACAGCCTTGGAAGTCTTCAAATCATTTCTATTAAGCATGCCCTTGGGGAGGGAGGTCCAGTGACAGTTCCCCGCTGTATCTCGAAATGAAAGCAAAAGGAAATACGACTTGGCAAGTTCAGGTATCAACTCTGCACCTCACCTCAACAAGCATCTGTCTGGTTTGTCCAACGAAGCACCACGGAGCCCATTTTCCAATTACACAACCCCTAATCAATCCTTCTACCCCCGAGTCGGCTCCCGGTTAACATGCCTCACACTGACCAGAACAGCGTCCCCCTCTCCATCATAGCATAGCCTCCACAGACACCCCATTATCTTCCACCTTCCCTCCCGTCCCAACCTCTCAACCCACCAAACCACCTAGCAATGCCTAGCTAAAACAAGCAGCGAGCGTAAAGGGGGTATCTCTAGGTGTCGTGTGCATAGCCGGCACGCCTTGGGCACTCTTGAGTAGGGCGGGGTATCAAACAACCGGCTGCAGCCAACACCGTCTATTCAAAGTCGGCCGTGTACGAAAAGCCGCGGAACTCTTCCTGCATAGCTTGAGAGAGCACTTGAGGGAAAGAATCATGTTAGCAACCCACTCAACACCCACCTGAAGGAGAGGAAACATACCAGACTGCACCGGCGTCAAGACCGGTGTCACACTCGTGAACTCGCTGTCAAAGTTGCTCGTATCCGTCGCACTCTTGATCTGAGGCAGGAACGGCGGCGCGATCCGCTTGTGGTAGATATCGTCCCAGTTGATATTCCGGAAGAAGGGCTGCGACATGATCTCCTGGGCGTCAGTCGGCCCACTGCCGAGGCGCTGGTCGGGCTCGCGCGTCAGCAGCTTCTGCAGGATGGACACGCTGTCGCGCGGCATGTGGATCGGGTACAGAGGTTCGTCAGCCAGAATGGCGTCGTAGATTTCGTCCTCATCCTCGCCACGGAAGGGCGACTGCTGCAGCAGCATCTGGTAGATCAGCACGCCAAACGCCCACCAGTCGACGGCCCGACCGTATTTCTTGTCGAGCAGAATCTAGGGTTGTTTTTATTAGCGGAGGGGGAAAAGGGCCTTGTTAATGATAGACATACCTCAGGGGCCATGAATTCGGGGGTGCCGCAGAAGGTGCTGGTCGTCGATCCGTACCACATGTCCTCCTTGCAGAGACCATAGTCGGCAATCTTGATGTGTCCGTCCAGCGTCAGGAGGATATTGTCGAGCTTGAGATCACGGTAGATGACACCGTTCTCGTGGAAGTACTTGAGCGCCAGGCACACTTCGGCAGCATAAAACTGCGCCCGCTTGGTGCCGAACTGGCCGCGCTGGATGTGCAACATCAGATCGCCACCGCTGATGTATTCCATGACAAAGTAGACACGCGTCTCGGTCTGAAAGCAGGCGTGGAGGTTCGTCAGGAAGGGATGGCGTTCGCGATTGGCAACCAGGAAGACGCGCTTCTCAGACCGGATGCTCTCGACCTCGTCATTTTCTATTATGAACTCCTTCTTGAGCACCTTGATGGCATAGAGCCTGCGAGAGCGCTTCGTCTCGGCGAGCATGACCTTGCCGAAGTTGCCCTTGCCAAGCACCGCAAGGAAGTTGAAGTGGTCGAGGCCAATCCGTTGACCTGTGCCGGGGTCGGTTGCCAACGGCAGAGGCTTCTTGGTCGGCACCGGAATGCCCGCAGCAGAGGGAATAATGTTGGCTTCCACGTGCGGGTGTGTGGGCATGGGCTGCGGTTTGGGAACCGCAACCGGCTGTTGCTGTTGTTGCGGCTGCGGCTGCGGCTGTTGCTGTTGCTGATGGTACATTTGCTGCTGGGCATATTGCTGCTGCTGGGGCACCTGTTGAGGACGAGCCTGGACCGGAGGCTGTCCGGGATGCACCCCAATGTTGGCATAGTCTGCAGGGTTATACTTGCGCTGCTGAGGCTGGCCGTACGGTTGCTGCTGTGGAGGCGGTGTTGCGGCGCCATAGAGGTCGTCCTCCCTCTGTGCCGGACGAGCATATCCCCCTGCCGCACCATAATGTCCAGGACCGAAATCCGGGATCGCGCCCACCGGCGACTGGGCTTGGGGTACGGGTTTCTGGGACATGGCGGCGGCGGCCGCAGCAGATGCGGCGGTTGAGCTCGTTGAGCTCCTCTCGGGACTGGGTCGCTGGGGCGAGGTTTGGTTGTACATGAGCTTGGCCGCTTCAGTGGCTTCCGGAGATGGAATTTGAGGTGCATTTGGAGAGGGAGGGAAAGTTGAAGCCGACTGAGTGCTGCTCAGGGTTCCTTTGCTGCCTGTTCTCAGCGTCCGCTCGCTCATAGACGACGCCTTTTCCTGGCGTGTCTTCTTTGTCGATCTAATGCCTTCCAGAATCTGGTTTGCCACGGACATAGGCATGCCACAGAAGTCTGGAACAAGGTGTACGCAGTGGGCGTGAGCAGTGAGTCCGCATTCTGGTGACAAGGTCAGTTATTGTTCCCATGACATGATGAAACAAAAAAAGATACATACCCGCGCATTTTCTCGAGTTCTTCTTGCCGATTGGCAGCATGTAACCGCAGTGACAGCACCAGTTGGCCGTAAGGTTCGAGAAAGGCGTGAAGCGATGGGGGATCCGGTGGTTGATCTTTTCCTCGTCGGGATCCGACTCTGCGTTACTCTTGCTGATGCACTTGGTGACGACACTGGTGTAGCACTTGGTGTGGCATGTGTACTTGCAGTCCTCGCACTGCATGCCTGCCGAGTACTTGAGGAAGTCGCCGCAAAGAGCACAGCGCATGATGTTGTAGAACTGGCGCTGGACAAACTTGTGGCCATACATCTCGTGGACCTCCTCCTTGCGCTGACGAACGGCGCCCTTACGGTTGAGACCAGCATCCATCGGCCGCGATTCTTTGCTCTCCTTGACAAAGTTGAGGCTCAACTGGATTTGTCCCGTTGGCTCAAGGTTGAACCACGCGTCGATCGGCTGTGACACGATAGGGGTGTGGGACGGTGGTTGAGGAGCATGCGGAGCGCCAGGCTGCTGTCCCGGGGAAGTCGGCGGCCCTGCGAACTGGGGGCTCTGAGCGCCCATCGGGAACTGCGGCGGAGGGATTCGGGGGGCGCTACCCAGGCGGTCTGCCGACACCCACCCCGAGGTGTTGGTCTCGGCCTCGATCCTCTTGCGACGAAGCTCCTCCGAAATGTCGGATATCCTGACCCATAGCAAACCGATCGGCAGCGCATGTTCGCTCGGCTTATCATAGACTGTCAGTTCCACCTCGTTTGCCTTGTCGACAAAGATGTTGTGAAATTCGGCTTCCCATTTGTCGTTCCGTGACGCCCTCGTCCGAGCCACGACGTTATCCTCTACCTTGACGGTTATGAAGGTCTCGGGGGCGCGGGAAAACCGGCTTAGGGGAGCATGGTCGACGTCCTTGACGGCTAGGACACGGATCGAGAGCTGACCGGTCAGGGGCTTTCTCAGATTCGGCATGTTGATGCTATCATCTACAAGGGCCAGGTTAGCAAGTGAGGAGGAAAGGAAGCTTGTAATATCGGCCTACCATCCGGTGAATCTGCGTCCATATCAATATGGAGCTCCTCGTATCTTTTGAGTGCCTGCTTTAACAGGACAATCTTCTGACTGCTCTCGATACGCCTGGCGGCAGCATCTGCTCTGCTCTTCTTGTCACCTTCCATCTGGTAGAGCTGCACCATTTTTTCGATTCCTTTCAGGTACTGCTCCTCCACGTTGAGCTTGAACTGGATTTGCGAGAGCATCAGCTGGATCCGAGGCCCCAAGTACGGCGTGTCGAATTTGATCAGGTCTGTATTGGGCATGAGTCAGCACATGACCTAGCTTCAAGAGCTAGTATCTCCGACGGAGAGGCCTACCGAGCTTGGTAAAGTTTGGCCGAGGCTTGGGTATCGATGAGTTTGGAGGCTGGCCCGGGAACGGTCCACGAGGTGGCATGAGGTCGGCGTAGCCCGACGCGTCTTTTGGAGGCGGCGCGGGAGGCCCGCCCTCATCATCACCCTGCTCGTGACTCCTAAACGAGCCTAGGGTTGAGCCTCCGAGCGACATGTTGTCGACTGAGTGGCCCAGACGGCGCATCTGCAGCTCGCGGAGCCTCTCCTCGAAGAACTCGAGGTTGCGGCGCCCCTCGCGCATTTGGGTGTCGAGCTTGGAACGAACGGCCTCATTGTTGGTCTGCTGGCGCATAAGATTGGCGGCATTGATCAGGGCCTTTTCGCGCTCGACCTTCTTGGAGATGTCCAAGATCTTCTCGTCGTCGTTCATGGTGGATGGCGTGTGTCTGCGCGACGAGGCGCACAGGCAAAGCGAGGTGGGGTTGTTGGTACGGTGCTGGGAACAAACGACCTAGGCTGATAGATGTCAGGAAGCGCTGTGCTGTTTATTTCCTCGAGCAAGTGAACTGCTCGCGTGCCGGGCCGAGACGTAAATGCCGGTCGCGCTCGAGTGGGCACCGATGGCTGTGTTGCGGGTGGTTGCGGATGTCGTCAGCGACGAATTCTGGCGGGGTTTGTGTTTCGCATTTGGCAGCACTGGCAGCCCTTGTTGATGCACCGACGCAGAACGGGCCGCGGTAGTGTCCGGAGTAAACGTACCGAGTGCCTTGCTCCTGCTCAGAAGCGGCGGGGGAGATTCAGGGAGGTGATCGAGCAAGCCGTTGCCATTTAAGTGGAGATGAATGCTGCCTTCCCGTCCCGAGTGGAATCCTGGATGGAAAGACGGAAGGGAACCGGGATCCAGACGGAATTGGAGCAACACTAACAAAACTAAAAGGAAGGCCCTCTCACATCACCTGGATTATTCGTATTTCGCTAGCTTCAATCCACAAATATTAAGAGAAATCGGCCTAACAAGCTCGCTGTGGCCTTCGATGTTCAAGGACCGGGCCGTTTTGGTTGCTTGTGGTTCTACGCACAGTGTTAGCTCTGGTGCGGGGTAATCGGAGTGCTTCGTTCAAGACTCGAGTTGAGAGGAAAGCAGTTGTTAAAATTCTTTCCCACTTGGGACACCGAACCCAGCCTGCTAGGACTGCTTGGTAATAGATAGTTGGCAATGGGCCACAGTTCACATGATGAAAACACGGAATTCGCTGGCTTTTCCAAGTTCCATATCGAGCTTTGTATCCTATCACAGTAATGAGTTGTTGACATGTACACTGTGTTGGTGTTGGTGGGGCTAAGGAGCTCGTTGGTTAATTACTCCGTACCTCTCAACCAACCCACACCCAACCAAATCAACAATTGTTTATGTTGCATGAAGCCTGAAGAAACACGCAGTAAAGCCTAACTTGCATGTTAGGTTTCAAGTTTTGATCCCTTGCGAAACCGGACGTTTTATCGGTTTTATACTTGCAAAACCATCGATGAACCTGCAAGACTCCGTTCATCTCAGTACTTCCATGGCGGGGTTGGGCAGGAACTCAGGCCGCCAGCTCCAGAACGCAGTACTGTGTACGTACCTGTAGGACTGTTGGCGTAGGACTTTGAGAGAATGGAGATAATGATATTGCGACTGAGATTTGCGCGCCCGCTAAACGGAATGCATTTCAATCGACAGGATCAACTACAAGCACCAAAAAAAGGTCAAACGATATTCAGATACAGCGAGGTAATTACGTTGGATGAATATTGCTCGTCGTTTGCGGGCGAATTTGCAAACATCCCGACCAGCACGGGGAACATTCAGACCTCCGAAACCGGGGACCCTGCCGAGTCCAATGCACCGGTCTGCCGGAACTCCCCGGCTAAGAACCCCAATCCGGGCCCGGCCCGGACTTGCCGGTGACACCACTCGGACGCTTAAAGACTTTAAGATCACTTGGCCTTCTTGGTTATCACGAGGCCACCAAGACTCAACCGAGGATAGAGTGATAGGGAATCAAATAATATCATTTGGCTGTTTACAAAACATTCAAGCCAGCCATTTTCACCCCATCGCCAATGCCAAACTCCTTAATGACGTCGTTGTGTTTACACATATTTAGGCGGTATACTCCTTCTGGAGCGTCTTGGCGATGGTGTTGAGCCTTAACAAATGTTAGCTTGCATCTCAAATAGTCGGAGAACCGGACCAAACTTACTGAATGTTGCTCGTGCCCTCGTAAATGGCACCAATCTTGCTGTCGCGGAAGAACTTCTCGGCCAGACCCTCGCGGACAAAGCCCATGCCTCCCATCCACTCCACCGCCAGGCTGCTCACGCGGCCAGCAACCTGTGACGCGTAGAGCTTGGCCATGGCGGCGTCCATGACAAAGTTCTCGCCGGCCTCCTTCTTGCGGGCCGCGTTATACACGAGCGCGCGGGCCGCGGCAATCTCAGTGTATGACTGAGCGATCTGGTGCTGCATGCCCTGGAACTCGCCCACCAGCTGGCCGAACTGCTTGCGGTCGTTCCACACGTACTTGACGGCGTTCTCCCACGCGCCGAGTGCGAGACCCGTCATCTGCGCACCAATGCCGATGCGGCCCTCGTTCAGCAGCGCGATGGCGTACTTGTAGCCCTGGCCCCGCTCGCCAAGCAGGTTCTCCTTGGGCACCTCGACGTCGTCAAAGTTGAGCACGCACGTGCTGCTGGCCTTGATGCCCAGCTTCTTCTCCTTCTTGGCGATGGTGAAGCCCTTCATGCCCTTGTCGACGACAAAGGCCGTAATGCCCCGGTAGCCCTTGCTGGGGTCGAGGTTGGCGAAGACGATGAAGAAGTCGGCCTCGAGGCTGTTGGTGATCCACATCTTGCTGCCGTTGATCTTAAAGCCGCTCTCCGTCTCGGTGGCCTTGGTGGCCAGCGCAAACGCGTCCGAGCCGCTGACCGGCTCCGACAGGCAGAAGGAGCCCACCGTGTTGGTGGCCAGGCGGGGGAGGTACTTCTTCTTCAGCCCCTCGCTTCCCCACTTGAGCACCGCCGTATTGACGAGCGTGTTGTGCACATCCACCATGACCGACACCGATGGGTCGACGCGGGCGAGCTCCTCGATACCGACAATAGCCGAAGTAAAGTTCATGCCGGCACCGCCGTACTCCTCGGGGATCTCGATGCCCATCAGGCCCTGTTCGAACAGCTGCTCCACGACCGTTGGGTCCATTGTCTCGGCCTCGTCCATGTCGCGGACCTTGGGCAGGATCACGTCGTTGGCGAACTTCTGCACCGTCTCAGCCATGGCCGACTCGATCTCGGAGAAGTGGGTGATTGGTGTGGGCGCGACATCTGCGAGGCTGGCATCGCGGCGTGCGGCGGTCGTTGAGAGGGGCCGGGCACTGGTTCTTGTCAGAAAGACGTTCCATCACCCGTTGCCGTTTACAAGACGGGGACTTGGAACTCACCACTGGGCAGCAGCGGCAGCTGGCCGCGCCACACCACTGGATACCCTGGGGGCAGACACCGCCTGGCTCCTCCGTACCGCAGGGCGCAACGCTCTTGTGAATGACCTCATCTTGGCAAAGGGTTTGGAGAAGGGATGGAACGGGAGTGGGGGATACGGGCTGGGACGAGAATGCGGCGGAACGAGCTTTATATGGAATTCTTAAGGTACTTGGCACTGCCCCGCTACACCGTCAGCCCGAAACAGCGACGCTAGTAATGCGTTCTCCGGAAACCGAGACTGGGGGAAATCGAGGCGGTGATCTATGAGGTACACGGCCGAAGGGGGCGCTTCCCGTCTCCAAGAGCACCGGTTCTAAGTGGAACTTAAGCCGAGGTTACCATCCCGCTGATGCAAAGGCTCCCCAGAATCCCCACAAAGCGGGTCGTCACTAGGGGCGTTGCTGCGAGAGAGCAAATCCATGTGACCGTGCACAGACCAACTTCAGTGCTCCACTAAACCGACAATTGCCGCGAAAGCACGTGCATAATCCCGTGATCTCAAAAGTTCCAATCGGGAACCTGGCTCCACCTTCTGAATTGCTGATCGAGGCCGAAGTCGACGACGCTGGACTCGGCTTGCGGTCGCGCCAGCAACACAATCACAATGGCGACATTCCTCCGCAACCTGGTGCTGCGGCCGGCAGTGTTCCGGCAGCCATTGGGCGTGCCAACCTTCACCCAGCCCGCCCCAATCGCCCGGGCCTTCTCGACCACCCCATCGCAAAGCGCGACCCTCAACCAAGTCCTCCGAGTACGCACCCTCCCCCCGCGGTTCCCGCTCCCTCACACCAACCTGTTGAACCCTCCTTCTAACATTGACACCCACCCATAGGGCTGCCGCAAATCCCAACGCGCCCGCCACGCCGTGTCCCCGGCTCTCTCGGCCATCGAGGCGCCCTCGCTCAAGGGCGTGTGCGTCAAGGTGGGCATCACCAAGCCCAAGAAGCCCAACTCGGGCGAGCGCAAGACGGCGCGTGTGCGGTTGTCTACCGGCAAGGTCATCACGGCGTACATTCCCGGCGAGGGCCACAACATCCAGCAGCACAGCGTGGTGCTGGTGCGCGGCGGGCGCAGCCAGGATTGTCCCGGTGTGCGGTACCACTTGGTTAGAGGGGCTTTGGATTTGGTGAGTTTTTGCTGTTTTCGTGCTCTTCTGGGTTGTTAGTGTTGGATAGGGGCTGACATTTTGGATAGGGCGGCGTTGGTAGCAGAATGTCGAGCAGGAGTAAATACGGGACCAAGAAGCCGAAGAAGGCCTCTGTTGGTTAAAGTGGGTTGTTATTATGCATAGAAGGGGTAGCGATGGGATCGCGGAAATAGATGGTGTTTGGGAAAAGGGCAAAGGAATCATAGAGACTCTTGTCTCCATCCGGAAGGGCACCTGACGCCAACGCTCTTGTCAAGCAACATGTTGTACCATATCCTTGTATAATTCAAAAACAACTTAAACGCATCGTCTTCAAAACAAATCGTCAATCAAATTTCCCCAAAAAATAAATATGTACGAATAAAAGAACACTGGCCAGACACCCTGCTGGCCGGCGCTTGAACAACTTCAACCACACGCACCGCCCCTTCCATGTATTCCTAGATCAAAGCGGCCGCCGGGTTCCGCACTCTCATGAAGCTCCCGAATTCCCGCAACCTTTTTGCCCCGTTCGTTTTTGGTCAGCAACTGCCGAGATCCTTCTGCACAAAACATGAAAAAGAAACACGCATGAACCCATGACAATAATGATAGTACAAGCCCCAGAAATCCTTCCAACATAGTTGCTAGGTCACTATCTCCAAGATCAATCTGACTCATCCTCCCAACCCTTGGGCTTCTCCAGGTTGTTCAGATCAAAATATCTGGAGGTGCCTATTGCAAGTCAAGTTAGCAATCAACGAGTATGACGCACAGCGCGAAATGGGGTGAAAACATACAGGAATAGCCCTTCCAGTCAAAGTTGTCCTTGGGGTTGCAATGGCACTTGAGCGCCTCCCGCACCTTCTCGCCCGTTGGGCAGTGGGTGAAGGGCACGTGGTAGTAGGCGATGTCGTTGAAGAAGTGGATCTCCTCCTTGGGCAGCATGATGCCAGCAGCGATGGAGTGCACCGGTGCGTCGCCCCAACGCTCGTAGAAGAAACCGCCGTCCTGGTCGAGGCTCTCAAAGTAGTCGATGTACGCCTTGGAGCGGAGCCAGTTGAGGCTGCCAATCTCAAAGTTGGACCACTAAAAGGGGCGCGTTAGTGGGAGCATGGGTTAGGAGGGATGGTTGGGGGACTTACAAAGTGGCAGCGGTTGTAGGTCTCGCCGCCGTCGTCGCTCAGGAAGCCCATCGAGTTACCCGCGGCAATGTGTTCGGGGTGGTTCTTCATGAACTTCTTGGCGCTATCCCACAGCGTGGGAATGGTCTCTAGATACTCGTACAAGCTGAGCGTGAAGCTGTACTTCTTGCCGTTCTCGTGCATGTAACGGAAGGGGTCATAGTGGACGTCGCAGAAGAGCTCGACGCTCGGCTCGACACGCCAGTAGTAGTCGTAGTTCATCATCAAGGGCTGGCGGAAGAAGAAGCCCGACTCGAACCGGCACATGTGGCGGTAGCTGATGCTGTCGCCGTAGATGATCTTGCGCTCCTTCATGTCCTCGCGCACCTTGGCCGCCTTTTCCTGGTCAATCCACGGCGGGAAAGACCAGTGCTCTTCCGGGATCAGGCCGTAGTGGGTCTTGCCCGAGACAAGCGATGTCGTCACCTTCTTGAAGGTCTCGTCAAACGGCTTGTCGTTGAGGAAGACCCAGTCGTATCCGTAGCGCCGGTTGAAGCGATCCTCGACCTGGCGGATGGATTTGGCAATCTCCCACACGTCCGAGTTGCGAGCAAGCGTCACGAATGTCGCGTTCATGCGCGGGCCATCATTGACGCTGATGAGATCGTCCCAGCCGGGGTCGTTGGGCGTCATAGCCATGGGATATTTGGCGGGATCGTACTTGAGGCCGACCTTGGGCGCATCCGGCGATCCGTTCGCCGGGCTCGACGCACTGTCGGCGGAATTCGCATTGCTGCTGGTTCCAGGAAGCTGGACTCTCTGGAGAGGGACAACTGTGCCGGAGTGGGACACGAAATAGAATACTGCTAGGAGCTGTCCGAGCGTCAGTATGTCGTCTACGTACCGGCCGAGGCGAGTTGATCGAATGCGACAACGCAGGGCAGAAGGAACCTACAAAGAAGGCGACGAGAATGTAGCGCGCATAGCGAGCACTGCCGGCCGCCATGATTGCGGGTCGTTTCTCGGATAGAGATTTCATTCAATGTCTGCAAGTTGGTGATGAGGTGGTGTTTCGGGGTCGATTGGATTTATGGCACACTGGTCTGCGCAGTGGCCAATGCTTCGGGGGTCTCGGCGGGGGACAACTTCAAGAGGGAGCGAGTTCACTGCTCACGCATTCTTGTCGCTTTCTAAGTTCAAACAGAAAGGCCACTGCGCTCGCACTTCGAACCTCGAATGCAAGCAGTCGGCGTGGGAGGCGCGTCGATTCGAGTCAGCCCTGGGAATCGAAATGCGAGCCCTGATTCTTGATGAGTTGTGGTCCTGGTCGCAAAGGTCCCTCCGAGACCACAACGCTAAAGTTCGGTTTCGGCTTGGCATTACGGACTAGGTCGATTCTTAACAGGCTCAGGCCCTTTCTCTGCAGCCCAATGATACGCGCTACTTTGGACATGTACGTCAGCAATCTCGTGTTGCGGAGAGCCACGCATTCCCGAACCCCTTATTGAGAGGGATGCTGCTCGGACAGTGGAAATGTTTTTACAGACGACTGGAAGAGCAAAGCGTCGGTCACTCAGGTCCCGAAGATGGTTTGGGAAGAGTGACTTTCCCTTGGCGTCATTGGTGCTCTTCCTTCCTTCGTAGTTTTATATTCTTTTTTCTTTTCTTTTTTTTTTCTTCTTTTATTGTTTTCCGAGTGTTGGAGTAAGTTGATACCTAGGTACCTAACTCTGGGAAGCCGCCAACTTACACTTTATTCCCGGCTTGCCACGCGGCTCGTTGCCGACTTACCTTCCTGTTTGCCTTCCAGGTTGTTTCTTCGAGCTTTGTCAATGGCTCTTCTGTCCTCCAAATAGGCGGACACCACTCCTCTCGCTCCTCACTCCGGGCACGTCAACGCCCGTTACTGGGTTCGATGGTGCAGCCCAGAACGCTGCCGACATTCCCAAACTGTTTCAATCGCCGAGAATTGGCATGTGAATCTCAATAAGGACGACGATATTGGCGTTTCTGAAAGAAGAACAGCAAGGGCAATGTCTCGGGTTGCCCATTCTTCCCCTGACGCGGCAGCCCTTTGCAAGTGAAAAGTGAGGCTGTCCAACTCAAGGAGTTTCACTTTGGCTCTTGATGGGCAACAAGGCCAGATAACTGGAAAGCCTTGGGGAGCGCCTTCGAAGGGAAGAGCTGTGCAGGTTCAAGTGGAAATATTAAAGTAGTTACCTATTCCGTACAACAAGACAGCGGGGTTCAACGGGGTTCCCGAAGGAAATGAATGTCTTTGGACTTGGCCATTTCTCATTTTATAGAGGGCGAAGAACATGTGTGAGTATTTTGCCTCAGTTTCTAGCGATGAGATTCAACGGGTTTACTCGGTAGTGGGATATGTAAAGGGTTGAGTCGCGGACCTAACTTTCAGGGAAAGGTGAGCTGGTATTCGTAACCTGAATACAAAGAAGCCTAGCCCTGGAGTGGATGTCCGGCTGACTCACGCCGATTGGCCTCTCGGATAATCCTGCATCCCACTTCACATCCCGCCCGTTGTTGCTTCAGGCCAGCAGCTTGGCCCACCCTGCAGCTCCATCTGCGAGCTGACTTCATCCAGTTCGCGACATCAGCTTGGTCCTCCCCGCGCACAAACAACTAGATACCGCTTGTCCCGCCCGTTGCGCCCTCGACGGATCTTGTGTGCCGCCAGTTCCGCCCTCTTTCGGCCCTTGGATCCAGCGACAGCTTTCAGGCCCCAGGCTACGATCTTCGGTCGCTTCCATCGCCTCAAACATGTCCCTGGATCGATACGACCACGCCGATATTTTTACTCTCCGCGCTGTAAGTTGGTCGCCTGCACTTTGCGAATATTCTCCTCCTGTTGAGCGCTGTTCCTTCCCGGCCGCGGAAAACCGCTGTCGCTATCGAGCACCCCACCATCGGAGCTGTCGCCCGACCCCGGCCCTCCCGCTGTTCGAAGCTAACATTCGCTCCAGTAATTCTTTCCCAGCGCACCTAATCGCCTAACAGGCCGCTGCAACAATGTCGTTCTTCGGCTTCGATACTACTCGCCACAACCCGGCGGCCGCTGGCTTTTCTCAGGCCCATAATCCCTTCGCCGGGCTGTCCAATCGCGACGGCGACGACGACGGCGACGCTCTTGAGTTCGAAGAGACATACGATGGCTTGGGTAACCAGCTGGAGGAGTCTGGCGATGCCTTCAACGATGATACCTTTGGCGACAGCGCCGGTCTGGACGCGGGGCCCGTAGGCAAGGATTTTGACTTTTTCGGCCAGACTGCCAATGTCGCGAATGCCATCGAAGAGGAGCATGTTCGCTTCCACCGCCAGCAGCCAGCGGCCAAGGTCTCACAGACGGCAACCCAGTCTCACGCGCATGTGCTTCAGCAGACATCCAACCTGGGAACGTCGTCATACGGCTACGCGCAGGCATCTTCCCAGAAGCCTGCACGAACCGGCTACGAAAAGTACAGCAGCGAACCAGTAGCAGAGCTCCAGGTGGACGCGGCTCTATGGGGAGTCGCGCCCAAAAAGCATGCTCAGCCAACCCCTGCTCCCTCCGCCTCGGCGGCCGCGCCGGCTTCAGCCCCGAGCCGGAAGTTTATGAGTCTGGAGGAGGTCGAGGCTCAAATGAGAGCCCAGTCGAAGAAGGCCGCTCAGGCGGCTGCTCCATCCCCGGTTCCCCAGCCGGCTGCCGCTTCCATGGGTACTCCCCAGCCTCAACTGCCACCGCAGATGCATTACCCTGCAGGTTTCCAGTTCCCGCAGCATGTTCCGCCCCATGTTTCTGCGCAGGCCGAGCATGCTCAGAAGGAGCAGTCTTTCGCTCCCGGCCATGCACACCCCGTCACAATCCTGCAGAGGCCACAGTCCAAACAGGCCCCTTCGCCTCAGCCCCCGGTCCAGCCAGCGGCTCACCAGCGCCAGCCGTCTCAGCAGCCGCAGCCCCAGCAGGCCCAGCACCCATCTGCCCCTGTCCAGCCAACACAGATCTTGCAGAACCCCAACCGGCTTTCTGGAGATGCCGCTAGACTCGGCATGCGCCTGCATCCAACTCCCCCTATGCCGGGCGCCTACCCGGCGCATCCCAACCACCGGCAGCAGGCCTCCTTTTCCCGACAGCCACAAATCATCACGCACCCATCGCAGCTTGCCCAGCTGTCCGAGGAAGAAAAGGCGGCGTACCTGGAACAGGAGGCGAAGCGCGCGAAGCGCAACCACAAGATATTCCTCATGTCTCGCGACAACGGGATCATGACGCCTCAAGACAAGAGCTTCATCACCCGTATTCAACTTCAGCAGCTTGTTTCCGCTACAGGTAATCCGAACGAGCACGGCACCGATGAGTCTCTTGCCGAGGACTTTTATTACCAGGTTCACAGCCAAATCCAGGGTGGCCAACGTCAGCACCCCAGCCAGCCCCTGAACAATTTTGCACAGACCTATCTGTTCCAAACTGGGAACCGCCAGGGCGGGCCTCGTCGCCACCATCGCGGGCCTGAGAACCACATGCAGCGGATGGAGCAGCAGGTTCAGCGTGCTGTCGAGGCGGCGAAGAACAAGCCCAAGAACAAGCAGCTCGTGATCGAGGGCAGTCTCGGAAAAATCTCGTTCAGCAACGCCAAGACCCCCAAGCCGCTGCTCAATATCAAGCGCAACGAGAATACCAGCGAAGCTCCTCGTCCTGGCAGCGCTCACAAGCATGTTTCCAATAGCGGCGACAGGAAGAGCGACTTGCGCTCCATTGAACGCATTTACACCACTCTTATGAAGATGGAGGACCACGACCGCTTGATGCCCCCTCCTCCGGCCAACGATGGCGACACGGAAGCCATTCAGCGATTTGTGGCTTGGAACAGCGAGGCGCAGCTCCTTAACAGCAAGCTCTGGGAGAGCCTCCGGATCCACGACCAGCCGGTAAATGGCCAAGTTCACCCGTTCATCGCCTTGCTTTCGTACAGCAAGGGCAAGAAGGCCATGCAGCGCATCTTCCGGCATCTCACGCACGAGCAGCGCACGACAATCCTGACGCTCGTAGTCGTGAACCTCGATAGCCTAGATGTCGTACGCAATGCGCAGGTGACGTCTGGGACCATGCAACTGAATGCGGCCATGCGCGAGAATGTCGAGCTCTTCTCGGTCGCCGTCATGTCGACCCTTTTCAACTTCCTCAACGAGCTCGATCTCGACCTTGTTGCCGGCGTGCTCGGCCTTGTCTGCACTCGCAACGTGGATGTGATCGCCAAGAGTAGGATTGGTGCTTCGATGCTCACCATGATTCTGAGCCGTGCCGAAATCATCAAGCACGGAGGAGGAGGGAGTGAACAGACGTGGCGTTCATGGTACGTGGTGTTGATTTTGTTGTCATAGTGCTCTTGACTGACTTTCTCCCAGGGACTTGGCTTATACGCAGTTCTTCGCCATGATTGAGCCTACGCTCCCCCACATGTTCCCCGGCCCCGTCACGGCTAGCGATGATACCTATGTTTGGCAGCTTCTGGCCGCCCTCGGGATCGGTGCTGGCCCTGACCAACAGCAACGCCTGGTGCTTGCCGTCAAGGATCGTGTCATGGACACGGTTTCTCTCTCCAAGACGCTTCCTCAAGACCTGGCCGCCCAGCGTCTGCAGAACGTTAATCTCTTCATGCGTTCGATCGGGTTGGATGTCGAGTTGCTTCAGTGAGCTCTCTTTTGAGTTGTTGATGCCGCGGCGCGTGGAGCAAGGCGGCTCGGCCACGGATTGGTGGCCGAAATGGAAGAATAAGCGAATTCTGGATTTATCAAAAGTTGCCATCAGTTTATCAGAATGGCGCCGGTGTGATGGGGGATGAACGTTGTGGCCACCGAGCATGGAGCGTTGTCGATGTCACGACCTGGGCTGAACGAGACATTGACGACCTTCTTGCGGGTTTGGCCGAAAGTGGGAGCGATGATACAGCGGATTATGTTGTATGCGTATGTACATAAGGGGCAGCAAAACGAAATAATGCATGCACCAGCGATGTTGATGTTCTTTAAGGCAATGTGGCGGTATCTTCTTCAAAAGGAGTCACAGATCAACGCCAGTGAACTTCGCTGTCAGTCCCGTTTTGGCAACCAATGCCGTTTACTCGCTTTTCTTTTTCCCCATCTAATCTATTTCCATTGCCCCGCTCCTACTCGCTCCCCTCGCCTTGGTACCTCTCCTCGCGCCAGCTGGGCCGGCGGACGACGCCGCGGGAGCTGCAGCAGCGCTTTTACCCGCCCGTCTCTGTGCTCCCCCGGCGGGCTGCTCCTCAGTCTTGATCGCCGGCCCCTTTCCCTTCCCCAGCGCCTCCGTCTGCCCTCTTCCTTCCTCCACAACAGCCACAGCCCCAACCCCGCTCACAGCCTGCAACAGCTCCTGCTCCCCCCAGTCCGTCTTGAGCTGCGACACCCGCCCAACCAGATCCGCCGCGCCGCCCTCCGTCACAGGCTCGCGCTCCTTCTCTTTACCCTTGCCCTTTTCTTCCGCACCCTCCGCACCCTCATCCCCTTCTTGATCACCTTGCTGTTGCGACGCTGACGACGACGAACGCAAAAGCAAACACTCGTTGTACGCCTCCCACGCCAGCTCCGCCTCGTCGTGCACCCATTCCATCCGCTGCCACGTCTCGGTCTGCACGTTGCGCAACCGGTCCGCCATTGTTTCGGTTGCGGCGCCGCCGTCTTCCATGGCCGATTTGATTGTCATGTGGATTGCGCGGCCCGCGGCCTTGTCGGCTGCGCTCCCTGGCCCGCCGGCAGCTGCGGCGGCGGCGCCTGCGGGGGCCCGGCTGAGGCGGTCTTGTTCGGTGGCGGCGTCGAGGTGGTGCGGGACGGGGCGGAGGTGGACGACGGAGGAGACGGGGGTTAGGTGGAGGTTTTCTAAGGGGAGTGTGTTAGTTCATGTGTTGAGGGGTGTGGTAAGGGCGAGGAGGGAAGGGAGGAACGTACTCCCTTGGAAAACGCCAATCATGTGCCGCGTGTTCTCCTCCTCTGCGCTGCGGCCGCCGCCGAAGGTTTGGGTGCGCAAGACCTTGTCCTGCCGCGCTGCCTCGGCCCAGTTCAGGGGCCCCTCGTCGTCGTTGTTGCCCCCCGCCGCGCCTCTGCGGCCCCGTCCGCCTGGGTTGGTCGTCGAGACAATGTTGAAGCCGCCGGCCAGGCCAAGGCTGCCGCCCTTCTTCGCCTCCATCGATTTTTGCAGTGCCGTGCCCCAGGCAATGCCCTTGTTGCGGTCGTAGGCCTCGGCCGTGTCGATGGGCACGTCGACCTCGTACATGCCGGTGTTGGCCTTGACGCGCAGTTCTGTGATGCGCGGCACACGGACTTGGGAGGGGTCTTGGGCTGTCTTGTTGACGTATTGAAGGACCACGAGGTTGCGGTGTTCAGGGAGGGGCGGCTTGATGAAGACGGAGTAGCTCGCGACTATGGGATCATCGTCGTCGTCGGTGGCGGTTGCGGGTGCCCCGCGGGGCGGGTCGAGGGAGGACATTGTCATCTAGCAGGGGCGGTTCCGAGGAGGGTATGTAACATGTGAAGGAAATGAATCACTCAGGCAAAAGTTGGCTGCGACTCGCAATGGTTATCTGTACTTGTGTAGCAGAAAGAAAGGCGCAAAAGTAAAGACATCTGATTCTTAGTTGGACGGAAGGTGCTTTGCGATCCCGCGACACTGGAAATTTTGGTGGGGCATGTGGGGCACCTTGCTCTTATCAGGGCCCACTGAGCCTTGAGATTCCAGCCTGGAAGCAGCTTCCAGTTCTCCAACTCTCCAACTCGCCAAACAACACCAGAGCAATCAGGCCCAGGCCGCAATGGTGGGATGTCGCCAAAGACCACAGCCTTGCCCGCTTGACAGTCAAGCCAATGTGCCTGATGCCTTGGCATACCTTGTGACGTGCCTCTGCTGCAACAATTGGTGGCTTTCGGGTAAGCGCGCGGCTAAGTGAGCTGAAAGCGAAGCACTCAGTGTTTCAGATCAAGGCAGACGATGAAGCCAGCCAGACTCTCCGAAGTGTTGTCGATATCCTTAGAAAATTTTAAATACAGTTTCAATCTCCTTTCAGAGTAGCTCTTCAAACCAACCTCGGGTCCCTCTCTCCTGTCCCGATAGCCTCGCATTCGACGAACCCCATACTGTGGCAACGGCACTCCCAAGACCGACGCAATGCACGACATTGACGACGGCTTGACAACGAGCCTAGAAATGAACTGCCAACGGTGGATGTCATTATCGGGTGTCATCACCACAGGTCACTGTGCAATGTCGGATTACGACACAAGACGCCAGGGGGGAACTCTTGAGAGCAATGATTTTCTCGCCATGCTGACTTGTGTGAGCCATCTCTATTCTCAGCCGGGTATGCTGAAAATGAGAGTCCAAGACACCAACGACACAGTTGCAGGCCGCCGTCGCCCGGTCTTGGTTGGCAAGGGCGGGATGGGTCAAGTTTGTCGGGTGGATGCAGACTTTGCTCAGCCCAGCGCCTTACACTCAACCCAAGTCGACAGCACTGTGATTGAGTGTGTCGCCAAACGCTACTCAAAGGAGCTGTGGAGCCGAAACGGAGAGCCGTTGGATATACGTCAGGCCAGGCAGTTCCTCACAGAACTTCGCGTCTTGAGCCACCCCGACGTCAGAACAAGTGACTACATTGTCCGGATTCTGGGCCTGGAGTGGAATATTGACCAGGACGGCATTCCGAATCCTATCATCCTGCTTGAAAAAGCCGAGATGGACCTCTCGAAATTTCTCAAACAGTATGTCCCAAGCCGTTGTTCAGTGACGAGATGTATCAGGTTCTCTTCAAACGGCCATTCTTAACTAACCTATGATCTAGGTTTCCAGCACTCCCCATTGCCACCAAATTACGGCTATCACAGGATATTGCGTCTGGGATTTCACTTCTCCACAGCTGCGGCATCGTTCACGGTGACCTCAAGCCGGAAAATATCCTAATCTTCAACATCCAGGGGAATTATCGGGCGAAAATTGCCGACTTCAGCCACTCCACCTTCAACAAGGAGCCACGCCTGCAACTTCTTCCAGGGGGAACTGCAAAGTTCGCCGCGCCCGAGTGGCAGGACTGGATGACATTTGACGACCTAAAACGCACCGATGTGTATTCTTTTGGCCTAGTGTTCGCAGCCACCCTGATGGGGCACGACAACTTTACCACTGAGAGCCCCGTCGAATTGGATTTCAGAAAGCGGGATGATACTCTACTCGGCCATTTGTGGGAACAAATATCATCGCTCAAAGACCCTAACCTTGACGATGAGTCGTTGCTATATGATATTCTCGAGCTTACTATTCAGAAAGCGCGTGAGAACAGGGACCTAGCGCGGGTACTTGAAAGACTTCAAAAGGGGTATGTGTTACCATCCAATACGATCTTATTTCAACCAAAGTTGTTTTCCTGACGCTGGATCCAAAACAGAGAACTTCCAAACCTGCCTCTGAAACGACCTTCAACTATTCTCACAGACCCATTTGAATGCCCCGAGGTAGATATCCAGATGGTTCGGACTCACGACAGTGCCGTGCTAATCAAGAATCCAGCTCGCGATTCCTTACCACGCCCTCTCTAAAACCTCACTCAGTCCGATCCGAAGGCACATTGTCCGCGTCTTGAACCACATAAGCCAGAGCGACGATGATGCTCGATCTAGGGCTGCGACTTTCGAGCTTGCTATCTGTTATGGCACAGGCTTTGGCATTCAGCATGAATGTGTCGGGAATGACGACAAAATGAAGGCAACATCGACAGAGAAGCTTTTGCTGGCAGCTCAAGAGGGCGACCCGAGGGCCATTCTTGCTCTGATCCCCGTACACAGGGGCTTTGGCCGTGAACTTCCACCAGACATTCCCGTCCAGCAGTGGCTTCGTGGTCTGGTGGAGGAGAGTGGCTCTCGGGTGGCCCTCTCTCAGCTAAAGGAGCTCAATCCTCCACTCCACCACGAGCTTCTGTGCCAGTATCGACGGACATATTGTGGCAGCCCATATGTCATGTTTGATGACGAGCCTGCATTGGGTCTGGAGTCTCTGGACACTGAGCGGGGTTTGTTCAAGCCGATTAACGAACGTGAAGAAACGATCATACACTACGCCTCAGCAACCGGGAACGTGAAGCTCTTGGAGAGTTTACAAAGAAGAGGTCTCTCGCCGCAGCTGCTGAACCAGCAGAACGTCGACGGTGATACGGCTCTCATCCACGCCACTCGAGCCGGCCATGCCGCAGTAGTTCGAAACCTTGTTGCTATGGGTGCCAATGCGTCAATACGCAACCGCTACCACGAAACGGCGCTCCATTTCCTATCCAACCTCGACGACGGCGACGTCGATGAGATTGCCAATTTATTGGTGTTTGGTGGAGGAGCCCGCAGCCAGTTACAGTCTTATTCCCACCGCGCGAGCTACTACAACATCTTTAGCCTTCCTCTCACCGGTCCGGGGACGGCAGTGTCCCGGGCAGTGTACTGCAACAATCCCGTCATGCTCCGTGCGCTATTCGGCATTGAAGACAAGCTGCTAGCAGTAGCCCAGAATGGGCGGGTTCTCTTGACGGGAACAGGTGCATTGCTGCGACTCACGGCCCTCGCCCTAAAACTCTGCCATGCCCAGGCCCTCGAGGTTTTGGGGTCGCGCTTGGGACGACCGCAGCTGCGCCACTCGACCCACGATCCCGTCTTTCACCACGACGGGCACTTCAGGACGCTCGCCGAGACATGCATCTTCGGGCCTGTTTCATCCATGAGAACCATGGGCTTCAACATGCCAGAACCGTTCACTAGGATTGCGAGGTTTGGCCTCGAGGCTAAATCAGCTCTTTTCTCGTGTATCAACTACCTTTCCATTGGCGGTGAACACGAATCTTTCGGGAATGGCCTTGTGCATTTTGCCATCGAGCATGAGAGGAGAGATGCAATCCAGCTTCTCTCGGCGCACACCCAGACGCGACCGGGACGTCACGACACCGCTCGACGCCGTGTCCTGAACGTCGGCCATTCCAGACAAGTGGCTGTCTGAGCGAGGGACGGAAAGGAAACACCGGAACAGGGAAATTGCTGACGAGTTGGTCACTTGTGGAGCAACCCATTCGGAGTGTTACACGAACCGTGGGCTTCATGTGTTTATCCTTCCCTTTCAAGAAGTCGTGGGTGTGATGCGAGGCATGACTGCGGCGCCCCAACAGCGTGCTATCGCTTTCACGTGGCCGGCGGGTTTTGCAAGCGCCAACTTCATTCTTTGGTTTGCTGTTTGGATTCTCTGGAATGGTGAGGTTGAGTGTTTTCGAAAGTTGGTGATGTACTTTTTGTTGGGGGGAGGTGAGGAACGAGGTGGAGCTAGAAGATGTTGAGCATTTCAGGGGCGATGTATCTAGGTAAATAGCAAATCATGACCTCAACACCCGCTCCAACTCCGTCACAACGGTCCGCTCAAGCGCCTCCAAAAACATGACGCGTTTGATATCGAAATCCTCATCGCCATCCTCATCATCATCCCCCGCGGCCGCGGGATCTAGCCCAAAGTCACCCATAAGAAGTCGCCGCACAACCTGTAGGCTGCGCCGTCTAGATCGTCCGAGATCTGCGAGGCCGTCGAGATGAGATTGAATAAGTCCACCCATGTCTTGGCCGCATCCATGCTGCCGATGAGACTGACAAGGGATGTCAGTGACTCGTGTTGGTCTTGGGTCTTGTATCTAGACGCGAAAAGAGCAGAACCACAGATGCCAGAGGGGACGGGACAGTCCAAAAAGAGGAGCTGACATCCAGCCTGAGCCAGCCTTGCCGCCCGCGGCTCACCCCGGCTCGCGCGGCCGACATTGCGGCCCGCCGGGAGTGATGTTGAAGCTTGAAACTTGAACTTTAGGTGATCCTTCCAGCTCACCGTAGTTTTGGCGATATTATTGGATGCCTAACCGCCCCGTTTCTCCTCGATTCTCCCAACTTGGTTTAGAGACGTTTTAAAATACAACCGAGTTGAGCCATCACATTTCACCAGTGACTATTTTCACCACCTCGGAACTCGCTCCATCGGTTCTGAGACGGAGTAGGTCCCCCTGGCAAGTGGGTCTGGTACCCACTCACGGGCAAAAATTGAAAAAAACAACTCCGCCGCGATTGTTGAACCGCAGACACATCAATTTGATTCGATCCAGGATTGAACTGGAGACCTTCAGTGTGTTAGACTGACGTGATAACCAACTACACCATCGAACCCTGTTTGTTGAGTTGCGCATCCCGATG
This sequence comes from Trichocladium uniseriatum, assembly GCA_017139535.1. Classification (NCBI taxonomy): domain Eukaryota; kingdom Fungi; phylum Ascomycota; class Sordariomycetes; order Sordariales; family Chaetomiaceae; genus Trichocladium; species Trichocladium uniseriatum. The sequence continues at coordinate 117,229 of WOUO01000025.1, read as the reverse complement.
TTGGCTTCATGACCGTCTGCTTGAAGCGGTGTTGTACAACGTCTTTTTTCCCTTCTTTTGCACCTTATTCTTTCCCTCTTTTTTTTCCTTTTCCTTTTTTGCCTTCTCCGAGGCATTACCATGTCTCAAAACCTGGCTAAGTGAGGGTTCTATGCCTGCATCGTGGTTCGCAAGCCTCAACATGATCCCGACGTTATTTCACTCCTCTTTGATTGAACTACAATACCTATTTATCAACTCCTGCTCGGTTGGCCGGTGAATGAGTGCGGCTGTTTGGTGCAATATTACCAAAAGTCACGCCCATTTTGTCTTCGAACATCAACCATCCTTTTACCAATCCTGTTTCCACCTTCCTTCCGTCAAATTACCATCATCCTAAAAGCTGGAGAAGCCCGAACGCCAATAGAACGCCTGTTGGTATGATAATTAGATGCTGGACGCTTCGATCTCTTGGTGTAAGAAACGACCAGGGGTACTTACCAAAGATGAAGATACTGACTCGGCTCTGGAGCATTTGAAGACCCTAGTCTAGCTGTGTATTCTTTCATTCTGAGTCAGACGCATGTGGTGCAGTCACTGTGCCCTCAACTGCTTTGCCAGGGTTGGTGTCGGCTGCCGGACTTATGTCAGGCTCCTGGGTCACTCCATCGGCTTTGGCTTGCTCTGATTCAAAGCTATCGTCCGTCTTTCGTGTCTCAGTCTCGATGGCGCAGGATGTTGGCAACGTGCCCTCGTTGCGAGCCAACAATTGGAAAATGGCCTCTTTGTTATGAAAGTCCCAGAACTCGATGTACTCCCGGAATGAGATTTTGCCGCCTTTGGAGGCCATGAAAGTGGAAAAGAGCAGCTCCCCGTCCGTGTACTCAAGATGTTCCGCAGCCCAGGCCCGGTGGTCATAGGTCGCAATTTTGGGAGCCCCTTGACTCTGAGCAAAACTGACTTTTACCGTTGGTCTTGCAATTCCGCCTTCAGACTCTGGTCGGCGAGGATTTTTTCCGGCGACCTGAAGCTTCCAGCTGTCCACAGTCCATTCACGCTCGGGGGCGGCTTTTGGAAAGTTACGTGGCTTAAAAAGGAAAGACGAATCGGAATCATCACTTGGCAGTTCTGTGGAGGTCCCTGTTGCAGTAGATCATTTTTAATCGTTAGCCAGATCGTTGGTATTAAAGAGGCTTATCAAGCCTAAGGGCTACTCACCTTCGAACGAGATGTGTATGTCTGGATTTGCACCGTACTCCAGGAATGTCTGAATGATGTCCCCAATGCCATCGGATGGAAAATCGTAAGAGATGTGAAAGGACCTCCGATTTTGTGTGTACACGATAAAGAAGAAGACGACATGTTGCCAAAAGGTCAGCCCCAGCGGGAAGCCGACTGCGGTCGTCCACTGACTCTGATATATCACAGCATCTGGCAAGACGCCTCTCCTCAAAAGCACTTCAAGAATATCAAACGGATTCAAGACTCCGACATGTCGGCGTGCCATCACACCTGCAGTGGTCGCGAGATAGGCAACCGTGGCAACATTGTCGAGATCGTCAATTGCGTCGGGCTCGTCTGTATTTTCCAGTCCACATACCCCTTCATTCCACAGCACGTAGCTGCAAAAAGTAGAGATGTTGGATTAAACCAAAGGTGGTTGAATGCCATGAATTGTTTGATCCAGACTGGGCCATTCTCGGTTCTCATCTGGCTCTCTTGGGGAAATTGAACAGCGATTCTAGCGGCAGAGCCCAGTGCTTCCAAATATCGGAATGGTGGGAGGTCAAGGCCACTAGGATTCCGGATCAACATGATCCCTTCGAGCAAGGCGCTTATCCGTGCAGCATGGCGTAGTTGGCTGCCCATGGCGTCCAGCCAATATGGATCCCCGGCCCGAAATCGTACTTCAGCAAGCAGTACCTGGGATAACGCACCCGCTGGGTCAAATCCGGGGATGATTGACCCAGACATATGTCGGAGATGTTTCTCTAGAAATTCCGAGACAGAACGATGGGTGTACATGATGGAGTTGTCTCGGTCCGGTTCAACCAAACCTTGACACTGTGCATTTAGTCTCCTTCGAGCAGCTTCTTCCCGCTCCCTTTTTGCAGCGTCACCAAGGTCATCAAAGGCTGGGTTTTGCCTCTGTGCAAACTCTGAATCGGCGTTGTACTCGTCCAGAAAGCTGTAAGCCAACAGAGTCAGACGGGGTTTGTTTGCGTAGTACCATGTGGGTATGTCCTTGACTTGTGACAACTCGATCATGGTGAATGTCTGATACGCCCTTTTAAGATACGTCTTGCTGATGGAGTCGAGGAGGTGTTTAAAGAGGCCTTCCAGTTCGTCCGGCAGCGAATTGACTTCCTCTTCCATCGTCGACATGTCGTACCCGTCTTCCATACGGGCTCTAATGGACTTAACCACCAACGCGGCCCAGAGGAAGATACCGTCGGCTTTTTCTGTTATCAAATAAACTAGGCGGTTGAGCTGTTCCTGTTCAACCTCGTGCAGTCTGTCTCGAATGTAGTGCTGCATGTCCGTGAGAGTGAGGTCCTGGAGCCGGAGCCGCCTTTCGCTGGAGAAGAAATTGATGAAGACATTGTATTCTCGGCTGGATACACAGAGTTTCACCGCGTGTGGCGCCAACTCGGTCAAGCTGGACAGAAGTTGTACCATGGATTTGGCGTCATCCTGAAGCGTCTCTTCGAACTCGTCTAGAGCATCGATGAAGAAACAGAGCCTGCAATTTCCGTACAATGCTGGGCACCTGAGAAGGCGGAAGAAAGCGGAGTGTACGCGATCAATCTCGAGGTCAAAATTTGCCGATTTGCACCCCAGAGAGAATATGACTTCGTTCCACAGATCCGGTAAGACTGTGGGTATGAGTTCTGGGCACTCCTCGAGTATGCTATGGAGCAACGTCCGCAAAAGGCCGGCGATGGATCGCTGGAGTTGGTTTCCGTTTCTCCAGAAGAAGAAATTTGCGAGAACGAGCTTGTTTTTTCCTGTGGGTGTTAGGTATGAGAAATTAAAATTAGAAGTGCAAATCACCAGCCCATTTTTGGAGCTCGTCTCGGACACGATGGTGGCCAGCAAGGTATTTCATTAAAGTTGATTTTCCCGAGCCCAACTTTCCGGCAATGTGATATACCCCGTTGCCGGATGATAACCACTTGAAGAATGAGTCTACCCCTTCACGGCTTCTCTGTTAAGGCCGGCCGCCCTTTTTAGTGTCCGGGTCGTTCCCGTTGTCGCCATCAAATATCCATTTGAACGTTGCTTCATGCGCTTTTTCGACGGCCTCGATCCTATTACGCATTCCAGGGAAGGCAATAAGATCCAGAACCCTCTTTTGAGCCGCCTTGACCTGCACTTGTTCGGATATTCCAAGAAGCTCCTGCAACTGTTCCCGGGCCTTGGGACCAATCGACTGGAGTGTTGCTCCGTGGCGGAGTTCGTCGACCCGAGCTCGGATGGCGGCGAGATTGTCGGCGCCATTTTCGGAGTGGAAGGCAATGTTCTCTAATTGCCTCTCAGTCGCAGTTCTTGACGTTGAACCCGGCAAATTAGCATAGCTGTCGGCACGGTAACACGTGTGACGAAAGGGGACTCGAACCTTGACATGCCACAGAGAAGGTATTCCAGCCGAAGACGGCATTGCTCCATTTGTTTCTGTAAACTCAACTTTTCCTTGTCGTAGCGTTTACTTCTAAGAGCAGCAAGGGTGCTTTGGATCTTGGATTTGGAATCTTTGGCCCTGATTTTCTCAAGCAGGCCTAGAAGCTGGCCTGACAGAGAGCGACAGTCGGCGACCAAGGAACTAAGGATCTTTTCGTCTTTGGTTGGCTTCTCGGACATGGAGAAGATGAGTTTTTCGGTCAGGTGTTGGACCTCCAGGGCAGCCGTCGCCAGACTCTGGTTCTCCTTGGTCGTGCCTGACAGGGAACCGTATATCTCGCGCACGTTGCCTGCGACTCTGGAGCTGTAGTCAATGAGTTGTGCCACGGCCGCGACGGCGCTCAATGCCGCCAGAGGATCCATTTTGCATGACCATGTGTGGAAGAGGAAACTGTATAACGGACGGGTTATACATGAACTAGGGACAGGACGGGCCGGTAAGGGATGAAGAGGTGACGACGAAGAGTTGGGTCGAGGGGCACAGCAGCCTCCGCCAGGTTCGCAGGCGCCCGCCGCTCAGACGGCGCCTCAGCTTGCTCACATACTTATCACGCGCCACAGCGTCACGGTATACCTAAAGACCTCGACAGGCTGCAGCATCAATGCTCAACCTCCAATCGCAATCAGCATCTTGATACACGAGTAATCTCAGGCTGCACCTAGCCTACACTGTAACACGCCTTGGATGGATTCTCCGAGCCTCACCGGCTGAGACTGCATGTCGACTGCGTTTTGTCCCTCGGAAGGCTCAGATTCGGGACCGACCATGCAATGTAGTGGTTTTGGTGGTCAGGTTGAGAATTAAGTACCCAAACGGGCTGTCTTGCTAAAAAAAGAGAAACCGAAAAAATGTCAAAACTAAACGAACAGGTAACAATGACCGGCATGACCCCAACACGGCGGAAGGCATGGTACGACATGCTGGGGAACGGTAGAACGGGAAGGAACCTTTGGGGCTTGGAGCCATCCAGTCTCATAGAACTGACTAATATGGAAGGTGACAGAACTGCGACTTCACTTTGCAGACTGACCTCGCTCCTTCATCACGCCATGAGAAGATGGATCCTTCCGCTGCCCTCCCGTTATCCCAAACACAGACCTTCAAGCTGAGCAAATTCGGGGATACCACCAGTTCTCTCTTTGGTCTCGATTTACCATCCACCACACTCTTTCACTGTCATCCGCCTCATTACCTAGCATCGCTTATCCACACAACCTCATTCTAAATCCAACGTCACTCCCAAACCATGTTTGGCGCTGCGAAACGAATTGCATGGGCGGTCTGCCGCCTCCCCGTGTCGGCGATTCGAGGCATCTAGGGGATCGCAGAAGCGATCGCCAAAACGCTGCACCCTAACCCTCCACCAGCCCCTCCCATCAGAGTCCGCCAACTCTATCTTGCCGGCGTGCCGTTGTACACCAGAGATGCCCTCCAAGACCTTGCTGGCCAACTCGAGCGGGCGAAGCTGGGCGAAGTTGACGAAATACACTTCCCCACGCTGTTGGGACAAGTCATCTCGGAGCCAGTGAAGGTTCGGCAGTCCATGCGGCTCATGGCTGGAGTTACGTCTGTGGTGTGCGTTTCATCCTGCTCCCCAAAGCTGTTCTTGAATTCATGATCTGGGCTGACAGTCAGGGCGGTATTAGCTCGACGTACCATCTCTACTACCAACCCATTCAAGGGTTCATAGCCGCAGCAGCGGTACCCCTCCTGAACCCCGATGTCCCGCCTGTTGCCTTCGCGCCGATACAGTTGGACTCTGTGTCGGAGCACCTGGACGAAGAAACCGGCGCTGGGTGGCGCGGGCGGCTACGGATTGACTTCCCCCAAAGCATCTCTAAGATGGAGATCGGCACCTTTCTCATCGACGAGAAGGAACGGTGGGAACGAAGTCCATATGGTTCAGAGCTGATCAGAACCATCCGGAAGACGAAGAACCTTCCCCGCATCAAGCGGATCGTGGCGTTTGAGTGCGGCTAAATGACATGGCGGGAACCGAATCGAAAGCGGGCAGCGGTTTATCACGGCCTGGTCCAGATCTTCCGGGTGCTGTTGTGCGAGTTACAGGGGATTAATGCACTGAAGGATATCGAGGTGTTTGTGCAAGACCCTCTCTATACTCCCAGGGACAGAGATGTCTTGCATCGGATGGGTATCAAAATGCTTGATGATCCCCATGGTTTCCTCGCCATTGATGACAGGACCCTTGTCATCTCAATTTCACCCACGAAGCCTGTCCGGCAGATTGTTGCCGACATTGCCAAGCCGGCCATGATGGTATGGGCCAAAGTATCCGATACACCGCTCGCAGGAGCTTCAGAACGAGGCCTGGATGGGGTTGAGAGTCCTCTTGCAGTCCCGTACGTGACCGCCATGAACAAACGGAAACCCTGAGATGCTGACTCCTGATGTTCAAGGGCCGATATCTCCTCGCCGCGCGTCAGCCGGCTCGCACAAGACTACATCGAGCTGCCATTCCCAAAGGACGAGGAGAACTTTTCCGAGATCACCATGTACATGAAGCCGGCAAAGAAGAGTCGCAGGCTCCTTCGCGGCTTCGGCCAGCTTGTCACCGATCCGGCGTACTCCCCTCCACCCGAGTCAGCAGCCGGTCCCGCCGCCATGGGACCGCGAGCACTGGGCATGTATATCGACAGCCAAGACTACGTGCAGGAGTTTCTAACCCCTGAGCTTCCTCCACAACTAGACGTCCCAAGTCAACCCATTGACATTCCGGTCCCTCGGTCAGGGCGGAACCGGCCGCTGCAGGAAGAAGATTTTATCCCATCGTGGGCACCCAGTGCTTTTGAGTACGAAGAGCCAGCACCGCCACGCGAGGCGGAGCTTTGTGAGCCCCGTGAAATCTTGGAGGAAGAAGGGGTCTTTCATATGGATCCGTGATGGGCCGATAATTGTGTTGTTTGGTGGCGGTGCGAGGGTGGGTGCGGTGTGGGAGGTTGGGCTCAGACGGAGAGGTTATGGTGTTGGACTGTATGCCGGCGTGGTCAGGCAGCGATTTGTTTCGAGTATCATTGGACCAGTATCGTTACTAGCAAGCGTTGTGTACGAATAGACTAGCGATGACACATGGCTTATGGATGGGCTGTGATGCTTGCGTTTATTTTTAACTCCGTTTCCTCGTAAATGTTAAGTCGCCGAGTTGACCTCCCACGAACGATGCTCCCAGCCATAGATGGCGTCTCAACCTCCTCGACCCGCTCCAGTGTTGAGACTCGAACCAGATCACCAAGGTATGTACAAATCCCACAAACAAAATCCCGCCTTTCCCAAGCGGCCAAGCCAAACCTCGACTTTTTGCCCCTATCCACTGACGACACCTTCCCCGAGTGACTGACTGTCTTTACCAACCCCGCCCGGACATCTTCTCCTCAGCCTTGAGCCCCGCATTGCTAATACCCTTCATGGCCTCGCCATGCTCAATGCTCGCCTCAATCAGCGCCTGCTTGTCGGTGTACTGCGCGGTAGCCTTGACAATGGCGCGCGCGCGGCGCGTCGCGTGCGCCGCGTCGGTCGCGCCCTTGAAGATGCCGCTGCCCACAAACACGCCGTCGCAGCCCAGGTGCATCATGAGCGCGGCGTCGGCGGGGGTCGCCACGCCGCCCGCGGCGAAGTTGACCACGGGCAGGCGCCCCAGCTCGGCGGTCTTCTTAAGGAGCGCCGCGTCGCACCCGATCTCGCGGGCGAGGGCGGAAATGGCCAGGTCGCCGCCTTGGGCGAGGGCCGCGCGCGCGCGGGCAATCTCGGCGTTGACGGTGCGGATGTGCTTGACGGCCTCGACGACGTCGCCCGTGCCGGCCTCGCCCTTGGTGCGGATCATGGCGGCGCCCTCGGCGATGCGGCGCAGGGCCTCGCCCAGGTTGCGGCAGCCGCAGACGAAGGGGATGGTGAAGTCGGACTTGGCGACGTGGAACTGGTCGTCGGCCGGGGTGAGGACTTCGCTCTCGTCGACGTAGTCGACGCCGAGCGCCTCGAGGATCTGGCACTCGACGACGTGGCCGATGCGGGCCTTGGCCATGACGGGGATGGTCACGGCCGCCTGGATCTCGCGGATCATTTCCGGGTTGGACATGCGGGCGACGCCGCCGAGGGCGCGGATGTCGGAGGGGATGCGCTCGAGGGCCATGACGGCCACGGCGCCGGCTTCTTCGGCGATGCGGGCCTCGGCGGCCGTGGTCACGTCCATGATGACGCCGCCCTTGAGCATCTGGGCCAGGCCGGCCTTGACGGTGAAGTCGTCGTTGTTGGTGCCGTTGGATGCCATTGTGTCGTTTTGAAGGGGGGGAAGGAGGTGGAAGGGTGGACAGACGGGATTCAAGGGGAAAATTGGGTGATCTGGCTCCTGGGTATCGAGGGATGTCAAGACGGAAAACAACAAAACCAAGGCGAAGGGAATTGGAAAGAGGGCATTTTGATGGTGGCGTGAGTCAGTCGACCGCCGTGGTTGACCCCTCGGTTGTTGCACAGTGCCCTTACACTGTCCATATCGGTCGAGAACCCTGAGAAACGCATCCCTTGCACGTGCCCCGCCTCCGAACCGGAGCTGAACCACAACGGCGGCTCGAGGGCGTGGTTCTGACATGCAGGGGTTACATAAGATCTGCCCGCCAAGGGCGGGGCACTTGTGGCGCAATTGTTTTTGGCCGAGGTGCTGGGGTTGTCACTTTGGGTTGACATGTTGACATGTCAAAGTAACCCTACTTTAGTTTCCTGGGAAACTATCGCAAATGGCATGTCGCCCTGGCGTGAAGGTATCGAGGCTATCTGTACGACCTGACGCCCTTCGGAGACATGGCAGCATGCGTCGCCTGGCACATGCGCCAGTGACAGATGTGGGGAGTTGTTAGTTTGTGTGGGGCGGTCGGAGATCACTAACTTTAATTCCACCGCCGCTGTAACGTGGGGGAGGGGCACTTCGGCTTATCGGCTGCCCAGGGCCCAGGATACCCGCGACAGCAAAAGAACGCAAAAAGACGCACCCCAAGGGTCTCCCGGGCCTGCCGATGTCGTCGCGGGGTGCCAATGAGTGGCGAGGTATTTACAGCAACACAATCCGTACTGTGCACCAATGTGTCAATGCCGCCCGTAGCCGGCTCGTTCCGACGCAGGCGATGGAGCGATCAAGCCGATTCGGCTGCCAAGTGTGACTCGATAAGATCGAAGGTTGCCGTGGATATCGAGAGTGACATTCGCAGATTAGCTTCCTTTTCTTTTTCGAGGCAATATCATTGCAAGTGCCAAGGTCCTCAAGACTGAATTAGACGGACAAGACAACGCCACAGGCCCTCGCCTCTTCTCCTCCAGAACTTCGCTCATTGAGAGTCCGCGATCGAAACTCGATCCCCCAACAACTGGTCCATAACCACCATGACCGTCACCCGCAAGCCCATCACCGTCGGAGTGCTCGCCCTCCAAGGCGGCGTCGTCGAGCACCTGGCCCTCCTCCGCCGCGCCGCCGCCCACATCCTTTCCTCACAGCAACAACAACAACCGCCCCTCGAATTCGCTTTTTGTGAAGTGCGCACCGCCCCACAACTCGCCCAGTGCGACGCCCTCATCATCCCCGGCGGCGAGAGCACCACCATGGCCATCGTCGCCGCCCGCCTGGGCCTGCTGGAGCCCCTGCGCGAGTTTGTCAAGTGCGTACCCGCTTCCTTACCTAATCCCTCATCCCTGATCAAGAAGAACTATGAACACTAACAAACATTATCGTGACAGACTCCAACGTAAACCAACCTGGGGCACCTGCGCCGGCCTGGTCCTGCTCGCCTCCCGCGCCAGCGCCACAAAACAGGGCGGCCAAGAACTCATTGGCGGCCTGGACGTGGGCGTGCAGCGCAACCGGTACGGGACACAGCTGCAGAGTTTTGTCGCGCCGCTGTCTCTCTCGTTTCTTTCCGGGGAACAGACAAAGAAGGAAGAGGTGGAAGGGGACGGGGAGCCCTTCCGGGCGGTGTTTATCCGGGCGCCGGTTGTTGAGGAGGTTGATGTGGGTGTTACCGATGAGGGGAAGAAAAAGGCGCCGGTCGAGGTGTTGGGGTGGTATCGCGGCAAGGATGGTCAGGGGGACGAGGCGGGGGATATCGTGGCTGTGAGGCAGGGGAATGTGTTTGGGACGAGTTTCCACCCGGAGCTGACGGATGATGTGAGGATACATGTGTGGTGGTTGCGGCAGGTTGTGGATTCGCTCAGGCATGGGGATTTAGTGGTTGGTGCTTGATGAGCGTGTTGGTTGGGTGTTAGCGTTTAGATGGTTTCTGGATAGACTATTATCTCCACGGTCGAGGTTCAAGAAGGCACCCCTGGGCTTTGGATCAAATTGCAAGGTGAGGAAAGTGATGTTTGAGCTGCTTGAGTTGCCTATGTGGTATCTTCCATCTATGTGATCCTATATAAGGCTTGCTGTACAATGGTATTAGGGAACCCAACATGTCTAGGCACCGTGTGCCACAGACTCCCACCTAAGCTTCAACGCTAGGGAACCAGTGGCTATCTAGCCTAGGCTAAAAAATAAGCCCGCCTACCTGTGATATTAGAGACCTGTCCTCTTAAGGCCTGCCCTTGCGGCCAGTGCTCGTAGGCAGCGCGGCTAGGCATGGCGGTTGGGATATTCTTTCACCGAAAGTCCCAGGTCTAGCCCATCCTTGCTGCTAACACACCCTGCCGAGATTAATATTCGATGCATCTGCTCAAAACCTTTCATGTTTGAGCAGGTGGCCGAAGGATCAAATGGAGATGCAAATCCTACACCCATCTCACCCATCCCCTCCCACCTCCTTCTCCCCCTCTCTCTCACCCTCCATCTCCTCCAACAACCCCCTCACCGTATTCATCTTGACCGGCTTGGTCAAGAACAAGTCACACCCGCTCGCCATGGCTTCGTTCCGGCTCACGTCGTTGCTCAGCCCCGTCAGCGCGACCAGCCTGCAACTGCTAGCCCCGGCGTCGATCTCGAGCTGCCGTATGTTCCTCGTCGCCTCGAACCCGTTCATGACGGGCATACTGATGTCCATAAACACCAGACCGAACCGTTGCTGGCCCGGTTCCAGCGACTTCTTGTACAGGTTTACCGCCTCGAGGCCGTTGGCGGCCGTGGCGAAGGTGTGGTTCAGCTTGCGGACTACGAGCACGAGGAGTTTGATGTTGATCGGGTTGTCGTCGACGAGGAGGAGGTGGCATTTGTTTGCCGGTTTTGGCCGCGAGGGAGCTGGCATCGGCGTCGGCTCGGGAGCCTTCTTTGGCTCCTCTGCCTTGGGTGTGGGGAGGTTCTGTGACGGCTGATCGAGTAAAGGTCGCGACGGCAAGGCTAAGCGGGGTAATGGCTCCCGCGTATTGTCCAATTTATCGGATAGCGAAGGCGCGGATATGGGCGCGGTGAGCGCTGTCTCGGCACTCTGAACAGCAAGCTGACTCTGCGCGGCGATTTCCTTGAACTCGCCTTTTAGCACCGAAGAGAACACCGAGACAAGCTTTTTCGGACCGATAGGATGGTGCAGGTGGATGGGGTGGCGCTTCGTGGCTTCTCTCTTCAAGCACGATGGAGGTCCCGACCCTGAGCAGAGAAGAACCAATGGTGCGGCCTGTGGATGCGTTGTCGGGAGTACGGTTGCAGAATCCTTCTTTGCTGCGACACTCGCGTCCAGGATGTAAATGTCTGCCTCCGGAGTTGGGCAGCTCTTCGTTCCTAACAACACCTTCATTCCGAGCGCGTCCCCGGCGTTGACTTTGATGGCTCGCTCAACAAATGTCGACCAAGTGCGCATCTCCTTGGTAACCTCTAGGCTCGTGGCGGCCATGACCGCGTATGCATCAGGGGTAATGAGGCACACCGTCCGTCCGCTGAGCTCGCTGCGATGCTCGTCGAAGGGGTGCCGGGGTTGTTCACCGATAGGCTGAAGGTTGTCTGGCGTATCTTTGCTGAGAGGAACGAGAACCTCGACAAAAGTGCCGACGGACACGGAACTTTTGACGTCGATGACGCCACCGAGGTCGCTGACGAGCTGCTGTACAATGCTCAACCCCAAGCCCATGCCGGGCGAGTGAGCGTTCTCTTGTGAGAAGGGCGTGAAAAGGTGGTATTTGAGGTAGTCGGAGCTCATGCCCAAACCGGTATCCGCTACCGTCAGTGATATGTGCTCGGACGAATTCCCCGTCTTGTCCGTTTTCTGGATGACCTTAAGCCCTACGTCGATGCGCCCGGTGAGGGTGTATTTTAAAGCGTTGCCGAAAATATTCATGACGATGCGCTTCCACGCGCCGACGTTCAGCGGTAGCTGCCAGCCGTCCTTTCCTGCGATGTTGATGGTAACGAGCAAGGGGTGGTCCGGCGGGCCCTGTGCAGTGTTGGCGATCCCTTCAGGGCGCCTTGACTTTCCCTGCGTCGCTGTTGGCATCTGGAATGCATTCCCCGCAACGTGCCCGACCCTGACAGCTTCCACGACATCTTGAACCAGCTCCCCCAAGTCGGCGACCTTTAGCTCGGTAATGGGTGTGCTGGCAGGCCGGTCCCGGCCGGCATGTGTCACGATGGCATGATCCAGCAGGTTGTTGAAGGTATCGAGCAAAGTGGTCGCGCACGAGTCGAGCATATCCAACGTGGGTAACAGCGATTTATTCGGCATATTCTCGCGCAGCAGTTCGCTGCTCGCCATGATCCCATGGAGCGGGCTCCGCAGCTCGTGGCTGATGGACGAGACAAAGTCCGACTTGGCGCGATCCGCAGCTAGTGCCTCTAGGCGTGAGACCTCGGCCATGACAGAGTTTCCAAACGCTGACACTAGGCCAATGTCGGTAACCTCGATCGCGCGCGTCGGATCCTCGACCCAGCCCAGCATCGCGGCGTACCAACACTCTCGTTGGAAGTGCCAGAGTGGGAGGAAGATGACGTACTTGGCCGAGGGCAGGACGCGGAAGAGGGCGGCGATGTGCTTCCTAAGATGAAGGCTCTCTCGGTCAGCTTCTGGGTGGGACTGAAACGGTTTCCCGATCCCGTAGCTATCATCGATAGGCCCAAACTCATCGGCGGTGAATACGTGGCCCTGTGGGTATGCTCGAATGAACCTCTGGAGGGATACTTCTGGAAGACGAATTGGGAACAAGTTTGTGGTGACCTCTCCGGCAGGACCGGTCGAAGACTTGACGATCGGCACGCAAAACGGTCCTTCGACCTCGTCGCGTGACGGTTCTGAATCGGAGGCTGGCTGGTCCGGCCTGTCGACATATGAGCTCGGCACGGCATCGAGGAACATGAGGCCGTCCATGTCCATGGACCGTCGAATGGTGGCGGCGGCTCGGAAGAAGGCCCTTTTGATGTTTGCTGAGCTGATGAAACTACCACTGTGTAGCTCCTCGGCATCTGGCTCTGAAGTCGATGGGAGCGAAATGGAAGCATTGGCAGCCGCGTTTGCTTGCGCGTTCGCATCCGCGATTGCGGACATTAGTTGCTGCTCCATAGGGTTACCGCCGGCTTCATCTCGCGGAGTGGTCGGCGGTGTTTCGGACCCATCCTGCCTGGGTGACGAGAGTGTCGGGGTGCATTGAGCGGATTGTGGCGTTTCGATGGACGACGACGAGGGGTGGTTTTGGGGCAGAGGTCGGCTTGAACTACCAGACGAGCGTGTGTCGACGGATTCGTTGTCCTCACGCGGGCCGCTCGAATGGACCGATCCCGCAATATCTGCATGCTGCTCGACGACAGAGGGGATTCTGCCGCGGGACACTGATGCCGTATCTGACCGACACCGAGTATTGACGACATGAGATGGGTGTTGGGCGGGCGGCTCGTGTCTGATAAACCCGCTGAGCCCTTGGATGAGCTGCTCGGAGCGATCCCGGCTTTGCCTTATCCTCACGTTCTCGAGGTGGGCCATGATGGCGGAGGCGATCTCATTCATGATCTCGACTGTCTCGTCGTTATCGAAGTCGTTCTTGTGGCTGTCGACGACACAGTAGCTACCGAGAAGGTAACCCAGTGGCGAGACCAGCGGCACTTCCAGATAGGATCGGAAGTACGGGTACCCTACCACGTAGGGCCTGTCCTTGTAGTCGGGGTGCGTCGTGAAGTCGTTGATGATGTAGCGAGTCCGGTTGGAGATGACGTCCGGGCCCGTCCGAACCCACTCGCCCGTCTCGTCCATAAAGGCCTTCATGGTAGCTGGACAGACGCCGTCGCAGTTGTTCAGCTTACAGACGCCAATGGCGACGGTATCGCCGGGGTCCGACTTGATCCGCCGGAACGAGTGCGATCGCGTGATCTCGGTGACGACATATTGGTACTGGCGGTCGATCAGGGAGACGAAGGCGCGGTCGCAGTTCAGTCGGAGGGCTCCGAGTTGCGTGAGGGCGTTGAGTGTAGGGTCGGAGTTGAGGATCGGCGTCTCCTGGAAAGCAACGGGCATCCCCGGGGGAAATGAGGCGGCAGAGAGGTAACTAGATGGGTGAGACGCGGTTAGCAAGTGGCCGAAGGTGGCCCTGGCGGAGGATGGGAAGGTCGCGTACGCTGCGATTTCGCGCTGCCTTGCGCGCTCTGAGCTCTCTACCCCGACATGGTTGAAGGGGTCCTCGACGCAGCAGCCGTTGGCGGCGAACATGCTGGCGATGGGTTTGAGCAAGCGTCAGTGACGGTTGCGTGCGGTTGGAGCTCGATGCTGTGGAACTGGCGCATGGTGGAATTCTCGTTTCAGAGAAACCTGTGGAACCAAGCCGGCGACTTGAAGCACAATTGCAGACGGAGAGAAGGCCGAGAGAGTTGTTCGAGATTGGATTTCATTTTGCGGGGCCCCTGGGGCGACCATTTGACGCCACCATGCCAAGTTTCTAGCACTCCGCCTCAAGTCTTCAAGTTTCCTTGATGGCCAGCCTCTGCCGCGTTTCTTGCGACCCCGTTCTTTTTCTTCAGCCAATCCAGACACACAACTGGGGCCCCATTATAAGGATCCGACGGCAGAAGCCGTAGGTTACCGGAATGAGAGGATCGCGTCAGGGGACCACCCGGTGCCCGCTAAACAGGTACGTGGGTGGGTTGCCGGTTCCAAACCATCGCGAACGCAAAACGGCGTTGTTGTTTCGTTGAAGGCGGGGAGTTCGGATAAAGCGGGGTGTAGCGGAAAAGGAACAGCATCTTATCCAATCAGCGCTGAAGTCCGACCTCAGGGCGGGTTGCAAGCTTAGGCCATCCATGCCTCTGGATCTCTTAGAGTGGAGCCCCCGGTCCAAACTCTCCGGCCGCCAGGAACACCAAGAACCTGGGTAAATCGACGGGGATCGAGAACCCACAAGACTTTTGTTCTTCGTACAGAGTACAAATAGCGACTCCGATACACCTCTTCTAGGCATCTTTTTTGCACGCCCGACGGCCCATCTCGACGCTCCCATGTTGTAAACATTCCCAATTTTATTTTCGCCGTTTCTTTCCTTTTTCTTTTCTTTGTCTTCCATTTTCGAGAAACTGACCCGCCAGCATCACAGCAACTTGCAGAGGCAGGGATTACCCAGTCTGATGTTTAAGCCGAGACTCGAGTCACAGATCACAATGAAATATATCTCCAAATATCAGAAAAAATACTATACACAATAGCATGCCAAATTACACTCTTGCGCCACCGCCATCATCATCCTCGCCAGCAATCTCATCGCCAGAGTCCAAGTCATGGATTATAGGTCGACGGCGAGCCTGGGCAACCCTCCGCGGCTGACCGCTCCCCCGACTTGGCCCTGCCGAAGAACGAGAAGAAGCAATATCCAGGTTGATCTGACCCATCCTCTCAGCCAAATCCTCCGCATCACCGCTCTCCGCCCTCACCGACGCCACCGAACTGCCTCCCTTCGCCGTACTCCACAACGGATCCGACGGCGTATCCCTCGAATCGTGTTTCCTCCTCGTATACGACCTCTCATTGATAGCCCGCACCGTCTCCCCCCTCACATCCTTGATCACAGCCTCCAGAATTGCATCCCGCTCCTCCAGCGCCTCCTCCCCGTCGCTCGGCGACACGCTCGGCGGGCGCCAGTTGTAGTATAGGTTGCCGTGGGACGGGCGACACTGCACGCCCGAGGGGTGCGCGGCAAAGTAGAAGCTGCAGAGCAAACAGGTCGGCTTGCTGGTGCCGATGTAGCCGCCGAAATCGGCTTCGTTGAAGAAGCGGAGCGGGTCGTCGCCCTCGGCGTCGGCGGCGGCTTGGTCGTGGAGAACCGAGTCAAGGAGGGCGACTTCGGCGTGGACGATGGGCTGGAACTTTGTGTGATGCACGCGCTCTTTGATACGGGCGTCTAGGCCGTGCTCTTGCAGGCGGGGGGCGTTGCTTCGGTAGGCTGCCATGGTATCTTTGCGGCCCATGCGGTCGATGATGCCTTTAGCGTTGCGCCGGATGTCGGGGGGGTCGATGTTGGGAGTGCTCGAGGGGATGTAGGTGACTTCAAAATCGACAAAGAGGCGCGGCCAGAGGTCGAGGGCTGAGATCAAGACCTTGACGGCAATGAAGTAGGAGAGGAGGCGGCCGAGCGCGTGGCGGACCTCACTCCATGGGCTGTCTTCGGTGGGGTTGTCTCCCC
Organism: Trichocladium uniseriatum; assembly: GCA_017139535.1. NCBI lineage: Eukaryota > Fungi > Ascomycota > Sordariomycetes > Sordariales > Chaetomiaceae > Trichocladium > Trichocladium uniseriatum. The sequence goes on along the minus strand of WOUO01000025.1, from coordinate 101,001 downwards.
GAGACTTTTTCTTCATGTACCCCTCCAGCGAGGGCTGATAGTGGGAGTCGATTGTCTCGAGGAGAGCTTTGGCATGGCCGGCGACTGTACAAATGTAAGTGCTCTTTCCAAAGGCCCTCGTTTGTGGATTACTTACAGTCATCGTTGTTATCTGAACCGGCATTTCGTGCTGCCTCAATGTGTGGCTGGAGACTGCTTAGCGCTTGGGAAACAGATTTTCCTGATTCACCAAGTGTTAGCCTCCAGGCAAAGTGGACGCGGACAAGTCTAGCTTACCCTGCGCTGTTCCGTCCTCAGATGAAGATTCGACGCAAAAGGCCAACTGGCCGTTCTCGTCACACAGAGCTTCCATGTACGCCTCGATTCTTGGACGGTTAAAAGCCAAGATTCGCAGCAGGATGCGGGAGAATACTCCGGCCATGAAGTCCTTGTTCCCGGTCTGCTCGTCAGTGACAGCACCGAGGGTGTTGAGAATGTCAGTGACATAGTCTCTGACTGTGTCCAATTCATTTCGGTCGCGTTGGTTGCATGTAAAGCGGTACTCGATGGTGCCAGGGTCGAGAACAACAAAGGCCGTGACGGATTTCCCAAACCGCTCCTTCGGCTGATTGTCGCAGATCTGACTGAGCTTGTTGAGAAAGCAAAAGTAAATTTGCTTAGGGGACTTGCCGGCCGCCGCCTCCAAGTCGGCTTCTCTGATGCTGTTGTCCTTGCGGTAGACGGATCTGAGCGCGTCAAGCAAGATGACAGGCTCATACAACCGTTTCCGCCGGCTAGGCGTCAGGGGTACGTCTTCGGCCATGTCTGACATGTTGGCAACTGTCGTGGTTGATGATGGAGGGCAGGAGGCAAACTAATCCGAGAGCAAGGAAGCTTCAAAGAGGGGGTGGCAGTTGCAAAAAGTAGAACTCGGCCAAAGCATTTCTGGGAGCTCTGAACTGTTCTTATCAATGCCGGTACTCAAGCATGGCGGCCGGAATAGGGGCCGACACCACAGCACAGCCTTCTGATGTGTCGTTTCCGTCCAACGAGGCCGTTTCTATGCGCCTCAAGGTTGTGCTGGCAGAGCATGATCTGAGGGCCATACAACGCCGCCAGGTCGCTGCATCGAGAACGGTCGTGTTCGTCGCCAAGGCAGTTCCAGATGGAAAACCGAAAGACAACCAACAGGAAAGGCTTTCCAGAGCTGCCCAACACACACTTCTCGGCCAAGAATGGAGCCTGGCAGACTGCCCTCACATCCGCCCGGCCTTGGTTGGCCGGTTTCAACGGAACCAGCCAATGGAACCTGGTCGTTGGTCGAGCTGCATTTGCATGGCGGGCCTCATGGGGGGGCTCATCGGGGGCCTCACGGACCCACTTTGAAAAACGTATGGCTCCAACTTGGGCGAGGGGAACACTTTCGGCGAGCCTGAAACTGGCTTAGAGTATTTGACTGCCAAATTGCCGCTGTGACTTGATTCAGCGTGCCGCTTGAGCGCGTCCCCACCCTCGCCGTGCTACGACACCAGCCGCCGTGAGACAGCACAGATCGGTCCACCACATCTCCTCACCTGTCACCGCGTTCTCCGGAAGAGGTAATCACGACTTCAGCTGAAACAGATCCTCCTTCGCTCGTTTGGTTTGGGCTCTATTCCCAGGGGTATTGACGCGGGATGGAGGAGTGGGTGTCTGCGGCCCTGTAAGTCCGATGATCGATCTGAGGCCGGATGGCGGTTGCCACGTTCTCGGATCTCGCCAGATGAGGAAGCTTACCGGGGGTTGGCAAACTTAGACAAGGCCCGGGTGACCAGTGGATGGATCGAGCAGATGTGGACAGCGCCGGAATGGGCATTGATGAGTACTTATACGGCGTTGAATTCGCACCGCCAAGAATCCCGGCAGATGCAACACAAGCAGGGGGCGTGGGAATTAATCTTCCCACCGGAGATGGATTCTGGGAGTTTGGGGATGGAACGGTGCAGCCACAGGACCTGGAGACTTGCCCTATCACGCCAGAGACGGGCTACTTTGACCCCGGCCTGCTGTCCGCCGGTCCCGCTACGGTTTCTCTGGCCGGCAACTACCACGAAGCGGCTGGATTCTCACCTTCTTTCGCACACCCCGCCGTTCCGCCTGAGGCCCTCAGTGCTTACGACGGCGCTCCTGGTGGTACTCCAATCCATGGTACTTTTATGTCTTCAGTGGCTTCCCCCACGGTTAGCCACGTCCTGAGCGAGTAGTGGCTCGGAGATGTGGAAAGCACCATGGCTTGTAGTCCATCGAGCGGCAGTAGCACCGACTTGGAACAAGAGCCTTCTCTTTGTGACGAATTTTCCAGCTTCATGATTCTGCAACCCACGGGTGGCGTTGGCACCACCCAGTCTCCCTCCTCTTTCGGCCAGTCTTCGCCCGAGTCCTTCGTTTCCAGCCTCGACAATGTGATTCCGTTCCTTTCGACTCCCACACAGTTCATCCACGATATCCCCCTCGACACTTTCCCCATGACGCCCGCAACAAACCCCACTCCCCCCCAGTCCCCGCCGAACGACAACAGAACCAGCCAGTCCTCAGACTCCATCCGCGGCGACTACCAGTGCAACCGCCCCGGATGCAAGAACCGGCAAACTTTCAACCTCCCATGCGAACTCCGGTAAGCCGTCCACCACCCCCCCTCCTTCCCACCGTCACCAACCAACAAAACGAACGTCTCCCGGATACGTTGATACCAAAACTAACCACATTTTCCCTCACATCGTAGAAAACACCTGAAATCCCACGACAAGCCCCTCGAATGCAAATTCTGCCCGTACCGGACAGCCCAGCCGCGTGACCGACGCCGACACTACCGCACCAAGCACGCCGACCAGCCCTGGGTGCAGGGCAACGCCAAGATCTGGGAGGATCTAGTGCCGTGTCCGGAGTGCAAGAAAATGCAGCGCAAGGACAATTTGGCACGGCATCGGGAGCTTGTACATAAGGTGATGAGGCGGAAACGGGAGAAGGGGAAGGGGAAGGGTCGGCGGCGGGGGGCATGATCCGAGGGAGTTGGGTTTTGGGGTTTTCTTGTTTCCTTCTCTGGTCGGGGTTGGCTTTACTCGGCCTCACGATGTCATGACGTTTTTTGGGTTCGGTCCGCGGGCATGGTGCCGTTCCGGTCGTTTCCCTGGCTTTTGTATTTGCGTCGTCTGGCTTACGGTTTCCTTGATTCTCTCGTTTCCTGATAGGGGTGTATTGACAAGTTTGGACATCGACGTCTTGACTCTCCCAACGGAACGCAAGGTGAATACTAAGCAGACCGTGATGAAACACTATTTTACCCACCCACCAACCTCTTCCTGGCCGTCACAAGCCACACTTGTTTTCAGATACAGAACAGTCTACAGTAAACCATCCAACACCCGAGAAGACCCCTACAAAGTCAACACCCTAGGCTGCGCAAGAAAAGGAAGGTATTGTTAATGGCCCGCCCGCTAGTGTTATGACAAAACGCTGTGATTACAATGATCGCCATCATCACCCTTGACGCCTGTGTATTAATGTATCTCCCGAACCCCGTAATATCCGTTTCCTCATCATAAACCCTCCCTCATGCAAGATAGTGTCCCTCACTTCCGTTCTGTGAATTATCTCAACACACCAGCTAGGAAGAACACCGCTCTATACGGTCCACCCTACATCTCCTCATCCTCATCATCCGACTCCATATCCGGATCCGGCACCTGCATGTCCGGCGGCAGCTGGGGCATGCGCTCGACCGGCTGGGGCGGCGGCGGCGGTGGCAGATGGGTCTGCGGGATCAACGTATAGGTAGCGTCCGCCGGCAGACCTTGCGCCGCCAGCGCAGCGGCCGCCTTACGGTCCTCCTCGCGCTTGATCTTGGCCAGCATGTTGCGCACGTCGCTCTTCTTGACATACTGGTACTTGTCGCCAAACGAGATGCGGATGCCAATGGTCAGCTGGCGCAGGTCGCACTGGGCCTCGCGGTGCATGATCATCAGCCAGCGCATGCCGTCGGCCTCGATCTTGCGGAACTGGGCGGGCGCGTTGGCCCCCGGACCGCCGGTGAAGGGTTCGTGGTTGTGCTCGGCGCACTGCACCACGATGTGCCACTTGTCGTTGTAGGGCCAGGCCTTGGACTGGATCGCCTTCATGCGCATTGGGCAGCCCGTCTTGGACGAGCGCGTGTTACGCAGCCCTTTGCTGTGGGAGGCGTAGCTCTTGCCGCCCTTGGCGCAGCACAGGTTGTAGCGCCGGTATTGGCCCTCGGTGTCACGGTTGAGCGAGGATACGATGACCACGGCGTAGCCCTGCGACTTGGCAAAGGACTTGGTGTCCGAGAGAAGGGCGTCAAAGGTTGGGTAGAGCCTGTCCTGAGGTGGGGGGAGAAGTGCCATCTGGAAGTTAGGGCGCTGCTGTGGTTGTTGCTGCTGCTGTTGCGGCTGCTGCTGTTGCTGTGGCTGTGGTTGCTGAGCTTGTTGTATGACCTGGAATTGTTGCTGTTGTTGCGGCTGCTGCTGTTGTTGCATTGGCTGTTGCATCTGCTGCATTTGTGGTTGTTGCATCTGAGGTTGTTGCATCTGAGGTTGTTGCATCTGAGGTTGTTGCATCTGAGGTTGCTGCATCTGAGATTGTTGTTGCTGCTGCATTTGCGGTTGATGTTGTTGCTGGACCTGCTGGGAGATTTGTTGAGGTTGTTGCAGGGGCGGGAGTAGCTGTTGCACATGTTGCATCTGCTGCATTTGCTGCAGATGGTGCATTTGAGCCCGATTGTTTCCCTGTACCATCTTGTCTTCTTAACAGCCCCGAACTCGGCCGCCGGTCGTGGTATCAAGATGGTCGAGGTGAAGGGACAGTGTGGTGAGGAGTGAGGTTCGAAATTGTTCAGAGTTGGATATTTGACGCGTCAAATTGTGTCTTGTGCACGTGGTAGATTGGCTATCGGGACTTTTAGCGCGGGATATTTTACTCAGCGCCAACTGTTGCCAGGTGCTTCAGCTCTGCGACGACTCGTCCGATTCCAACGACTTGCAAATTGACAGATGCACAACTTTAACTTGACAAAATCGCGACAAAATGTATTTCACCCATTGCTTCAGCTCCTCGTCCAAAGCCTCCCGATTTTTATCGCGACCATTGCTGACATATCAAGATGTTATGCGAACTCCATTCGCCAACAGTCGTGACTCGTCAGTCATGACGGCGACTGAACAGCGATCAAGTTATCCTAGGAAGCTCGAATCAAGCGAGTATGGGATCGTGTCTCTTTCGAGATTCAAACTAATATATACGCATTAAAGATAGTGATTATACGCATTCCGCGATGCAACGACACACCTTAAACACCACTTCACGATTTAGTACGTCTGCGTCGAACCTTAGTGGGTTCAACCAGTTGAACCCTCCAACCTCATCCGCGCCCCGGCATCCCCTTCGATAGCATGCACCTCACCGACTCTCAAATCACCCCCATTCGCCTCACCTATCCCCTACTCTTACTCAAATCAACCCCTCCCCCCTTCCTGCCCACCCCCTCCCCTCCTCAAAACCGCCCCAAAGTCAAAGGCCACATCATGCTCGCTCTCAAAGTCCATCTTGGCCTTTTCCTGCGGCGTCGTCCGCCCGTTACCACCCTCAACATCGTCCATCGAGGGCGACCTGCGCATCCGCCGCTTCCAAAACAGCCACGTGCCGATTATGGCAAGCGTGACGGTGCCGCCGCCCACGCCGGCGGCGATGCCTATTTTAGTCGGGGTGGAGAGGCCGTTGGTGTCGGCGGATGGGTTGGAGGGGCCGGCGGGGGAGGTTTCTTGGGTAGTGGTCAGGTCTGGGTTTGAGTCGTCGGAGACCGTGGGGTTGGCGAAAGGGTTTGTGTTTCTGTTTGGTTCAGACGAGTCGTCTTTGAGGTCGTTGAGGGCAGCACCGTTGACGGCGGTTGGGGAGGGGGGGACGAAGGTGGAGAGGAAGGTTGAGCCGCTTGCGGTGAAGAGGGCCGTGGTCGGGGACTGGGTCTCTTGTGGGAGAGGGAGCAGTGCGCGAGTGGTGGAGGTGCCGGGCTCGGATGTGGCGGTGTCGGGCTGGTCGGTAGAGGATGCTGCCGGGGCCTGAGACGAAGCGGGAACATCCGAGTCTGAGGATGCTGGTGCTGGGGATTCACTGGCAGCCGGCGAAGAGGAACCTGACTGTGCAGGTTTAGTTGTTGCCTCCGGCGCAGCTGCCGATGTGGTTGCTGGCTGCTGCTGTTGCGCCTCGGACCGTGGCTGGCTGGAGGTTGGGACCGGAACGGGTGGAGCCTGCTCGGTCTCGGTGGTCGGTTGGGTGGTCGGCTGTTCCGGCGCAGATGTCTCCACAGACTCCACCGACGTCGGTGCCGGATCGGGCCTTGGCTCCGGAGAAGATGTAGCCGGCGGCTCCTGGTCTTCAACCGACGTAGCGGGTGAGTCCTGGTCTTCAGCCGACGTAGCCGGCGACTCCTGATCTTCAACCGAGGTAGTAGGCGCCGCCGCTTTGTTATCTCCCACTGGCAGCACCCCGGTTGGTCCAACGACGGGGTCCAGCACGGGGTCGAGTATCCCGTTGCCCGGCAGCCCGTCTAAAATCCCCGTCAACGGCGAGGCCGTCTCCGCTGCGCCTTGTTCCTCGACAGCTGAGCTGCTCGCCTCTCGTCCCCTTCCCAACACATCGTCCAAGTTTGGCAGCTGGGCCACGGCCAGCGCGGCTTGCAGCCAGAAAAGGCGGACGACCAGCATCGCGAAAGAACAAAAAAATTAGGAATAAGAAGAAAAGAAATAAACAAAGAGGCTATTGCCAAGTCAAAGATAACTTAACCTTAAATCATTTTGGTTTCGATGGAAGGAGAAAAAGAGGGAAAACCTCCGAACGGGATATTTCAAAGAAGAACGATTCCAATGATCGCCAATGCATTTCCGGCGGCTAGAGGAATCCCGGGGTCGGCGTGGTCCAGTTTTTTTCCGGGACGTTGACAGTTTCATGCTGTTGAGAAACAAGGGGCAACCTGTTCGGCTCGAGCGCTCGGGCAGAGGATCGCCGCCGAAAGGGGTAATGCAGGGGTCTCAAACGTGCAACACCAGGCCCCTGGAACCCGCAAAGCAACAACCCGACAGCGTCTGATGTTTACAAGAGTTGTGCGCCAATCGTTGGAAACCGGAGTCAATGGTTCCTCGGTTGCCTGTAGAGTTGTACCCCTGTCATGACTCAAGCGCGAACTTCGGATACTCTGCGAAGTCTGCTTGTTCCCCTCGTCAGTGGTCGCCCTCGTGGCGCCGCGAAAAGCGCCGCAAACGACTTGAAACCAGCCACAAGTCTCATAGCCTCCTAAGACCAAGACATAAACGCCACCAAGCGTCACCAAGTAACTACCCCGTAGTGTATATCGCGAATGCTCCATGGAATTAAGTCTAGAACCTGTCAAGGGGGAGGCCAAGGACCCTAACCCTTGCGCAGATCAAGAGGGAACGAGACAACTCAGAGCCTGGGCCGGAACTGGTCTTGGAAACAGACAGCGCAAGAGACTAGACATCAAGATTGCCCATTGATTGAGAACCAACAGTTACTATTGCCGACTCCAAGATGGGTACACCCAGCTAGTCCTAAGGTTCAGCCGGGAAGAAGCACGGATGCCTCATTCATCATTCAGTACTGTTACCAAAACATTTCAAGATCCATATCCACCTCCGTCTCCCCCGGATACTCCTCCATAACCTCCCTCAAAACATCCACCCACCACGGCTGACTCCGAGAACCAAACAGCGCCTTCCTATACTCCCACCAAGCCGGCCAAAACCCGGCCATTTCCCAATCCAAAATCCCCTCCACACGTCCCGTTTCAGGATCAACAAGAACATTTTCCCACGACAGATCGGCATGCGCAAACCGTATATCATGCCCATCCGATAACCTCGCCCGATACTTAGCCGCCCACTCTGGCCTGGGACACTCCTTCAAAGGCGCAACCAAATAATCATGGAATGCGCCGATGGTAGGTAACGGTCCACAAGTGCGTCGGTTATCCAGTCGGTGGTCGTACGCCGGGCCTCCGGAGCAGGAGCCAATCCACCCAGTGCCGTCTGGGCAAAGCTGATGCAGTTGTTCCAGGTAGGACCGGAGTTGTTTGGTTGTTTCGGTGCGTGCGTCGCCGCTCATGTTGGGCCAGGCAATGCCTAGTTCTAGGCCTGGAAGTCGTTCCATCAACATGGAAGCTTGTGATGTCTCCTGTTCGGTGTCGGTGTCGGAGTGGACCTCGATGATGGCGGGGATGGGGATCGAAGTATGGCAGCGGACATATTCCATCGCTTCTAGTTCTCGTTGGATTCGCCACGATGTTCCCCGCTTGCGAACCGTGTTGGGACCTTCGAAAGTAAGCCGGCCAGGGGGTCGTAATGTGCTAGGGGCTTGAAAGGGTGCACTTGGTCCGTTCATTTTTTGTTGCGAATTGTCTGGGATGTTTATTTAATGGTCTCATGTGGGCAGAAGAGGGTTGAGCGATCGCAGGCGGGATGATGAGCGGTGAAATAGACGAGAACTGACAAGAGTCGACGCTCTAGGCAACCACAGCAGAGCACAGCCAGCTCACCGGAACCAACCAATAATCCCACCTTTTCCACAACACAGCACACTCAACTCTCATAGTACTGATTGCCAATCATTTCATTCTACAGGATGAATCATATCCAACTCTCAGACCGCCGTCACCAACCATCCTGGTAATCCTGGTAATACCTTCCCTCATCGTCATAATCATAGCTTGGCATCTGGCGCACAGCAACCCTCGGCTGGCCATATTTATTGTATGGTGGCGGTATCGGGGAATGGCCCCGCACCGGCAGCGGCGAACGGGAACCTGACCGAGGCGGCAACGGTGACCGGGGCCTCGGGCGGGGAGAGAGCGGTGAATGCGACCGCGGCAAAGGCGAACGCGAGTGATGCGACCGCGGCAGAGGCGAACAGGACCGGGGCAAAGGCGAATATGACCGCGGCAGCGGCGAATGTGATCGGTACAGACGGTCCTCAACCTCGCGGCTCGAGATCTCGGTCGGGTCAAAGTCACACTCGCACAGCGTCACCAGCCTCGACGGATCCTCGACGAACACCCGCAGCTGCTTCAGCCTGCGCGTGCTCATGGCCGGGTTAGTTAGGAGAACTTTGACGATGGGCGCAAGCGACCCGTCGTTGACAATATCGCGCAGGCAGTCCATGACAATGCTGAGATCGCGAAACAGCCGGTCGACATTGAAGCAGGAAATGGAGTCGACGATGCAGTGGATGGTCATGTCGGGGGGGAATTGGTAAAGCAGCGAGTGCAGCGTAGTGCACAGGCTGGGCAGGTCGTGGTTCTCGAGGTCGGCTAGGTAGTCGCGGTGATTGATAAAGTCGAGATTCCAGCCAGTCATATCGCGGTCCATGGCCACGAGGTTCATCAGAAGCTGCATGATGAGCGAGCGGACGAGCCCGTTGGGGCCGTACCAGGGATCGCGCGGCCGGGTGTGCAGGCCGCAGAAGAAGTGCGCCACCAGGTCGTCCGGGTGGACTTCTACTAGGCTGGTGATGAATGTGGCGCAGAAAGCCGAGATAACGGAGAGGTTGTCAAGAGCTGCGTCTTCGATGTTGGCGTCTACGAGAAGCAGGCTCGGGTGGCGGCTGCTGAGCCAGTTAATGAACTGGCGTTGTCTGAGGAGTGACTGGACCTGGCCCTGCGAAGACAGCGAATACGTGTCTTGTTCGGCGAGGGCATGACCTAGATCCTCGGTGGGATGGTGGAACATGCGTGCTAGGTCGGGTGGCTGGTACATGTAGTCGACGGTGTAAGGAGCGACTTTCTGGGCGAGGATTTCGCAAAAGCGATCGAGGCTGACCACCGCTTTTGGGGTGTTGTGGACCTGCTCCTTTAGCGCTTCCACTTGAGCTCTCATGTCTGTGAGACAATATTAGTAAAGATGTGACCCACAAGTGAGGTGATGGCGCCACTCACTCTCGCGATCAAGAAGAAGGTTCAGAAGCAGCGATCTCGTATGCCGTTGGCTCTCTTGCAGGGCCATCTCCCGTTTCCTAATCATGGCTTCTTTCTCAGAGAGCTTCTTTAACTCTCCCAACTCACTGATAATCAGATTGCGGAGCTCTTGGTGCTGCTGCCCACGTTCCTGGTTCTCCTCTTCCCAGACGGCTGCTTGTTTGTCCATCTTCTGGTTCATCTGGTTCACGTCGACGCTTAGGTGGGCCATGCGGTTATTGAGCTCGTTGCCAGCCGTCTCAACCGCTGTGGTGTACTTGTCGATGCCCTTTCTGATGTAGGCAACGTTTTTGGTGTTTCTGTCCATGCCGGCCCTGATGGAGGCAGCCTCCTGCGCAGCTCTGTCCATGCCTTCTCTGATGCACCCAACCTCCTTAGCGTTCTTATCGGCAGCCATTCTGTTGTATTCCGTGTTGTTTCTGGTGGCCACAACATCCTCGTGCATGAGAACCGTTCTTATACCTGTGACCCGGGACATCATTTCGGTGCCCTCTAGCGCTCGGTCTCGTGCAATCTGAAGTGCGTCGTGGAATTCCTTTGTGCGTTGTTCCAGGTTTTGGAGAATATCTTCGGTACTGGGCAACGGTTTGTCATTGCGGCGCTTGAATTTTGAGCTAACTCTGTCCCCTTGACACAAATCAGCAAGTGTTGGGCAAACGTGATCATGTCACATGTGTTTCGTTGATTGCCTACAAGTTGACTTTTCAGACACCAACAACAAGGCCAGGTCTTGGATCGAGTCGACGACGGTTTGATAGAGACGATCGACGGATTCGTTGACTTTCTGGTTTGTCCGAAAGCTCCTCCGCTCAGGATGTGCCTTGATGAGGGTGTCTCGCAGGGCGGCAAAGGCGTCGAATATCATCTTGCGCCTCTGCGACGAGGATTCGGCGAGCTGATACAATCAGCGTTAGGAAGTGGTCGAGGTAATCTAACGCGAAACAAACCTTGAACACCAGAGAAATACCGGCCTTCACCACGCCGAGCCCATACTCCTCGGGTATGAAGGCGATCCATGCTTCTGCTGTCTCCTGGCGTTGGCCCATTTTATGCCACAGCGAATGGCAAAGTCCCATCTTGGTGTTTCCATATTGCTTTTCCATTTGGCCTATCTGCTCAGAGAGGTCATCCCACGACTGATGCGTCCCTTGGATTCCTAGGACGTTGGGAATGTACACTTTCAACGCGTGTTCCAGTTGTCTTGCTGGTATTAGTAGGCCGTTTATCATCTCGGCTGATTGACATGCACACAGCACACTCACAAATACGGCCGGAAAATCTCATATTTGCGTTTATCGACATTGACTTGTGATGAACCCCCCAGGCCATGGTGAATGTCCCCGCCCTGTCCGCTGATGAAGGCGCCAGTTACCGCGACTTCATTTCTGCTAGGCGTTGTCCAGTCAAGTGCTGAGTGTTGTACCAGTTCGTCAACGTGCGCTGTGTTGGGTTCTCTGCGAGACCCCATTGTAGCGGGTGCCGGGTGCCGGGAGCCGGGAGCCGGGAGCCAAAGTGAAGTTTTGGATTCAGTTGTCATTGCGTGCGTCAGGTTTGGAGCCTCACACAAACTCGTTCAAAACCCGAAGAATAACTGGCTCACATTTTGGGGGCGGATGTCGCGCTGTCGAACCAGAAAATGGGCCTATCCTCCTCCATTTCGAGGCGAAAGAGGCAGTGTGTGCCCCCCCCGCATGAACTGAACTGGTAGCAACCAATCGATGTGAACCACTCCGGGACGCAGTCGAGCAATCAGGAATGATTGCATGAAGAAACGCGCCGCGGCCCATTCCACACGGCCAGGCCCACCCGTGGGAGCCTGAAATCGTGCCTTCGCGGCAGTCGCACTGCAGTAATAAAGCGGCGCAGCTTCTCTTTTGGTGGGTGCAGGGGTGTAGAACTTTCAGCGCAGCAACCACTTCTGGCACGGTGGCACCTGCAACCTCGAAGCCTTTGCCGAGCGGGGAACGAACGACGCTGGCCCGTCCAAGCCTTCTTTCGATGCATTTTGAGTTTGGGGCCGGAAACGAGTCTGCGTTTCCTTTTAGTTTTTCCTCTTCTTTTTCTTTTCTTTTTTTCTTTCTTTCTTAAGGTTAAGGTTTTTGTTCAGGTTCCCGCTCACGCCTTCTCGTGGTCCCTGGGCCTTTTACTCTAATTCCATACATCTCACAGCTCTTTCCCTCACTCCCGCACAGGATGGCCGTCGGCACCAACCCCCCCGTCGACACCATGGCTGTTAACCCCCCCGCCAACTCGGAGGTTCCCTCCAGCCCGGGGATTCCCGCCAATCCGGAAGCTTCACTAGGAGAGAAGAACCGCCCCGGAGACGCAGCAGACGCAACAGACACAACAGACCCAGCAAAGCTGCCAGAGGACACCACCGACTCAGTTCAGGACGATTCACTTCCCAATGGCGACTCGTTGGACCCAGCCGCACTGCCCAATCAGGAAGAAGAGTTTGTGGCAGAGGAAGAAGAATACGGGGGAGAGGAACAAGAGTACGGAGGAGAGGGGGAACCGTATTACGGAGAGGGGGAACCGTACTACGGAGAGGGGGAGGAATATGAAGACGTGGAGGAGGAGGACACCTGGGAGACCAGGCGAGAGCGTACGCCGCTGGATGTCCAGGTCACATGGCACAACTATGAGTATTTCAAGAACCGCTATTCCCCCGAAGATGGCATGGCCATCATCCAAGTCCTCCGAGGCCACCAGCACATCAATCAGGAAATCACCAAGGAGACCACTGCACGAAGCCGATCGCATAACAAGTCGCGGGCTCCCGGGCCGACCAAGTTGGTTGTCGACGCAGACGACTGCTGGATCCAGCGCATCCGGATCCAGTCCCCGCAGCTGATTTGTCTACTGTCGCGCTTGACCGGCCACCGGGACGGCTGGGCGACGGACAGGCCGCGCGTCTTTTTTCAGCCCTTCCGCATATTCTACTACTTCCTCCCGCAGATGCGCGAGTGTCTCAAGATTCTCGAGGCGAAGTGGGAGAAGAGCCAGCCATCGCCACTTGAAGAATCACTGGTCGACGACCACATCGATGAACCCGGCCAAGATCCCCATGTTCCCCAAGGCTCAGACGCAAGTTCCATGACCTCTGACGACTCGGACGGTTCCAGTGACGATGGCTTTGCTGACAATGTTGGCCCCATGGATCCCGCTGTTGCCATCACCGGGGACCTCGTGGATTCGCCTACTGCACTGAGCCACGTCCGAAAATACGTCGAATTTGTCGAGGAGCACATTGTGCCAAAGTGGGAGCTGGCCGGCGGCACCACCAAACGCAAGGTTCGCTTCAACGACCTTTGGATGTCGTTTAAGCCCGGCGAGGTCCTATACATGCCTCCGGCTTCTGACTCGGACCAGAGCTTTGGCCTGAGCAAGCAGCATGCCGCCTCCAAGAAGATGTATCAAAACTCCTGGGCGCTTTACTCCATGGTGCTCTCATCTGTCAAGGACGACATTCCCGACGACGCTGTCAGGCTCTCAAAGAGATGCTTGGACCTCCACTGCTATTACCTTGACTACGACGGCACGTCCTACATCCCGGTTCGCCACATGTTTTGCATCAAGGACTTTGAGGACGAGAGGGATATTACCAGCTTCGAAATCTATCCCATGAGATTCGTCAAGAACTCGGAGAAAATTGTGGCCAATCTGCGTCAAGAGGGCGGTTGGTTTCGAGATGCCATCGTACAGAAACACCTCTTCTACGACGGCTGGACACTTCCCTATGGCCCCACCGCAGATGCCCCCAGTTCTGACACGAAGGAAGCGCCAAATATTCCCACTGCTCCCATTGAACATGTGGAAGGCGATGTCATTATTGATTTCGTTGAAGGTTTCAAGTCGGAGCCCGCTCTTGGCCCGGGCCCGTCATCGTGGTCCCAAGGCCTTCGAGATTTCAACGACAGCGACTGGCCGATGGGAGAGGACGATATCGCCATTAAGCATTGGGAGAGGTCTCCCGATGGCAGGCTCCGATTTCTCGGCGATATCAGAGAAAAGAGTCAGAGGGGCGAGTGGTTCTGTGAGAAGATGAAGAATGATCATCTCGAGTTGAGAGCCTCGCTCAAGGCCCATAAAGCCGGAACGCTTGTCACCACACTCGAAGATGATGAGCTAGTGCTGTTGCCGCGACGGGTCGTTGCCTACGCTTTCCGGGAACGCAAGTTTGCGTTGCTCGACATCCGGTCGTTGAGGCTCCTTCCTGCTTCGGAGAGCGTCTTCAAAGATCTGAAGATTGACGATGGGCACAAGCTTATGGTCAAGTCTCTTGTCAAGGCGCACCTTAAGAAGCAAGTCGCCCAAAAGAAGCGCCCAAACATCAACCTAAACCAGGATCTAATCCGGGGTAAGGGATCCGGCTTGTTTATTCTCCTGCACGGCGTCCCGGGAGTGGGGAAGACGGCCACGGCCGAGGCCGTTGCCCAAGCCAACAAGAAGCCCCTGTTCTCCATTACGTGCGGTGACCTTGGCTTTTCGCCAAAAGAGATTGAAACCGCACTCCGAGAGATCTTCCGCCTTGCTCATCACTGGGACTGTGTCCTGCTGCTTGATGAAGCCGACATCTTTTTATCCCGACGAGAATTGGGTGACCTGAAGAGGAACGCACTCGTCTCAGGTAAGCAAACGTCCGTTTTGAATTGTGGTCACCAGCTTCTAACAACGCTAGTGTTCCTCCGTGTTCTTGAGTACTACAGCGGCATTCTTTTCCTCACAACAAACCGCGTTGGAACTCTAGACGAGGCCTTCAAATCTCGAATCCACGTCAGCCTTTACTACCCGCCCTTGACCAGAGATCAGACCCTGGCGATATTTGACGTCAACATCCGGAAGTTGCGAGAAATCGAGGAGGAACATGCCCTGGCCGACGTAGACTCAACTGAGCCTAAACGACCACCACTGTTCATCGACCGTGACTCTATCCTCCACTATGCAAGATGGCATTTTGAAGTGAACAAGTCTACGCCCCAGCAAAGGTGGAATGGCCGCCAAATTCGGAATGCGTTCCAGATCGCCTACTCGCTAGCCCATTTCGACATGCAGAAGAACTCGATAGACAGGTGGGGAGAAGACGAAGACGACGACGAACATCCCAACACGGCACCCGAGACAAGAGCACCGCCCACCTCGCTCACCCTAAATTCGGATCAATTCAACATGGTTGGCAAGACAATCAAAAAGTTTGAAGATTACCTCTACGAGGCCACCGGCACAACCGACAAGGACAGGGCGGCAATCAAGAAGACGCGAGCCGATGACTTTGACCCGCACAAGCAAGACGCCAACCAAGAATACCAGCGGCTACCCGAAAAGTACGACCCTGCGTACATTTTTCCCGACGATCGCCGACCTTCTGTCATCCAGCCCTCGCACCAGCCCTCGCACCAGCTCACGCAGGCGAAACACCGCCATCTGCCCCCGCGAAGAGACAATGGCCCTTCGCAACAACGTCCGGCGCACCAGCAGCAGGCCCCACCGCAAACTCGACTCGCAGTCCCTGGTCCACCATCGCACAGAAACACGTCGCCCCAATCCCGCACCTCCCCGGTTTTGCACCGGGGCAAGCCCCGGACCCAACCCGCCCAGACGTTCCCCCTAGGGGGGATGGGGCGGGCCGTCAACCCTCCCGCAGGCTCTGGCCAGCGCAGCGACTCAGGGTACAGCACGGGCTGGACCGCGAGCCCGGGGACGCCATGGGGGAATGGTGAGCTGGAAGAAGAGGCGGTGGAGGGAGGGTATATGGATTATGCTGGAGGCGACGGGGGTTCCCATTATGCATACGAGGATGACGGGTGTGGGGAGGACGGGGAGTTTTACGATTCGAGAGATGTGAGGGGGTACAGTGGGGAGTATGTCACTCGTTAACTTGAGGTTGGGAGCGTGGGAAGATAGGGTTGTAGTGAGGAGCAGGTGTGAGTGAGATTGGTGCCGTTTCTTGTCCTTTGGGTGGTTGACTTTGCTCAATCTCCGTCGGCCGGTAGGGGCACGTTGGTTGGACGGATGCTATCGCACTTTTGGATATTTACCACGACCTGAAGACGGCCAGCCGCCTTGGATACTAAATGCAGCTTAGATAATGGACTCATACTCACAAACTGATCTCTTTCTATCAGTGTCTCTGAGTCAATTCGTGTCCTAATTTTCTGATAATGGCTTTTAAATCCTCAGGTCTCTCTCCTCTTTTCCTTTTTCTAACCCTGCATAATCATAGCCTGAGGTTTCGGCACCCTCCTGCGCCATTTCATGACATTGACAACTTACCAACGGGTCAAGAGGCAGACTGTTTTTTCCCATTTGGCCCAGTTGCTTTCTCTGTTTGAGGAAGCACGCCGTAATAGGAACAGTTTTTATATCAAAAAAAATACTTTAGACTGGCTGTTTGAGCAAAAATGAAAAGGAAAAGGAAAGGAAAAAAATCCAAAAGAAACAAGGATGAATGCGAGTTAGTGTGAAAAATGCATGGCCTTGGACTCGGACCAAGGACTTTCATCCAGTGACTCTATGGACTTATAGAACGTTATCATTAATGCCACTGTGCCCGCCTGGCGAAATGGCGAAGAAGTGCGCAGCCCCGGAATCGAACCGAGGACTTCGCCAGAGACTCTATGGACTTATAGAACGTAATCATTAATGCCATTGTATCTGCCTGGCGACGTGTAATACCGCTACACCAGCTAGCACTCTTCGGGTGTTTGCATTGAAAATGGGGACAGCAACCTTTCTTTTTAGGTCATTGACAGAGATTTGGTCCCACGTCTTGGCCTTTTCATGTTGTCACTGGCACCGGCTCAATGAAGATCGGTATCTACAAGATAAAATAATCTATAGCTCTTCCAACATGAGCCCTTGATGTCATCCGACCGGCCCAACCGCCTTGACATACTCCACGAACCCGTTTTCAACACAGGGTACATCGCTCTCAGCGGTCTTCCTGTGATAATCAGAATCTGGTATTTCGGTTTCGATCTGTACTCTGCATACAAGGCAACTTTATGCTCTTGGTCCTCTGTTCTAGGACTCTTATTTCCGGTCAGTTTCCGCAACTGCTGGACAATTGCTGAAACGTGAGCCCCGCTCGAGTTGTGCCTCAGATGTTGTCGGCGGGTTTAGCAAAAGTGTTTCGCTTTTTTTTCTACCTCAATAAGCCGGCGCTGGGAACTGCGGGCGGCGTTGGGTTAGGAGAGGGGCCCGGTCGCTGGGCCACCTCTGGTCCCTGATCTGGTCAATAGTAATAAACATTTCAGGTAACCCAAGTTTAGCGAGGGGGCGAGAGTTGGGATTTTGGGTACAATTGTAGAACGGCGGGATGTAGAAAAAGTAACTGGAGGGATTTCTCTGCTAGGGCTCTTCAACATATCGGTAATGGGCCGTGGTCAACCTGTTCCAGGCCATATGTTTACTGTCGATCAGTGTGTCATCAGTTATAGTTCTTTCTAAATGATGTCTTGGGTGTTAGTTTAGAGGCCTGTAGTTGGCCGTTGGTGAGAGCCTAGAGAGCCGTGGTTGTATAAGTTGACCTCGCTCCAGGCGGGAGTCATATTTGGAATCGACAGACACATCACCTCCCTCGACAGCTGCTCCCGACGACGACTCCCCTATACATTTAAGTATTGTGCAGGCTACATACCTGGAAACCTTCCCTTTAGCGTTTTAATTTTCTGAGTTGCCAACATGTTTAACGGGGGCAACAACCGCCGCAATCAGCGTCCCCCGGGGGGCCAACGTCCCAATGGACCTCCGGGAGTCCAACAACGTCCCAATGGGCCTCCGGGAGTCCAGCAACGTCCCGTTGGACCTCCGGGAGTCCAACAGCGTCCCGTTGGACCCCCGGGTATGATACCCAACATGGGCCCGCCCCGTCCGGGCATGCCCCAACTTCAGCAGGCTCCAGGCGGATTCGCACCGGTCCAGCCGGGGCAGGCCCGGATTGCTCTTCAGAGGCAAAACCGTCCGCAAGGACCACCTCCTGGCCGTATGCCCAACAACGGCCGCCCTCAGGTGCAGGGCGGTCCTGCATTCAACGTCCCTCCCGTTCAGGGCCGTCCCGGGGCCGGACCGCCACCCAATATGGGTGGGTTTAACGGTCCCCCCCTTGGGCAGGGCGGCTACCCGGGCAATGTTGAATTCAACCCTTGGGCGGCGCAGAACGGTCCGGGAGGCAACCATCTGCAGCAGATGCAGCAGTACCGCCCTCAACAGCAGGTTCAGCAGCATCGCCCTCAGCAGCAGGTTCAGCAGACCCGACCTCAGCAGCAGGTTCGGCAGAATCCCGCTCCTGTTGGGTCGAACCTATACTATGTCTGCTTCCACGGTAAAGTTGCGCCACACTGGGGTTTCATCCACAAGGTAAACCCCAACGACGACTCGGGCTTGCTGATCCACGTCGGCGCCGACAGTGGCCGCCCGATCAACGCCAGCAACCGACACGAATTCATCTTCCGAGACGACGAACATTTCACAAACATCAGCACGACCACCGTCCCGTGGGTCCTCCCCATCGAGGGCGCCGTCATCAGCCGTCACGACGCGAGAGCGATCCTAAGGATGGTGTCCGAGAACATGGGCAGATACCATCTCGTCGGCAACAACTGCCAGCACTTTGTCCTGGCGGGCATACAAGAGCTGATGAACGGACACTGCCGTCCGCGCGAGGGCTATGCTGGCGGCATTACCCAGGCAACTTACAACGACATCGTGAGCAAGACCTCGCCTTCCACCCGAGTCACCCTCGCGATCAAGAACGGTATCCTTCGGCGCAACCAGCAATGAGAGTAGACCACGCGAGAAGTGTACACTGCCTGCCGTCCCTGTGGCAGTCTATGGGGGCTCATGCTTGTCAGGAACATAAAGGGGGTAGAGAGAGCGGCTGGGCCGTTATTTTGGGTTCTGGGAGCCCAGGAGGAAGGATCGGGCCGTTGGCCTTGTTTAATTTTGACTAATGGCCCTGGCGGTATATAGTCAGTAGAGAGATAGACTTGTATATTTACAGCGTAATGGCAGTCACCAGGCTCTACTGGGTACTAGTAGGCCCCTTGCTTGCCAACCTCTTTCGAGCTTCCAATTCCCCATTCCGGTTCTGGTCGCTGGACGCCGCTGGAGGCTGCTGGAGCGCATCGCAGAGATGCAAGCACAAGCGTCTTGAGACCTGCAAGACCGAGATTTGGGAAAGAATTTGGCACCTCAATTTCGGAAGAAGCGTTTCGAGTGTGGTTGCTACGGTGGGCGTGAAGAAATGGCTTGGCTCGTCGACAGCAACAGCCTCCGGACCCCCCGCCGTGATTTCAACGAGAACTCGAATGCTCGGGTCATGTCGCTGGTATGGGTGCGCGCTCGGCGCAGTTTCCGAGCCTCCTGTCTGATTGTTATTGTTCAGATTGGATTCCGGTGTAAGTGCAATAGGACCCGCGCTTAGCCTCACAGCCACCCGTTTTCGTAACCGCTTGAAGATACTACATGTAAGCTTTGCAGGGTGATTTCACATATTTTGGGATGGCGCGTGGTTGCTTTTCGGATGACGAATGGAAGTGGAAGTGGAATAGGGAAACGCAAATGCGGTTTTGCTGCACGTGTGGTTGTCAGTTGTCATAGCCCAGACAGCGCGCGGTTTGAGCTGAGATCATTGGAGTATAGTTGAGTTTATCATGCTTGATGAGTTGGGGGATGGCTGTGATACGGCGTCGGTGGGCCAGAACGGGGTGCGGGGCAGCGGGGTGGGGCCGACACGGGCCGGGAGTAGAGCGCCGGGAGCCAAGGAACACGACCGGACGGGTAGGCCCGGCAGGGCACATCTCAATTACTACCTTATCGGACTCTGACTGTGCGGCTGTTTCTTGTCTTGTCCGAACGGGGAAAAATCAGGCTTGCTCTGTCACCTAGACTCTACAGTTAACGCTCTACAGAAACGATTGACCGGGCCTCAGCCATTGTAATCGTAATCACAAGCTATCGTTATACCAAGGTGACCCACTTTTCGATTTAACAAGGGTTAACCTCATTTATGACCCTAACCTCGACCTCTTTCCGAACATTTTCCCCTTGCTCCAATATCGTAACCACCGATTGACACCTAAAATGGGAGCTTAGGAGAGGTTCGGAGCTCTCTGAACATGACGATTTGTATGTATTACTAAGCGAGATCCTAACGATTATCTCAAAAGTCAGGGAGTACCGAGTCCCCATACAAATGTGGCCGGGTTCAAGATTGTAATCGTTAAAGGGAGGGAAATCGTTATGCCTCGAATCGTTATGTAGAGGGTTGACTGTAATCTGTAGTGGGGTTCGACCTCAAACACTCTCGCTTTCGCTCCCGCCCATAGACAAATCAGAGGCGACAACATGGCCCCACATTTGGTGGTCATTTTCCGACCACTAATGCAACGCCGGTCCTTGATTGGTGATTTTGCAGTCTCGTACGACATACTAAGTATAGTCCAGCAATGGAGGCTGAAAACTGAGCGCTGTGCGAGGAACGGTGTTGCGGCCCAAGGGTGGCTTTCACTGACGAGTCTCTCTTTCCTGCGTGAATGCGGTATGTCCCACTTTCTCGACTTTCTCGACCTGTTTGTGTTCAATAGACTTGTTGAAACTTGATGCGAAAACACCAAAGCCAGGAATTCGACGTTTCTTGACCAGGTGCGCCACGTGGCTAGGGACATAAGCCGTGTGGCTGCCTCGCTAACCAGGCGACCAACGAAACGCGTCGAAAAGGACAAAGTTCCTCGCATTTGGGGCCGCCGTGTGGCCTGTTTCGCAACTTTCGTTAAACCCCGCACATCGACACTTCGCTTGACGACTACCCATTCCAGATCGTGACGCCATGGAGGTGGTGGGATCCGCAGCGAACGTCATCGCTGTGATCGAGCTGACCGCAAAGGTCGCATCGCTTTGCTTCCAGTACTGCTCAGCTGTCAAGAACGCCCCCGCTGATGTCCAAAGACTGCAGGGAGAACTTGAGAGGTTGAAAACCACTCTGCAGGGTGCGCAGCGGCTGCTTGAAAGCCCAAGCGGCGAGAGGCTTCAAACCTCGCAAGGCCTGCGGAGTGGACTCATCGACTGTTCTTCCCAGCTGACAGAACTGCGGTCGAAGCTGGAGAAGAAACTCAATCCTGGATCCGCGCGCAAGGCGATGAGCCGGATTGGATTTCGCGCTCTCAAATGGCCCTTCGAGAGCAAAGAGGTTGATAACATCATCAAGCACTTGGAACGGTATCGAGACACACTGTCTGCGGGTCTCGCCATCGACGGAGCGTAAGTTATATAGCTCATTGTATTCCTTCCTTCCTTCGATTTCTTCAGTCTCACATAGGTGTGATGTAGTACTCAGGTCCTTGATGTCGGCCATACACTCGTCCTTTCCAAGCTCCCCACAGCGAACAGCGCATCCTTCGACTCTCATGCGGACGAGCACGATGGGCGATGTCTCCCCGGCACCCGAGTTGACCTCCAGCGGGAAATCATGGAATGGGCAGACGACCCGCAGGGAAAATGCATCTTCTGGCTGAAAGGCATGGCAGGAACCGGGAAGTCCACCATATCACGCACAGTCGCGGAATCGTTTGCCAAGAAGGGAGTTCTTGGTGCTAGCTTCTTCTTCAAGAGAGGCGAGCGAGACCGGGGCAACGCAGCTCTGCTGTTCCCAACCATTGCCTCTCAGCTTGTCGTTGCGGAGCCCGCTGTGGCAGCACATATCAGAGCCGCCATTGATGCCGACCCACACGTCATAGACAAGCATCTGCAAGAGCAGTTCGAAAAGCTTGTTTTGGAGCCGCTGGGGAAGCTGAAAGGAGACCCGAACAACGCGAAGACCTTTGTAATCGTCCTTGATGCTCTCGACGAGTGCGACAGGGACCCGGACATCCGACTCATCATTCGCCTCCTGTCCAAGGCGAAGGACCTGAGCTCGGTACGGCTAAAAGCTTTCGTGACGAGCAGACCCGAGCTGCCGATTCGACACGGCTTCGTCAAGATCGAAGGCAATTACCACGACTTGGTCTTGCACGAGGTCGCGCCGGCCATTATCGAACACGACATCGGAGCATTCCTGCGTTTCCGATTTGCGGAAATTCGAGGCGACTACAACGACTTGCATCGCGGCAGCAAGCAAGAACTCCCACTGGAATGGCCGGGCCCCGACGTCGTCCATACTTTGGTCCAGATGGCCGTGCCGCTTTTCATTTTTGCAGCCACTGTGTGTCGTTTCGTCCAGGAATCGGGGTACGACCCCCGCCAACAGCTCGCACAAGTCCTGGAATACCGGGAAACGACCCACCGATCCGAGATCGACAAGCTCGACGCCACTTACCGCCCGGTCCTTGATCGGTTGCTCGTGGGTTCCGAAGCGACCAAAAGATCTGTCGTGGCTAGATTTCGCGATGTGGTGGGTTCGATTGTACTCCTCGCCGAGCCGCTCTCGATCCCATCCTTGGCCCGGCTTCTCAAGATTCCAGGGGGCATCATTTTTCACGAGCTCGAGCCGCTCCACTCTGTTCTTAGGGTTCCTGCCTCTGCAGACTCTGAATCTCCCGTCAGGACGTTCCACCTATCCTTCCGCGACTTCCTCGTCGATCCCGATAAGGCGGATGAGCAAGACAAGTACCGATTCTGGGTTGACGAACGCAAAACCCACGAACGTCTGGCGGTCCGGTGCCTGGAGCTACTCTCGACAGACGATACACTTGAGAAAGACGTCTGTGGGCTCCGCCTGCCGGGGACGCGCCGGGCTGAGGTCGACAAGAGAATCATCAACACCCACCTGCCGCCCGACGTCCAGTATGCCTGTCGGTATTGGGTCTACCACTGGAAGGAGAGCAAGCGCTTGATACAAGATGACGACCCCATCGACGTTTTTTTGACACGCCATCTCCTGCACTGGCTCGAAGCGCTGGGTTTTCTGGGCTGGGTCTCGGAAAGCATCGGTATGGTGGATGACTTGCGAGGATCACTCGATGTAGGTTGCTGTCCTCCGCTATTTTATTGGATAAGTATCCTGACTTGTTTTTCTTATAGCCGGAAGGAAGTAGCAAGGTTTCGGCGTTTCTTTTGGATACTAAGCGCTTCATTCAAAGCTATTGCTCGATTTTCGACATGTACCCTCTTCAAGTCTATTCGGCTATCGTGTTTGCACCAGAGCAGAGCGTCGTCCGAAGGACGTTCCGGGGTCAATTTCCGGGCTGGCTTGCTCTACCGCCAAAGGTTGAGTCGGATTGGGATGCGTGTATCCAAACGCTCGAAGGCCATACCAAGTCCGCCAATTCGGTCGCCTTGTCCCACGACTCAAAGATGCTCGCGTCGGCGTCCTCCGACAACACTATCAAGCTCTGGGATGCCGCAACGGGCGCCTGTACAGAAACGCTAAAGGGGCATGCTGGCCCGGTCAACTCGGTCGCGTTCTCCCACGAAAGGATGCTCGCGTCGGCGTCTTCCGACAAGACTATCAAGCTCTGGGACGCCGTAACGGGTACCTGCACAGCAACGCTGAAGGGGCACTCCGAATCGGTCAATTCGGCTGTGTTCTCCTACAACTCAAAGATGCTTGCGTCGGGGTCGTCAGACGAGACTATCAAGCTCTGGGATGCTACAACGGGCACCTGTACAGCAACACTGAATGGGCATACCCACTCGGTCAATTCAGTTGCGTTCTCCCACGACTCAAAGATGCTTGCGTCGGGGTCGTTCGACGAGACTATCAAGCTCTGGGATACTACAACGGGCACCTGTACAGCAACACTGAATGGGCATACCCGCTCGGTCAATTCAGTCGCGTTATCCCACGACTCAAAGATACTCGCGTCAGGGTCGTTTGACAAGACTATCAAGCTCTGGGATACTACAACCGGCGCCTACATAGAGACGCTAGACGGGCATTACCGCTTGGTCTATTCGATTGCGTTCTCCCACGACTCAAAGATGCTTGTGTCCGGGTCGTTCGACCACACTATCAAGCTCTGGGACACTACAACGCGTACCTGTACAGCAACGCTAGAGGGGCATACCGCCTCGGTCAATTCGGTCGTATTCTCCAACAACTCAAAGACAGTCGCGTCAGCATCGAACGACAAGACTATTAAGCTCTGGGACGCCACAACGAGCGACTCTATAGATACGCTAGATAGACATTATGGCCTAGTTACATCAGTTGTATTCTCCTACGACTCGAAGATGCTCGCGTCGGTATCGCCCGAAGAGGCTATCAAGCTCTGGAACGCCGAAAACGGCGACTTTATAAGGACGCTGAGTGGGCATACCTACGCGGTTGCGTTGGTCGCGTTTTCCCACGACTCAAAGATGCTCGCGTCGGCGTCGTTCGACAACACTATCAAGATCTGGGACACTTCAACGGGCGCCTGTATAGCAACGCACGAGGGGGACAGGGTTGTTGCGTCCCTCGCGTTTGACAAAACCGGCTTTTTTCTCCTTACGGACATCGGAACTTTCACATTGAGCAACCTGTCATTGTCGCCAACAGATTCGACAGCCACGCCAGCGCTTGAAGCATCAAAGGCAATGCCTAATCCCCTTCCGCAACCGGTCAATAGCTCGGATATTGGCCTCAGCGAGGACAAGGCGTGGGTAACTTGGGGCTCGCACAAGGTCCTATGGCTGCCGCCGACATACCGACCAGGAAATTGGGACGTAACAGCATCGACAGTGGCTATTGGACGCCCTTCAGGACGAGTCTCGCTTTTGGCCTTCTCGTTTAGTCATGACCTTCTCGTGTAACTAGTCACTCATTACGCAGGGTCGTTCGCACCATAGTTAATTTGTATTCATTTGGTGGCGACTTGGAATGTTCCGGACCCTGTACTACAATTACTGGCGACAGCAGTGACCGTACAACCGCCTCGTGCATCTCCATGACGGCGTACATCAGGGGTGTCCGCCGGTCGATATCGCGCTTGTTGTAGTCGACTTTATTGTATTATAGGAGTCTATCTTTGCTACCATTTCCCCATCCCAAAACTCCCAACCCGCGCCATGGGATTGCACGCCCTCTGCAACACGCGCGTAAACTCGAGCCTGTCACTCGAGCACGCCCCCGTCGGTACCGCCTCCTTGAGTACCTTGAGCCACTCCTTGTCGTGAAACGACACGACACTGAGCACCGCATGCTCAGCATACTCAGGCAAGAACGCGCTCCGGCCCCAATCAATCAGCCCCGTAACACGATATCTCCCCGACGCGTCGTCCCTGGCCACCATGACATTATTCCACGTCAAGTCCCCATGCGTGAGGACAAAGCTTGGCTTGCCCGCCCCGGCGCGCTTCAGCCGGTCCTTCTCCAATTTCACCCTCCACTTTGCCTGCTCCTCCGGACTCGGCAGCTGGCTAACCGCCCACTCATCAAACTCCTTCTCCGGATCCGCCCCCGTAAACGGGCCAAAATATCCCCCCACTGGCCCATCATAAAAATTGCTTGCCCTCTGCGGCGGACCCTGCCCATCACCACCACCACTCCCCCCCTCACTCCCACCAACCCTCCCCACAAACCCCATCCTCACCCCCCTCATCCTCCCCACCATCTCCCCCAACCCCGCCACCAAATCCCTCCTCAACCCCCTCCGCTCCAACCACCCCAACCGCCCCCAAACCGACGCCACCGTCTCCCCCGGCACCCGATCCCCCACCATAACCCCCACCTCCCACGGGGGCTGCGCACCCCCCCCCTCCTCCTCCTCCACCACAACCCTCTCAGTTTCATAAACCCGTCCCGTCACCCCCTTCTGCGTAACCCTCGCCACAAAATCAGCCATGTCCCCCTCCGACGGGTCAATGCTGCCCCGCATCTTGATGGCGAGGTCATGACCCCTTTCGGTGGTGGCGGTTACGACGAAGACGGCATGGTCTTTGGCGAGGACGTGGGCGGCGAGGACGCGGCCGTAGGTGGAGAGGCGTTGGGGGGAAGAGAGGAAGGAGAGGATTGTGGTGAGGCGGGGGTCGGGTTGAGGTTGGGGGGTGTCGTTGTTGTTGGTGGTTGGGTGGTCTGTCATTTTGATGACAGTGATGTTTGGTGGTGGGTTGAGGTGTTGTGGAACAAGTCGAAGAACGAAGGAGAATTGACAGACAGGAATTGAATGGGGATTATGGGTGGTTGGTGTGTTGTATACTCTGGGAATAGAATGGACATGGATCGGCGGATTGTTTCTCACATTAATACTAAAAGTTAATGTCGAGCGGCGGGGTCGGCTAGTTCTCAGAGGTAAGTCCGGGTTGCCTCTCACCTCCAGGGCTGTGCCGCGGCCGATTGTCACAGTTTCAGGGTGGAACAGCTGGCTTGGCACCAGGGCCCACTCCGGTCCACACCACCTCATGTCTTCCAATGTAAGAAGTGTACTTCCGTAAGATCCTGTGAAACTAAACACACTGATTGAGCCCAAAGAACAGTGTTGTAAAAACATGGTATCCATTCGAGGCTATGGCACAGCATACACAAAGCTCTAATCCCATCCCAACACCACCGCACGCTACCCCTACTCCTGCTCCGGCCGCCTCCGCTTGGTATCCGCCCCCAGATAGTCAATCGCATTGCGGCACAGCGGACACGTGTTGCGGCCGCTGTTTTGGAACCACTTGTACAGGCAGACACGATGGAAGTAGTGGTTGCATGTGCCACACTTCTTGTCCGGTAGTGTCTTGTCCTGCGCAATGATCGAGTAGCAAATCGCACATTCTTCCTGGCCCTTGAGGGCAAGTCCAATGTTGCGGCGGAAGGCCATCAGGCCATCGACCAGGCTGCAGTTCTGAGGGGAAATGTTAGTATTCAGAATTCAATGATTTGGGCCAGATGGGCAAAACTTACGCCAAACATGATCACGGCCTTGGTCGCCTTCAGCCATGACTGCCACTTGTCTTCCTTGACAGCTACCCGCTTGACACTGACCACGTCAACCGGTTCCAGGGGATAGGATCTTGGCACGCGGAGGGAAATGGTGGCTGCATCGTCGTCGACCGGGTATCCCGCCGTGATCTCCTTGAGCGCCTTGTTGACCTTGACAATGACCTCTTGCGTATCGCCATCTCCCGTCTCCTGCTTCGAAGCCCACTCAACGACCTCGTCCATGGCGTCCGAGATGATCAGCGGCGAGAAGAACTTTTGCATCCATGATTGGATCGTGGTCTTGGTCTGCTTTGAAGAGCAGTCGAGGTACCACATCTTGAATAGGCCGGGGATGTACTTAAGAACGAGGTAGAAGAGGTGGATCAGCAGCCAGTTCATGTCGCGCTCCGCCGGTTCCGAGTCGCCAAGTTCGATGCTGTATGAGCGGATGTGGTCTGATGTGAATCCTTCCCGGTCGAGATCCAGTGCTCGAGCAAGAGCGTGACCAAGGACATCGACCAGGAAGCGGAGTAGCGGATCGAGATGCTTGCCGCTTCGGAGATTTTCCGTGTAGTCGCTGCGGACTCTGAATGATGCCTTGCTGTAGGCGTCAAACACAAGGTGCCACGCAAGCAGGTAGGCACGAATGGAAACGGGGAACTGCGACAGGTCCTCATCCGAATAGTCGTCGGGGTTCGGAGCGTTCAGGAGAAGGGAGAGCAGCTCGTCGGGAAGATTTGCAGCTACATAAATGTCAGAACATGCTCATATCACTGAGGGGGGTTTCATTACCTTTCTTGTCCATCACCACAGCAAGGTTGATGTCCTCTTGGGCGGCAGGCAGAGCGCGATGGAGCAAGCCAAACGATGCCTTTTGGATTTCCCGAGACTCGGATGCGACCGACTCGTACAAGTCGTCGAGCTCGGTAAGGTGCGTATGCGGAATCTTGCTCACCGTCCTGGCAAGCAGCGCATCGACGACTTCGCTCTGGACACTCGTAGTGGACCCATGGGGAATGCCGAGGAGAGCAATCAGAGCTGCTGACTCGGACGCAGCATGGGTTGCCAAAGCTTCAACAAGGTCGTCGTTGGCCTCCTCCACTGCATGCAGAGCCTGCATCAATTTCAGCGAAGCGTGGATGTACGGCAGCCGCTCGTCGGGTTTGTCTTTGGCAGCACTGTTCCACAGCCAGATGCAGTACTCGACTGCCTGCTCCCAGTATGGCCCATACACATCCTTGGCACCGGGTAGGATGCGAGTGATGGCCTTGCAGACCTCCGCAGCGACCTGGTACCCGATCTCCTCCGGTGTTTCCGTCCATCTTGTCAGCTGCTGGAGGGCAAGCACCTGCTTACGCGTCTCGATAGGGACTTGACCGTCCTCATAGACAGACATGCAGAGATTGAGTAGAACCAAGGATGGAAGAGTACGCGGGAGATGAGGGGAATAGCCGGGTATCTCGCTGATGAGACGGGTGCAGAGAGTTGAGACGGCTTTCGACGATGCAAGCGTGTCGCCAAACCCGGCCAGGAAAGCTGCCGTCACCAACGTAGTGTTTGGCGCGACCCGCATGATACCCAACCGGGCCAGCCACTCCTCAAGCTTGGTAGGCGTCCCGTGGATCCTAACTAGAGCTTGGAATAGGGAACTCAACGCCTTGGCAGCGTAGAAGGCGGAGGCGCTCGACCCGAGGGCTTCCTCAAGCATAAAGTTTATGAGCTGCTCGATGAGGGAGTCACCCGTCATATCACAGCCGCTCCAGCCCGTGGCGTCCGCGACGATGGCGCTGATGGCCGCCGAGCTGAGGTCACTAAACTCCTGGACGTCAGCCTCTGTTTCGGGGCTATCGCCCCACAAGCCATCCGTCTGAGCAGCAGATAGTTGGTCTCCGGCGAGCGCTTGGGTAACACAGATCAGATAAACCAGTTCCAACTGGAACTCTGCTGGTAGCGAGGATAACTGCACCCCAGAAGCGAGCAATTTGACAGTGAAGAGAGCCATTCTGGCTGGAACGGAGCGCCCGCTGCTGTCGCGGCTCGGGAACGGCTGTTTTGAGTTCGGGCTGCCCTGCACAAGGAAGTATCCGCCTCCCATGCTGCTCGTTAGTGAAAGTGACGGGTTTGGTGGGCGTGTGAGGAAGTGCGAGAGCTCGGTCATCCAGATGGTTGAACTTGGGAGGATGTCTTCGGCGGGTACGGCGTCTGACAAACTTGCAAGTGCTTGTTGGACCAGCGTGTCGATTCTAGGCTTACGTCAGTGATCGAATCCCATGAATTGCCAAGGGAGAGAATAAATACTCAAGAGAGGAGGGGCCAGCCTCGTGTAGGTGGTTCTCAATGATCCTTGTGACTGGATTGTGAGTGGTGGGTTGCTCTTCGAGAAGCAGCCGCAGAGTCTTTGCCTTCTCCGACAAGCCCGGTTCGGAAAGCTCGCTCAAGGCAAGCAGGTTCGTAACCAACCGAACATGAAGATCATGGTTAGCCGGGATAAGGTCAGGCTTCTTTTGTAAAACCAACTCGAGAGCACCAGCAGCAGAGTGGTATGTTTCTGGCGCATCGAACCCAGAAACTAAATCCGTAGCAACGGCGCTCATGGATTCCTCAGTTAGGATATCAAACGCTAGGGTAGCCTCGCATAGATCCTTCAGAGCAGGCGAGTTTCCACTGGCGGCGTGTTCTTTCCAAACGGCGACAAGGAAGCTCTGTAGCGACGCTGTTTGTTGCGCGAACGCAGCGACGCCGGGGACCGCTATGAGAATCCGTATCGCCGAGATCGTTGAAATGCGATCGGGAATCCGAAGCGCCGCCTCGACGAGTGTTGCCCATATCTTCTCAAAGGAGGCCTCTTCTTCTGCCGAGGCGCTGTTGAGATCGGAAATAAGGTACGGAAGAGACGGGGACGCAACAATGGTCCGGCATACTTCGGGCTGGTCGAGTGGGAAGAGAGATGCCAAAACCTTGTGGTCCGCACAAAGGCGCGGGCAGTGCCTAAATGCGGACTGGATAATAGAAGCAGCGCCAAACGGCTTGAAGTTCCTCCTGGACAGAAGGGAGAGGGCATTCTGCAAGATTTCGGCCGAAGATACCGAGACAAGGCCCCGGAGAGGTACAGATTTCTCGCCCTTATTAGAGAGGATGCGGTCTGCCAATGCGAACCAGCGCTCTCCTTCCAAAGAAATGGCGCTTTGCGACTTTTGGTACCCTTCAGACACTTCGGGAAGAGAATTGGACATGTGCGACAGGATTGAGCCTACCAGCTTCTGCCATTCGTGTTCTACCGCCTTGACATTGTCGGTTTCTGGATCGCTGACCACGGTTATCCAAGCTTCTGCAAGGAAATGTGGCCGTTGGGGCGAGGGCAAAGCCGACTCTGGGTTCGGATGGAGATACTGCCTTGTGAGAGATGAAAGGTGTTCCTCGAGAAAAGCTTCCGTCAGGGGTCGGTGACTGAGGAACAACTCAAAGACATGCGCGTACGACTCGAAGGCCTGCTGCCGACTTGTACGCAATTCTAGTCGACCCGCAATCCCTTTCCGCATCGAGCTTAAAAAGGATGAGACAACCTCAGTTGAGGGAAATTTGTCGGGTAACGTCAGGAGGAGCTGATCCAACGCGAGCCAAAAGTCCTCAGCGCCGCCTTGGGAGCCCTGCGAGACAAATTGTTGGAGGCGTTGGAGCGCATGTTTTTGGGTACCCCAAACCTGGGGGAATTGTTTTGTCAGAGCAGCCAAAACCTTTAGAAGCTCGGTTGCCGATCCAACGTGACCCTTCTTCAGACCCTCTGCAACAAGAGCCCGCCCAACCTGTGGGAGTCGTGGCTCGAGAAGCTCGGGCTTGATATCGAGGAGTGACCGAACAAACTGATAGAATATCCTTCGGACAAACGGGTCTTCTGCCGTGGACATGGTCCAAACCGCTTCCACCTCCAAATAGCGAGCCAAGCCGTCCTGGAGCGCAGACAAGTCTCCTTTTGACATGAGGTTCAATACCAGAGACAAACTGGCGCTGACCACACGGTAGTATTTCGCGTCGGCATCTTGTTTCGTGGTCGATCGCTCGTCGCTGAGTGTGTCCGGCGTCTCCTTGATGGCCTCGGTCGCAAAGTCGAGGACGCGGGTCTGCACCGCTTTCCAGAACGCCTCCTCTTTTTCTTTGGTCTGCAGGAACGAAGATAGCGCATCGCTGGCGGCACGCGACACACGCTTGTCTCTGTCAAAAGTACCAGCGGCCCACGGCCCAACAAAACTCGGAAGACGCTTGGCAAGGCGCTTCTTGGCGATATTCAGGAGGTGGAAGAGGAGCTGATGGGAGAGTTCGCGGACCTTGGCGGAGTCGTCGATGGATAGTCGGGGATAGAGGTCGACCTGATCAGAGTTAACGGCTTGTCAATGGACGCGTGTGGCGAGAGATCCAACGAACATAAACATCGATCACCGAGTCGTCGAGCCCCTGCACATCATCAGCGCGTCCCTGGACATAGGCAAGAATGTCCTGCAGCGCCTTTTCCTTTGTCGTGCTAGCCTTCTTTAGGATGTTTTTGAACGGAACCACAACCTCCTGTGGAATACCGGAGAAGTCGGGCGGAGGGGTGAGGTAGGAGAGCGTTGTTGACGACGTCGCAAAGCCGCCGAAGCCTCCCCCCTGTGCTTTCGTTTTGTTCGGGAACATTGTAGTATGTTGGGTATCTCGTAGATATCTCGCGGGGGTCTTTTCAGTATCTTAACAATTAAGTACTAGGGATCGGAAAGCGTATCGAAAGGCTGCCGACAATGTTCGGTTAGTGTGTGTCCCAAATGCGCAAGGAGCGCGAGTTTTCCGGTAGTGAGGCAAGGAATTGTTGCAAGCCTGTTCGTACCTCTATAAAGTGTCCATTTGGAGGAGTGACTACTGGTAAAGTCTAGCTCTAAGGGTCAAGTTTAAATCCCAGCGCGAACTCTGTGCGCGACGTTAGCACTCGGCGGCGACGCCAGGCACTTTTCAGGGTTCGACACTGACAGGTCGGCGTGACTGATCCGGCAGCGAACTTGTGGTGGGGCAGTGCGCTTGTCAAGCCCAGCCAGGTACACGTGATGCGGGGCACACCGAGTTCACCTTGATCGGGGGAGCGGTTGAGGACGGAAGGCATTGTGTAAGGTATGTAACAGTTACCCGTAATATTACCAAATTACACGATACGATCATTATGACCAACTCTGCCTGAGCCTCTGCTCTTTGCCGAATTTTTAAGTTTTCCGATTGGAAGTCAACCCAGATCCTAACTTGCCCCGTATAAATGCCGTTGTTACGGTATTTTGAACACTATTCTAAGCAATCCCCAAGTAAGACTGGACTGGAAATGGATTCAGTAACAATACGGATAAGCGGGGGGGTTGCATGGATCAAATGCACTGGAATCTGTAACTGCACAACGAGCCATCGAAACCCTGAAATTCTGAAATCTTGTTATATCGAATCGTTAGGTTGTCTGGTATTCAGCTGCGAGACACTGCAATTTCATCCATGTCGAAAACAGTTGAAGGTCAGCCTCGTGGGAGGATGGTTCTCGTGGGCTTGTCTCTTTCTGGAGAGGCGGAGCACTCGGGTTCGCGAGCCGCTGGGCTAGCGCAGTCACTTCTCAAAGATGACGTAGTGGGTGGGGCAAGCGTTTGAACCCCTGATGACGAGCACTTTCTGGCAGCACACGATTATCACGAAGGAGGGCCGGATTAGCGCATCCAGAGCAGACCGATCGGTTGACTGTGAACATACAGAGTTTCCTCGAGGCCTGAGATATTTCCTGGCCTGTGGGCCAAGCAATTGCTGCCATCCTGCAACCTGCAACCCGTCAACGTTTGCCCGGTTCAGGACCTTGCACGCGCGCACGCCAAGCCCGGGACGGTTTGGGGTTTGACGCTACGGGGTCCGGTACCCCGCGATTTCAGCTGCGCCACCAAGGCAGCCGTAGGTATCTGAACATCCAACCCTGATGAGGACCAAGGGACAAAACAACAATACGAACGTGCCTCCAATATGTCCCAGACTCATCGTGACACATGCCGTCCTCAAAACGGCGAAGGATAAGCAATTTCGTCTGTGCCCGCCCCGTGTCAGGTTGATCTCACTACCCCGCAGACAAGCGACAAGCGCCTTGCACGTCAGTGGCTGACGGCACAGGGGTTCGCCTGCCTTCAGGGTCTCTTTGGCCGACTTATCCGCCACCGTCGAATCACAGGCCTTGACCGGCAACCACGGCCCTGTTGGTTGGTTCCCTTCTCGGCCCATTGCACACGACGAGGGACGATCTTCCCCGACACGGCATTCCCACTTTCCAGGCCACGATCCCCCCATCACACGGCCATTGTTCCGGCGAAACGGTTCAATAACTTCTCGTAGGCCCTCCTCTTCCCCTTTCGTAACGCACCACAACCCTCCATCTCAGACATCGCAGCGAGCATCATTAGCATTCCGACAACCTTTTTCGCCCCTCCATGACATCAATACCTGCCGTTTCCTGGCCTTTATCAAGTAAGTCTAGACACACGCGACAAAAGTTTCCCTCTTTTGTTCATTTTCTTGCGGATCCAAATGCTAATGGCGTGAAGATCACCAGTTAGCCGCATCTACCAGTAGCATGTCACTCGAGCCTCTGACTCGCCCTCCGCCATGCCGTTGACTGCTGCTTCCACACTCACCCGTCGGGCCCGGTACTCCACGGCCGGCTCTCTCCGATCTCTCGGTCCCCTTGGAAGCGCTGCTGCCGTGCACCATCACCAACAAACACGAGGCTTCCGCTTCGGCCGTCTGTGGTCGTCTCTGGACCCCGAGTTTCACCGCGATATCTGTCGCCGTTCTGCCTCTCGGTACAAGTATACCGACAGCCTCAATCAGCGGTCGCCGTGGGACAAGCACTCTCTCGCCGAGGATGTGAAACGCGTCGTCAACAACTACTGGCACCCGCATTGCAAGGGTAGACAGGCAGGCGGCAGATATGTCAACACGCATGCGTCTCCCAAGACCCCGGACAATCCCGAGGGCATCCGGCCAGGCCAAAACATTGAAGATGTCGAGAGAGCCCCCTTGGAACACCTGCTGTTTGGTGGCAAGAAAAGCCAGCGGGCCAAGAAGAAGGCGCGCGCCGCAGCAGCGCAAGATGCTGCAGCCTCGACCTCTTCGAAAGCGGACGCCGACGTGGGGTACGTTGTCGATCCCATCACAAACCGCAAAGTGTTCAAGAAGATTGTCGACAAGACCTATTCTCGGTCTGATGAAGGAGTTGACCCAATCCGCAAGCCATACAAATCGCAGTTCACGCCGTTCAAGGCGCCCGAAGTCGAAGATGCGCAGAACCCCATTTTCTACGATGGCCCTCCGCCTGAGGCTGAGCTGAAAATGTACGGCCAACTCAAGATTGATGCCAACCCTTGGGATTCTGCGATCCAGTCTACTGGTCAGGAATCAGCTACGGCCAGAGGCATGCGGCCGGCAGTTGGTCATGACGGTCTGCATGGCTCGGGGCTGCTAAACACACTAAGCTCGGAGCACAAGGACGTCTTTTGGCATCATCATGACGGAATCTCGTCGTCATCTGGAGTCTCGACGGCCGTTTCATTGACATCTCGTCCACGTGCCTCTGACTATCCAGATCTGCACAAGTACCGCACTGCGATCAAG
Source organism: Trichocladium uniseriatum (assembly GCA_017139535.1). NCBI lineage: Eukaryota > Fungi > Ascomycota > Sordariomycetes > Sordariales > Chaetomiaceae > Trichocladium > Trichocladium uniseriatum. Next base: position 66,520 of record WOUO01000025.1, on the reverse strand, counting down.
AGCGATGAACCCACTTCCGACGAACCGGCCCAGCAAGACTACAAGGATTTGCCCAAGTACACCGCCGTTCGATACCAAGAGCCCGATGGAAAGCCACCGGGGCAGGAGCTGACGGGAAAGTACGAGGACTTGGACAAGTACGACGCCGTCAGGTCACACGAGCCAGATGGCAAGTACAAGGCGGGGCCTGAAGTCGAGCCGCAGGAGTTGAGCAAATACGTGGCTTTTCGCAGCCATGAACCAGATGGTAAATACGCAACCAATCAGGTGGAATCCAACTCCGACGCCGCAGTGAAGGAGTCGGCCCCAAAGTATGAGGACTTGGACAAGTACGGCCCTGTCAGGTCCCACGAACCAGACGGAAAGTACAAGTTGGAGCCAGAGCCTCCAGTGGATCCGCAAGAGCTGAGCAAATACGGAGCCTTTCGCAGCCACGAACCCGATGGAAAATATGCGGCCAGCTACCTCGAACAGCCTGACGCCGCCGAGTTGGCCGAGTACAGCAAGCCGTTCTTTAGCCACGAGCCTGACGGCAAATACGCTGCTGCCTACGTGAAGCCCAAGTACGACGAGGCCGAGCTAGCCCAGTATCAGGCATTTCGGAGTCATGAGCCCGATGGAAAATACGCTGCTTCCTACGTGGAACCGAAGCGAGACGAGGCCGAGCTGGCCAGCTACGGACCAGTTCGCAGTCACGAGCCTGACGGGAAGTACGCAGCTTCCCACGTGGAGCCGAAGCGAGATGAGGCCGAGCTGGCCGGCTACGGGCCCGTTCGAAGCCATGAGCCGGACGGCAAGTATGCGGCCGCCTATGTCGAACCCATGCCGGATTCGGCCGAGTTGGGTACCTACAAGCCGTTCCGCAGTCACGAGCCCGATGGCAAATATGCGGCCAACCACATCAACCCCACGATGGATGCGACCGAACGCGGTCAGTACCAAGCGTTCCGCAGTCATGAGCCCGATGGCAAATACGCCGCGGACAACACGACACCTACATTAGATGCAACCGAATCCCGTCAGTACCAGGCGTTCCGCAGTCACGAGCCTGATGGCAAGTATGCTGCCGAGGCCGCATCTGCAACGGAGGCACCAGATCTGGGCAACCATGAGGCGTTCAGCTATGAGGATGCGGAAACCAAGCCTCTGCCTGAGGCAACCCAGCCCAGCAAGGACGCCCCAGATCTCGAGGGGTACAGGAAAGTTCAGATTGATGATCTGCATGCGTCGTCGGCCCCCCGTTCGTCGCAAGCTTACGATCCCGTCGAGCTGGGAAAGTATCAACCCCTGAGATGGAACGAGCCGGACGGAAAGCGTGGGGATGTGGCAGTCGACCGGACCCTCTTCGAGTATGACTTAAAGGCTGAGACTTCTGAGGCCAAAGCTCAGGAGAAGACCCCTTATCGCAAGACGGTGGAGGAGTTGATGGCTCAGCCGATGGAAGAGCCCGAGCAGCCGAAGCCCGAGGCGGCCGCTTCTGATGGAGTGAATGCCAAAACGCAACCTGCCGCTACCTCCCAGGCGACATCGAACCCCACAGTACCATCACTCTACAAGGTCCTCGTCTACGACCCCACAATGCAGTGCGTCGAGGTCGCCGAGACGACATCGATCGTCCCCGACAGCGCCGCGCCCCTGACACCCGCCGAGGTCCTCCTCCGCATCTCGAACCCAGCCAAGTTCTTCCCTCACTTCGCGCCGCTCCAAGCCCAAGGCTTCGAGATTGTCTCTGGCAGTGGTGACGTGCTCATCTTCCGCAAGGTGCGGGAAGCCACCCCGGTGGCGGAATCCGAGTCAGTTTCCCCAAAGTCGCCCGAAGCCGTGGCCGCCACACCCTCTGTCAACCCCATCGACATGACGGGCGGGCGCCGCGATTACACCGTTGCGGCGGGCCGCTTCGCCAGCCCCACTGGCTTTGTCAACTACGACCTGCCTCCGCCAAGCGAGGCTCCGCGTGTGGTGCGGGCCGAGTCTGCCGTGCATACTGAGGAGCCCGCCGTCCGCGGCCAGAGGGTCGAGTCGGACAAGCCGGCGAAGAGGGGTGTCACGAAGCGGGTCGCGGTCGGCGCGGCTTGGCTCGCGGGTGTGTCGTACTCTCTCGGGGTCGTAAGTGAGTATTTCAAGACTGGGGGAGCGGATGGTAAGGGGCCGAAGGGATTCTAAGAGATCGGTTAACTTGCTATTATTTTTTTCCTTTTGTCAATGCTTTGGAGTTTTTGGTGGCCGGCGCACACGAGATACCGCGGCATTGGATGGGCAGTCAAGGTTATGGCGTCGTGGCTTCTATTACCCTCGTTTCTCACCGGCATACTGCATCAGACTGCACATGCATGGCTGGGCTGGTTGGTGTTGGGATTGGCGTTTTGATCAAGTAGCGAACTTTGACGCTGCGCAGGTGTATATTGAATACAGGTTGATTGACATGGCCGGGTGTACTTGTCGATGTTGGTGTGATCGTTGACCAGTATCACGGACTGAGTATGAGCCCCTCAGTTGTGAACCCGACGATGTAAGAAGGATGGATATATGGACATGTCTGTGACCTTATTTTGATGTTTAATATGCCAAGGATTGTGGCCCTCTGCTTCTGTTGAATGGAATTCTTGAGACGTGATACACACCCTGGACGTCCGAACTTCCAATGTATGTGGACAGGGGCTGGTGGGAGGGCGGGGCATGCCAGTGGTGAAGCCCGTCGGTTCATTGGCTGAGCAACCAAGCGCTGCACCCCAACAGCCAAGGGACCGCGTCAAGTCTCGCTTTGCACGGGTCCAGCCCCGCAATTTGGGAGTCGCACATAAACATGGCCGCGCTTCCTCCATTTACGCCCCCAGCAGCCACATATGCCCGGGAAACCGCACCGCGCGCAGTGCGATTCCGGCACCCGGCCTACCCCAGGTCAGCTCCCGAACTCCTCGAACTCGTGGCCGCGGATGTCGACGGCGACGGAAATAGCGGGCTGGATTTTGATGTCGCTTTGACAGCCTGCTGCATCATCACCAACACAGGTTGGGACGCCGGTTACCTAGCACAGCCAGCCTCGACCGGAGACAAGGCTCGTCTTGAACCAGTTGACCGCCCGCAGGACGGTTTAATACGCGGGTTAGAATACTTTTTCTGTGTCAAGAAACGCGACCCCATGTGTATAATACCCCCATGCATGCACCTCCCTGCTACCGTGGAATGCACGCCCGGTTAACGGTCACCATTTCAAATATAGTCAAGTATACCGTTTTTTATATAAAGTCCCTACTTGCCTGTTAAGGCAAGTAGAACGTGCCTTCATCTCATCGTGGTACTTGCATCGTTCCGTCGCTCTGAAAAAGTAGGCTGAGTTTGAAAGAGTGAAAAAATGCATGGAAATATTTGAAACCCGGCCATGTTGTCCATCCCACAACACTTTTAAACCACATATGAAATATCCGTATTGACGCGCCTGCCATCATACCACATCATCGATTGTCATTCAAACATTTTGCTCCTTGCCAGCTCGCCAACCCGCTGAAGCTTAAATGAGGGAGAGAAAAGAAAAGAAAAGAAAAAGAGAAGAAGAAAAGCAAAGTATCATCGTCAACATAACAAAAATACACCAAAAACAACAGGCTGGATGAAATACCCACACCAAGATAAAATAAGCCGCCAGCAACAAAATACCGTTATAATACAAAACTCAAAAATACACCCAAGTGAAAAGAAGCAACACTAAAAGAAAAGGAGGTTACACCTCGCTAAACCCCCCATCCCGCTCCTGCACCATCCCCTCGGCCATGTGTGTCTTGCGCTGCTGCTCGTGCTTGTGCTCCTGCGCAGACCAGCTCTGTCGTCGGTCTAAGGCGGGTTTCCACGCCAGCGCGTGGGCGCGCGCGGCTTCTTCTTGCTGGTGGTGGTGGCTGTGTTCGTCTTCGTGGTGGTGGTGGTGTTGGTCGTGCGGGTAGATGAGCAGGGAGGTGGAGAGGTCCGATGTGGCGGTTATGGTTGTTTGGAGGTTGGGGAGGTTTGGCGGGGCGGATTTGGTGGGTTCGGTGGGTTTGGTTGTGGTGGATGGGGAGGATGTGGTGGAGGACATTGTGGCTGCCGGCTTGGGCCCTGGTCCTGGGGTTGATCTTTTTTGGTGGAGTAAGTCGGTGGGGTTGATGAGAATGTGAGAGTGGTTGCTTGTTGGGATTTGACGGTGTTTTTTTTGGTTGTGGTGTTGGAGGATGATTGATTGAGAGAATTGGTGGTTTAAGTAAAGAGAGGTGTTCGTTGGAAACGTTCTAGACCATCTTTAAGGGTTCACGTTGTTTGTCGTCGATCACTGATCATCGCGCAGGCGCTGGTGATGTCGCTAAGCGGGGTCGTCATCGGTGGGACGGGCTTATCAGCGGTCAGCTTATCGGCTGGTGAAGGCGCCAAGACAGTTTTCGCCCGATCATCCTTGATTGGCTCCATCCACCTCCATCATCGTCACGGTGTTGCATCACGCTACGTGCCGTCTTTTACCCTCCCCGGTGTCGTCGGTCTTGACGTGTTGCCGCTCAACCCCGACCTCGGAGATGGCTTCGGCAACTGCGCGCTGAGTCGTGACGTGGCCGCGGGGCTCCTTGGACTCCGTGGCAGCCGCCAGAAACTGCCTCCCCGTGGACTTGCAGAGTTGGGCGACGCCCTCGACATCGTCGCGAGCGGGTTCGGTATCCTGAGTCTCCCAAGCGCTGTTGCAGGGTCGTTGACCTTTTCGCCAAACGACTCGCGCACGGTCCGGCGCGCCGATTTGTTGGATTGCACCGACCGCGGCGAGTATTGCGGGTGGTTGATGGTCGGGCTCTTGAAGAAGGACCGCCGGTGCGCCCACGGTTTCGCTTGCGGGATATCATCGCCCGCGAGCTCGGCTGGGTTGGGCGTGCTGCCAATCTCGGGAGGACCGGCTTCGAGCTCTGAGATGGCTCCCGGACTCACAATCGTGCTCGGTAAGCCCGAGCGAAACTTGGCCTCCCGACGCCTCTGTTCCAGGCTTGCCTCGTCGGCTTCTGGGGCCGGCGACCGCTTTCGGTTTACCCCTTTCTTGTATTGTCGGAACAACAGAAACGCGCCCGTCCAAAGTAGGACCCCGGCCACCACGGTCACGACGACAATGACGACGATGCTTGTTGGACGATCCAGACCCGCGATCCCACCCTCGTTGTTTGCACTGCTCGACGGCGTGTTTATCGGGGGCGGGGCGTATGTCGGAGCTGTCGTCTCGAAAATGACGCCGAATGACTCGTCATGATTCACCGTTCTCGTTTCGACCTTCGGGGTGCTAGACGACTGCCGTGCGCTCTCGGAGATCTGGCCGTCTAGGACGTTGGCTGCCGGCTGCTTGAGATTGGCGGCGGTCCCGGCGGGTGTCGGCGCAGGGTTTGCTGGCTCTGTCCTCGCGAGTTTTAGGCCCGACGTGAGAGGGTGCGTTTCGAACATGGTGAGGTCGGCTTCCACCCAGCGGATCTGGAGTGCTGGTCCAACTGTCACAAGGGCTCCCTCGGTTATGGCATCACGCGCAAAGCCTCATATACCTCCACAAAAGTGGGACGTGTCGGTAGTGCAGGTCGACCCGATGGGCACGCAGTTGTGGTCTCTCCGGGGACGATGGCAGGGAATCCTTCTTGCGTTCGTGTTTTTGCGACACCACAGCTGGGACCGACAACAAAGCCTTGGGGACAGATGGCGGGAGAGAAAACGTGGAAGCCAGCTCCAGCAATGTTGGACCTCCAGTCGGGCTGGTCACAGGACGCTGGCCCTGCTGTCGGAAAAGCCGGGTACTGGGAAAGCGACCGGGTGGTTGTCAGCAACCAACTTGTGGGACATGGCGGCGTAAAAACGGATTTCATTGAAGCTAGCGGTGCCGTGCCGCCGGGAGTGGGACTTGCCATCGAGTCCGTGGCCATGACAAACCGCCGTCAGCCTGCTGGGCCGGCAAGACAAAGATGGTGTCATTGCATGGCAGGAAACCTAAAGACGGTTTCCGTGTGTTTTGACAAGTGCGCAACACTGACTTTTCCCAGATCTGAGTCCCATTCCACGGCATTGAGACTCTCCTACTTGGTATGTCATCCTCCCCAAGAAGCCCCATGCGTTTGGAGTAGGCTCCCTGCCAACAAGACCCCAGGCAGATCAGTGCATGGTGCCGTGCAATGATGCGCAGGATCCCTCGGGCCGATCAATCCAGCAAGAAGCCGTTCCCAACGCAAAGGAGCTGCTGTTTCTGTTGGTACCTCACAGCCTGGCGAAGGAAGCATGTGCGGCACAGCGTATCACCACATCCACCCGCGCCAAAAACAGCACGCAGTCCCCCTGTCCCTCCCTGTTCCCGTCCGTTGGACCCCACGGCTCTGGGACTGCCCCCACATCTGCAAATACGGGAACTGTGCTTCATCTGCATCCAACACAACGGCGTCGGCATACAACGCTACGACTGCTCTTCCTCCTGCAAGGGCACCGACATCGCTTCTTCTTCTTGACACACGGATCGCAATGTGACGGCAACTACCACGTTCATCACCAAACCCTGTTTGAAGTTCGAGAAAGACGTGTGTCTGTGTTGCAACTGTCCTGACCAGTCCACTACCTAGAAATAATCCCAGGGAGATTCCCCCAGGCACAGGTTTGACCATGACCGAGACCCCACCTTCCAGAAGCAGAATCAGAATCAGCCCAGACACGCTCGACGCCGCGGGGCGACTGCGAATTTGTACACTGGTGTGGAGGTTTCAGGCCAACTTCGCCGGCCAACCACATGGTTTTGGTCTTGGCGGTGGTCAGCTCGTCTTTCCAGTGGACCCTGCGGCTGTGGTGCAGGCGGAGCCGGACCCCACCTGGACCCTTTCCCGCTGGGCTTGGCGGGTGCCTGGGTCCACTGTGGGTGAGGCGGCCGGTGGACTTAGGTTCCTGTTTGCCTAGGTGGGTTGTCGGGGGTTGTCGGGGGTTGTCGTGGGAATTGCACAGGGCGACGGCACGAGATGCAGTTCTCGCAGTAGAAGAGGCCGCTCGTTTCCAACATTTCAGATCCTTCTCCGTCACATTCCAGATCTCAGATATTTGAGAACCGACCTTCCCCAACCGTGCGTTGCAGAGAACCTGGCTGCCTCTTCCTTCTCAGGAAAGACGCACGTCCTCGCCGCAGGAAGTGTTGCGAACCCTTTCAAAAATACCATGATGCCAACAGCAGAGTTGGGGGCTCTTGAGACAGGAAAAGTCAGCCCTAACCCTCGTTGCTCTGTCTGCGGCGGGAGATACTGAACCTCAAGCACGATTAACCAAGGTTCCCTACCTGTCTAAGTCGTCTTGTCTTTCGTTTGTCGCTCGTGCATATTGACTAGAGACTGAAACAGTGGCCGAAACGAGATAACTCTACTGATTCTCATCGTACAATACATTAGGGCAAGGTGTAAGAATGAAACAGAGAAGCGGAGTGGAGGAAGAAGACTTGGAATAGATTTAAAAACCTGAGATTTCGGGTGAAACAAAGTGCCTATCTTGATGCACCGTCGAGTAATCTGTAGTGTTCTCTGTGACCTGAGTGATGGATCGTGCGTCAGGGGCCAGCATGTCGTTTATTGATTCCTCCATTTCCCCTCCCTACCTAATCTATCTATTGCTGCGCTAAATCTGAAGCATGAGGCTCGACAGTAGATTAAGCGCTATCCTGTAGTAGCTTAACAACAGCTTCGTGCCCGTTACGAGCAGCCCACAACAGCGGTGTCCGATCAGCCTCATCCTTCGAATTGACGTCGACTTCATCTCTTGCGAGCAATAGCTTGACAACGGCTTCGTGCCCGTTACGAGCAGCCCACAACAGCGGTGTCCGATTAGCCTCATCCTTCGAATTGACGTCGACTTCGTCTCTTGCGAGCAATAGCTTGACAACGGCTTCGTGCCCATCACGCGTAGCCCACAATAGCGGTATCCCATTAATCCGATCCTTCGAATTGACGTCGACTTCGTCTCTTGTAAGCAATAGCTTGACAACGGCTTCGTGCCCGTTACCAATAGCCCACAATAGCGGTGTCCAATTATCCCGATCCTTCGAATTGACGTCGACTTCGTCTCTTGTGAGCAATAGCTTAACAACGGCTTCGTGCCCGTTACTAGCAGCCCACGATAGCGGTGAAAAATTAGCCCAATCCTTCGAATTGACGTCGACTTCGTCTCTTGCGAGCAATAGCTTGACAACGGCTTCGTGCCCATTACCAGAAGCCCACAATAGCGATGTCCGACCGTTCTGGTCCCTCGAATTGACGTTGGCCTCGCCTCGGTTGAGCAACCGCTTTACGACGGCCTTGAGCCCAAAATACGACGCTACCAAAAGATCTGTAAAACTGTTGTCGCAGGGGCGTTGTCTATCCTTCCAATAGATGCAGGCCCATCGCTCATATCTCGTCGAATTGGGATTGCAGATTCCCATGGCGAAGGGCATAATGGCAGCATCATCGACAATGCCGGCTTGACGGAAGTGAGTAGTCCAATTCCTAGCCGAGTAATCTAGGAATCCGTTTTCAGGTTTCCTATCATAATGCACTTGGGCATGGAAAAGGTATACCGTGCAGGCCTCGGCAAGGAGCATGTTTGCTTGGCCCATGTCGAGTGTGTGCCCCCACACCGTTGTTGTGGTCGGACACGGCAAGGAGGTGGCGGCAAGGGGGAGGAGAAACTCCCTCGCGGTCTGGTGAAGGAAGTAGACCTTGTTGTCGTGTACCGTGATGAACAGCCCACACCACTCTCGGAGACGGTGCATAAAATCGTCGTCTGGTTCAAGATCAAGATCTTCCAGGCCGGACGTGGTCAGAGTCACGCTGGTTGCAATCTGCATCTCGCAGAGCGTGAGCGGGCGGGAAGCCGCAAGGAGAATGAGCATGACCTTCCGGGTTTCTTTTGGCTCGGTGGACCGGCTCAGGATCTTCTCGTACGCCTCGTCCACGGTTGTGGGTAGGTGTTCGATGGCTTTGTCCAGTCCTCGAACCGTGCGCTTGACGGCGGCGCTCTCCAGGTATTCGAAGACAAGGTAGAACCAGAGGTATGTGCGGTGCGTGTTGCTCTTGAGACGCTGTTTCAGGTGCGTGCGGAGGTCGCCGTTCAACTTGTCCATCTGGTCGACTCGGTATTCGATGACCGAATTGATCTCCCTACTGATGGTGACCGAGTCATCTTCCCCCTTGATCCGAATGTTGGGAAACGACTTCTCGAGCTGCTGAATGTGCCGAATCGTGCCCTGATACGGTCGGCTGGTCATGAGCACCTTGAGGTTCCTTGGACCTGTTTGAAAATGCGTCTGGACGTATCGAGACAAAGTCCCCATGTTGCGCTCGTCTTGGAGGCACTCGTCTAGAGCGTCGAGAACAATGAGAATGGATCCGGCATCTGGATCTGCGGCAGCTGTCTCGAGGATGTTCCAGAGCGCCGTCACATTGTCGGCGAGTTGCGGTCCATCCTGCTTGTACCTTGGCACGGCGTGGCGCATCAACTGGGGTCGTTGACAGAGCAGCTGATGGACCAAGGCACAAAGAGCCAGTTTGAGCGTGTTCTGATCCCCATCCTTGAAGAAGAAGTAGCACATCGCAACCTCCCTCGGCAAGCTGAAGCCGAACCCGGAGTCGATGAGATACTTGGCGAGAACGGACTTGCCGCACCCCGGATCGGCCGACACGAGTAGCGGGCCAGAGTCGGTCTTCAACCATTCCTGATAGCTCGCGTGGTTGAGAAACCAAAGGCAGGTGTCCGGCGCGCGGTCTTTGACGCGGCCTTTGTACCAAGCATAATCGCCAAGTTTCAGACTCTGCAGACACTCGTCCTCCTTCGACTCCCTCGCCCACTGAGTGAGTGCTGTTCTGTTCAAGGTGATGTTGATCTGCAGAGACATTTTCTCAGCGTTGTCTCCCAGCTCCTTGACGTTTTTGAGCATTTCCTCCCATGGATCCCATTTCACAAACTCTCTCACGAGATTCTTGAATCGACGCCTGAAGAAACGCAAGGCACTCTGAACTTGGAAATCGATAATGGCCTGATAGAGCTCGATGAGACGATCCCGGTACGCCTGCGTCATGGCTGCGAGGGACGCCTCAGGCTCTTCGTGCTGCCGAGGTAAGAGGAGCGACTCCATGGCGGTAAAGTACTGCATCTTCTGGGTGACGTAGGCCAGGCCCTCTTCGTTGGCTGCCTGCACTTCGCTCGGGTTGGTCAAGAGGGGCATCAACAGGCAAACGGCGGCCCAGGCCACACTCGCCAGGGGGCTGGCCTTGACCGCGTCGCCAATCCAATCTTTTCCCAACTGGATGCCGGCGACAACATGCTTCATTTGGTCTCGGAGGACAAACTTCTGCTGTCCGAGTTCAAAGGCAATCTGCTTTCCCTCCATGTGTTTATGGCCTAGGGCGATGGCGTCGGCCATCATCTTCTGTCGGCTGGTGCCAACTTCCGGCATGCGGGCCAGAGCCATGTTCGCTCCATCGTTGGACGCTTTGGACAGGAGGTCGTCCAGGTCGGCCGTAGGAGGTGTATCGGATAGATAGGACAGCATCTTGGACAGCAGTTCCTCGTAAGCTTCGACGACCTCGGGCTTTTCCTGTCGAAGGGCTTCGTACCCCTGGTCCCACAGAGATGTCGAGTCTTGGAGCCCCGCTGCCTTCTCGCAGTCGTTGGAAATTGCCTCCGAGTCATTGTTCATTGCGGTCAATTCGGGGGGTGTTGCCAGTGTCGCCGACTCGGGCTGGGCGACTGGGGTTGCTGTCACCGAGATACTCGGTGACTTGGCGGTATTAACAATTGAAAGTCCAAGGGAGCCAGCCTGAGGCCCCTCAGTAACGATGCGCCCTGCGTCGACGGCCGGCCGGTGATTATCAGGATTGTTGACAGATGTCGCAGCCTGAGCCATGCCCAAGCCGCCTGGTTTCCGTCTGCTCCAGAACCGGCGTCTCCGGGACTTGAAAATACCAGTTGCCTGGCTTTCCGAGCTCGAGGAAACATCGTCCTCGCGAGGCTTTTTCTCCTTCGGAGACTTGCGTCCGAGGAGACGCTCCATGATGCGGCGTAGGAGGATTTACAGAGCAACCGTAAGGTAAATTTCAAAACAAAGTGCAAATGTTGAACGGTGCGAGGGACACCCCTATGACACCACAGCCGGGCAGGCGTACCTCTCGATGCCTGGTGATTTGAAGTTGCGAGGCCTCCTACCTTAGTATAGCCGGAGTGTCGGAGCTGGGTTCTATGCTCCAGTTATCTATTATTCCGTTCCGTGCAGGACGCGCTGCCGACCTATCCTATTGCAGCGCCTAGAGAAGTACCTGACACCTCTCGGTCCTCAGCCCCAGCTGTCCCTTTCTCTTCCGCTCTCAGTGCCAACACTGCCAAGCTAAGCCGTGTGACGTGTCAACACATGCAATTTTACAACCAATGATAATTACCTGGTCCAAGACCACGAGACCCAACTTGAAGATGAACTCCAACAAGACGCAGAGAACCCAGAAATGCGCCCCTTCCTGGACGAGCTCAGTGCAATGAGCCCGCTCGACGCGGTCCGGAGAAACTAAGATAGTTAAGGATCTGGGGGTGCAACAGCTCGTTCTGCATTAATCACAACAAAAGTTTCTATACAACCACACAACCACACACACAGCCACACAACCACACAACCACACAACTTGCACAACATCAACTTGGACCTGGAGGTCGATGTCAACATGCGCAGGGGCGTTAACTGCGCAGGTCCCAGGAAGGCACCTGGTAATTTCGAGGAAAGGGGTAACGTTGGTTGGGATTAGGGTTGGGTCGGGGACAAGGATTCTGGAAGTTGTCGGTTGATATTTTCGGTGGAAATTTGTTCGCCAAGAATGGAAATTTGGGAATCTCTCCACACTCCTGTTCTGTCGCGGGACCAGCCGAACGCCAGGCGGCGGCCAAGCTTTGCGGGACCGGCTCCGGAGCCGACAGAGAACTCCGATTCGGCATGGTGGGCCCCGTCGACCAAACTCGCGAGTTCAAATGCGCTTAAGTCACCGTTTTCAGTCATGAGCACCATGCTACATCATTTATTAACCTGGAGTCAAACCCTTTGTTTCTAGAAGCGTAAACGATTTACATGGCCAAAACTCGATGGTTAACTTTTAACTCTGGAAACTTAAGTAACCTCGACTAAGTCAATATCCCTTATTACCGGGTAATACCGATCAGTCGCTAAGATAACGCGTAACCCTGATTCTAAACGTCCGCTAGTCTATCACTAAGAATAGATCGATGGCGAGACTGGCGAGATGTTTGCAAGCTAAGTATATGGTATTATATCAGACTCCATTGTTGTAATTGTGTGCCCGGAATGCAAGACCAGTCTTGACCACCGGAAACGGTTCTTCTACGATGGCCTCTTTCCGCTAGGTAGATAATCCGAGACAATGAACGTGATAAGACCCTAACCCTGGTCACCAACCACCAGCATTTCGTGCCTCGGCACGTCCGATGGGCTGGCCCTTGTAACTCCCAAACTCAAATCCGACCTCAACTCTCGGGAAACCGACAATCACAACTCTCAACCTTTGGCTTCACTCATTTACGCTCTTTCCGATCCCAAAACATTGCCAACATGGGACCCCAGCCAGGCCAAAAGACGGTGCTCATCACCGGGTACGTGCCCCGACTTTTCTGTCGCACATAGAAAATTTTATGGAACATCGCAGAGAAAAGTTGAATCGCATGTGAAATCGCACTAACAATTGACATAGTTGCACCCCGGGCGGCATTGGCCACGCGTTGGCCCTGGAATTCCACGCCAAGGGTAGGCCACTTAGACATCTATGTACACAATATCATGAATTAAAAGCTGACGCAGTGGACCAGGCGTGCACGTCATCGCGACGGCCCGCAACCCGGCCGTCCTCGCCGAGATGGCCGCCGTCGGCATGACCACCCTTGCCCTCGACGTGACCAACGCCGAGAGCATCAAGACCTGCCACGATGAGGTCGCTAAGATTACCGGCGGCACCCTCGACATTCTCGTTAACAACGCGTGCGTCTCTCGCCCACCTCCTTTAAATCAAATACTAACCTCTTCCCAGCGGCCGCACCCACACCCACCCCGCCACCGACATCGACATGGACGACGTCCGCCAGACCTTTGAGACCAACGTCTTCGGCGTCATGGCCATGTGCGCCTCCTTCGCGGACCTCCTCATCGCCGCCCGCGGCCTCATCATCAACATCGCCTCGCTGGCTGCCATCACCCCCTACATCTTTGGCTCTGTCTACTGCGCGTCCAAGGGCGCCGTCGTCTCGTACTCACGCACGCTGCGCCAGGAGCTGCGGCCCTTTGGCGTGCGCGTCACGGTCGCCATGACGGGCACGGTGCGCTCGCGCATCGCGAGCCACCAGCACCGGACCCTGCCCGAGGGGAGTATCTATGAGCGGGTCAGGGGTCTGTTTGAGAAGCGGTTGACGTTTTCGCAGAATAACGCGACGGTGGATACCGGGAGCTATGCGAAGAAACTGGTGGCTAGCGCGTTGCGGCCTGAGGGGCCCGCGCTGCTGAGGGAGTGGTTTGGGAGGCCGGATTGGTTCTGGGCTGGCGGGATGGCGAGGATTGCGTGGGTCGGCACGTGGTTTGGGGAGTGGTTGATGGATATGGTCATGTATCGGTTGATTGGGATGAAGAAGTTGGAGGAGGTGCTAAGGGAGGAGGAGAGGGTGCGCAAGTTGAAGTAGATGGTTGGAGGGGTAAGGGGGGGTGCGGTGTACGACTGGTATTAATAATTTTGGGTTTCCCTGGGACGTACATTTCCATGTCAAGAGGTCAGCTTATTGATTTCTGGCCTTTGATTTCTTCCTTCCCTTATAATGTTTCACCGTCGACTCGGGCGTCCTTTGCTTAACATCTTTGTGCGTGCTTTCAGGTGTCAAGTATGAAATAGTCATATGGTTCTCAAACCGAATTCAAGCATGACTTGTAGTGCAACTACATCACATCTCTCACATACCCTTTTTCACCTCTAGGCCACCGTTCCGTACTCCATAAAGGCTGGTGGTGGGCACCCAGCTTCCAATAACCCCCTTAACACTTCACAAGCAAACCAAGACACCCATCCCCAATAACAGTGGTCATCAACCCCTACTAATAAATAAACCGTCACATCCACACAATCAAACAAACAACAGCCATGAACCCAGAAGCCCTCGCCGAATTCTACCTCACAGGCGGCACCACAATCCACCGCACCGCCGCAACCACCATCCACCTCCTCCGCGCCGCCCAGGCCGACGTCAGACGCCTCGCTGACAACGACAACAACAACAACAGCAACAACAACCACCACCACACCGCCACCACCATGACCACCACGCGCCTGCGCGCCGTCGAAGCGAGGCTGCTGGTCGTGCGGCAGATCCTGGAGCACTATGTCCGCGCCGTCGATGGGTTCCCGGGCGGGTGGGATGTTGCGGCGCGGAGGGTGGGTGTGGTGCGGGCGGCGTGGGTGCTGGATGCGCTTTGGAGAGCGGGGGAGGTGGTGCGGTGGGTGAGGGGGGTTATTTTGGGCGGGGGTGGGGGTGGGGGTGGTGAGGGTGGTGAGGGTGAGGGTGGTTGGAGGCAGGGGGGAGGCCTGAGGAGGGGAGGAGGTGGGTTGGGTAGTACCGTGGATGCGGGTATGGATGTGGTGGAGAGGTGGGTTTATGAGGTTAGTGTGTGTGTGGAGGCGCTGAGGGTGATGGTGGGTGCGTGAAGGGGTGGGGTGGGGTGAGGCGGGTTCAGGGGATGGGTTGATGATGAGAGAGAGAAAGGTCTTTCAAAGCAGTGGTTTCGTTCAGGTACTTGGTAAACAATCTAAATCCTCAGGACAACCGCCGCACATACTTTCCCTCGGCCGACACATTCATGTCCACCAGTCTCTACAATCGAGTCTCCTACTCCCCAAGCCGCCCCCTCCCTCCGGCGCCACCATAGACTCCTCCGCGCTGGCTGGCCACCCACGATACCATTCTTTCCGGCCGTGCAACATTTTCATCACGGGATTATCAAGCTGGCAAAGAAGTCGAGGGGCCACCGCCAAAACTCGCCCGGGCAGAAGAGGGATTGCCGAAGTTCTCTCCATTCCGCAATCCAGTTGGTCGCCGTAAAGGCAATCCCGGAGTAGGCCCGCACGTCCTCATCGGAAATGTCCTGGTAGCTGGCTTTTTCCTTGAGTCGTTCCACATGGCGGCGGCAGCGTGAGACGATGCGCAACGACGCTTGGTAGAAGAGGGCGAAGCCGGCGTGGTATACGGTCAAGACGGTGACCGCGGTGGCCTCCTCGAACGACGGCCAGAAGCAGAGCTGGAGCCCCTTTACAACCGCACTGGGCCCCGGGTGTGTCAGAAATTCGGTTAGAGAGCAGAAGCGGGCAAGTCACAGGGCAGAGGAAACATACCAGGCTGTAAAGAGACGGCAGGAGCGCGCCCAGGCCGGCGCAAGGTCGTCTACCAAGTGCTCGAGCGACCACGAGTGTTCCGTGAGATTGGAATGCGCCAATACCAGCGCTGCCAGGGCCAAGTCGGCGTGTGTCAGGCCAGGCTTCAGGGGGCGTAGAGGCGTCAGCGAGACTCTTCTTCGGCGCTGACGTGACCGCAGGATTTCGGTAAGATCCCAGTCCAACACCTGGTGTATTGCCGACCAGAATCTTGCCCGTATTGTCTCGGCTGACTCGGGTCTGGCTCCTGGCCGATGCCACGGCGCCACCTCCAGCTCGGTTGATGGGTCCAACGGGCCCAACTGGACCAACGGGACTGCTTGATCGACGATGTGGGCGGCATGCGGGTTGCTGAGAAGGCAAACCGGCAAGTTAGCGACGTAGTCGGCCTCGGAGTCTCGGGGACACAAACTGGGAATCTAGGTACCTATCGAGTTCGAGTTCTGCTACGGCTTTCTCGCTGCGATGACGGGCCAAATGTTTCACGCCTACTCTGTGGTTACAGTGCGTCGTGCCGAGGTGCTGCGACCGCTTCCATGCGTCGGGGTCGAAATGCAACACACCCGATGAATCAATGTAGGAGTGGATAGCCTTCAGGGGATCGTAATTCATGATGATGAGGATGAGGACGATGGTGGAACAAGCTGAGAGGGTGACTAGGGCAAAATTCTCGCGAGGGTCAGAGGAAAGGAAGAGAAAGGGGGAAGGGGGAAGAGGGAAACAGGTACCCAGATCTCAGAAGCCGAAAGAATTGAGGCATGGCGGCAGAGTCAAACCCCTGCCTGCCCGTCTGGCGGCCCGCCTGCCTGCCCACCTGCGCCTCTCTCTGTATCTTTTCCTTTGGTTTTTTTTTGGTTGGTTAATCCAGCCGGGTGCTCATGTGGCATTTCCCGAGACAAAGAACTTATCTGCAGACTGGGCCGGGGAGCAAGCTCGCTTGCAAGCTCGGCAGTGGCAATCTTCCACGGCTGCGGAGGTTCTGTTTGTTGCCGTTTGCGGCAAAAAAAAGGGTTGATGGCCATTTGCACGCAAACAGCGAGATAGCCGCCCAAACGCTAATAGACACGGCAAAACTTTGAAGAGCTCAACAAACAGCGAACACGGCCATGGACTCATGGCCAAGTCGGAGTCGTCTGGGTGTGCCAACAACACCAAGCCAAACTAAGTTGTCACATTTCACCTTTTGGGACAAATTTCCTCCTGGCCAGGGCCCACCAGACTAAGGCAAGCTGCCGCTCCCCGGTTGGCCTGACCATACCCCAAATGCCCCATGCCCGTTTGTTGAGTCTTTGTTAACCTTCCTCCTCTGTGTCCTCCCTCCCAGCCGGTTCACGAAGAGCCGTCCAGACCGCCGTTTCTTAGCGAGCTCAACACTTGGACAGCTGTCTCATCACGCCGCCACGGACACAGGCCGCGACAGGAGGCCGAAATAAGCCCCACAGCGCTCCTTGTCCTGCGGCGGTGTCTCTGGCAACTTGTCAGTTCTCACAGCTTGACCTGAGCAAAGTGAAAGCAGCCGCGGGTTTGAGATGTGTCTTGGAGTGGAGTGAGGCTGGCGCATTGGATCATGGTCGGTCATCATCCTGCGCGGCCGCCATTACCATGGTATCATGGTATTCCCCAACGACCAACCTTCTTTTCTCTCGGATGCCTTTTCCAATCCCATCCCCCCTCGTTCATAACTCAACTCCATCCCCATCATCGAGATTGCAGCCCCAGTTGTCCATCGCTTCTCCATCACCCACCCTCCTTGACACGTGTCTCGTTTCCTCCGCGTCAGCGAACCCCTCAACGTCATGCCGCCCATAAACCAACCCCCCACACTCAAGCTACTGATCTTCGAGGTGACGGATGGCGCCAGGACGCTTACGGATGATCTCGCCGAGCAGTTCGTTCTCTTCTTCAACGAATCGCCGCAATGGCATTCCACTATCCACCAGGTTGACGTCGCCCCCGGCGTACATGGTCACTACGAGGCAAGTGTGGAAGCTCAGCCCATCAGCCCTTCATGTTCCGAGGGCAGCAGCAGCAGCAGCAGCAGCAGAAGTCATTTCTAACCATGGGAGTTGCTGCAGATGCGTCTCGCACATCGGACAGTGACGTGCGGACACACACCGGCCAGCCAGAGCGACGTTACCGAGGCGATTGATACACTGTGTCATGAACTCTGCCACCCCGATGGGCTGTTGTCTCCCAAGCGGGTCAACCCAAACCCGAATCTCGTCTTCACCGTGGGGGTCGACCTCTTCCTCCACGGCTTCATCAAACATAGCGCCCGCTCGACGGCGTCCACCGGCGCGGCACAGAGGGCCAGCACCGCCTCGTCCATTTCGCGTACTGCCCTCGGAGATCCTGACCCTACAATAGTGGCCTCAGCGTAAGTCCATCTTGGTTCAACGGCTGCTTGTCCGTTGCTTGGAACACAGGAGAACTGATCCTGAACCCCTCCACCAACTCTAGAACCTCGGTTTTCTTGAGCCTTATCTGCAAGTCTTCCAACCAGGGGCCCGACCAGCTTGCTCAGGTTGTTATCCAGCCTCTGGCTACGGCTGCAGTGTCGCGGGTCATGAAAGCCATCGTAAGCGACCTCCGCCCCCCCAACGTGGTCCCCGTGATACGGCCCCTAACTCTAATAACAGCACGAATTTTACACCAGTAATCCGAAGGATGTAGACAAGACCATCAAGGCAGTCCTGTCCTCATTCACTGAACTTGAGAGTATTGGCAGTGAGTCTCTCGGCCCCCCTCCCCCTCCCCTCCCACCCTCCAGTGCCCCCACCCCATTCTTCCTCCAGGCGATTCTCTTCAGACCCTGGTCCCTCTGTTGGTGCAGTCCCCATATTAACACATGTACCCCGTATTCGTAGCGCCGCCCCACGATGCACCGATCGACTTGTCAGCTGCGCGGGAACGCTTTGCAGAGCTGCTAGTTGCCATCTCGACCGCTACAAGCCAACGCAGACACGGAGCGACATACCAGAACAATATGTCCATAGCGATGTACAGCTGCGGCGCCGCCACCATGGGTTTGATCGGTTGCTTCCTTATCAGTCCGGCCGTCGCGGCCGCCGTTGCTGCATCGCTCTCCAGTAACGCGAGGCACGTGATGCCCCTGGTCTCCAGTCTCGGAGCCGGCGCCGCTGCCTGGATGGGAAATCGCACTCGAAACGGTACGTGCTACCCATATTCCCCCTCCTCCCTCCAACCCCCTACCCCCCCTCTTTGGTGCGTGCGGGGGATGGTGGCTGTGTAGGCTGTCATGACCAACGCTAACGATTTACATACACTATTACTACAGATATGGGGGAGCTAGACGAAGCCACAAAGTCGGTGAACGAGGGGCTGGTTGCGCTGGCCTCGGCCATGTTGAAAAGCGATTATCGGCACCAACCCAACGCTCCGATGGTTGCCAGATTGGCCATGGACATGGCCGCTGCCTGCAACCCTGCGATGCTCGACGACTAGTCACGCAGAGCCACGAACCTGGCCCTGCGCGGGATTCGGTAAGAGATGGGGTGGTGGATGGGGCACGGTCAGGCAGTAACGGAGGAGGCGCCCGGGGCATGTTTGGGAGCGGGTTGTGTGGTTCACTGGTTCCTCTGTAAAGCTAACTTTGTGTCTTTCCTTTTTTTCTTTCTCCTCGGCTTTTCCCTCTTTACTTTGTCCATGTTCTTGGTCCTAGTCTTATAGAATATAGATCTCCTTTTGTCGTGGTACCTTGATTTGGTTCCATTTTCCATTTCATTTGGCCCCAATCGTGCCCCCGCATGTACGTTTGCGGCGACGGTGCTGGATATACTGACAGCCTCTCACCCTCCCTGCCTTCCCTTTCCGGACTTTTGCAAGTCATGCTTGTTTGGTCGAATCGATAGCACGGCCTGCTGGTCTTAGTTTGTCCGGACAAACCAGCCCCCTCCCTTGCAGGCATGACCGTGATGATGACATGTCCGGCGTCATTCCTGATTTTCCTGTACTCCCACCGTCCAGCCAGGATGGCCTAGTCTTGATTGTGGGGTTCCTTCGACCAGACAGCCGGGTTGATGAAGGTCTGTTCGGTGCTAATATCGTTCGGGCTAATTACCTGACAGGGCAGGGTCGATTGGCATCGTGTCGCAAGGCTGGTATCTCTCGACCGTATGCAAAGGCCCGGGATCAAGGTAGCACACTGACTCGGATGGGTTGCAAACTTCGCCAGTCGTATGTCATCAATGGTTCGAGGTGATCAGGCCCTTCGCGGCGACAATGGAGCGGCATCAAAAGTCGTATATCCACCGAGCTAAGAGCAATGAGTAAATTATAAGACGAAGAGTACAAGAAGAACAAATCGAATCAAGGTACTTACCATAGCTCGACGGTCTATAGTAAATATGTTGCCTGATCACTTTCACGGCTGAGGCGTTGGTTGGTGGCACATTTCAAGTTGGTGCACTAAGCTGTGGAAAACGCCAAGTACTGTAGGAAAGATGGTATTGTCACTTGATGCACCGAACTTTGGAAGTCGAATAAAACAGGCGCACAGATCATAGGTGCTAGATTTAAGTTATATTGCCATGGTCATCACTGGCGGGAAAACAACAATATTGGGCAATTAGGTTATAAACCCCGGGCCAGAAGAGTCGCCAGTCTGCCGGAACGCCATCTCGTATTAGAATCCCCCATAATCCCCAATACTTTGTTCCATGAATTACACTTTAGCCATAATAGCAGAGTTTCCATGTAATAGTTCCGGTACCCTCCAACAGGCATTGACTAATACCTCTGGGTTGGAGGCGGAGGATAAGTCGAGGGCGTCTCTTCCTCCTCGCCCTTGGGCCCCTTCTCTTGCTTCCTGCCCGCATTGCGGAAATGAACATTCCTGTCGTTGTCCCCTTGAACCCGAATCCAGAAATCCAGGTTGGCAGCCTCGTGGGCCGGCCTGGCCTTGAGGACAATGTGCCCAGCGACGTTCTCAACCATCGTACACGTCCAGTTGAGGCGTTCCGTGTCCGGGTTCTGGCTCTGGGTGTCGGCCTGAGGGCTTCCAGGAGTAGCGACTCCCTCTGCTTGGCTAGCGGTATCGGTGGTTCTCGACGACCAGGTCAGCAGGGCGGGGTCGATAGGGAACTCGGGGTTCCCGAAAAGGGGGCTCCTTGGTAGGCTGGCCGTCCTTGTGGGCGCTCTTAGTTGTGTTATCAGAGTTCATCTTTCCAAGTCGATTTAGGATAGATCCTGCGGTCTTATTTCCTGACTATGTCGGTAAGCAAGTAAGTAAGCGGAAGCGAAAACGAAAGATCGATCATGATAGGAACGTTAGTTGATGATTGACGCGCTTAGGAGGGACGTTTGGCAAGATAAAGATCAATCTCCCCTTGTTGACGTGAGATCGACTGGAATTATCGAGACTCAACTGAGGTAGAAAGAGTAAGCAAAGGGTATCAGAAAGTGAAATGACGGGTGGAGGGAAAATTGCAAAGATACGTACCAGAGGGCGACCTTCCTCGGCGATTTTCCAGCTGTGATTTGGAGGCTAAAAGGTGAGGTAGGTGAGCGAATTGGATGCGCTCCCAAAGCAAAATTGCAGTGCCGTGGAGAAGTGTTTGTGGTATTATAATACTCCAAGAGAATTTTGAGAAGAAAGGAAGGAAGAATGCAAAATGCGAACGAAGAAGATGAAGGTTGGCATTTGTTGCCGAGTCGGAATCTCGGCTGAGGATGGTGAGCCGTATAAATTGTTCACAATTACAGTCTGGCACTGCACCAATGGTTATTACGGATGATTTAAGCTAGTGAGTCGTAGACCAGAAAGGACCATGAGGCTTCTGAGTTCCACCTCCAAACCAAGGCGATTCTGGGAAGACTTCAAGTTACTAGAACGGCTCGTGTTTTGGAATTGACTTGAGAAGGCGATGTAGAGATGAAGACTTTAGCCTTAAATGACCAGACAATGAGTTTACATGTAGACGTCTTGAATATGCTCCAAAGTTTGAATCATCTTCACGGAGGCGACATGGTCTATGCTTGCTCTAACAAAGTATCTACGTGTCGTGTAGCTGGCGACATGTTGTAGATGGGAATAGAGGGTTTACATAGTGGACATTTCACGCAAGTCATTCTCGAGAACAAACGGCTTGAGTCCCAGGGACGTCTCTTGGGGCCCCAGACACTCACCAACATGAGATATAAATAGGTAGGACCAAACAACAAACAGAACCACCGCACGTGGCCGGTGAGCCTCGTGTTTTCGTAGGATATGAGAATAGTAATCGTTGACTCACGCACAGATTTGCCTGTACTGAAGATTGATCGAACCCATGCAGACCCATGCAGGGTTCCTGAGCTCCAAGAACTGAGCATGGTGGTGATTGTCAGATATGACTGTATATTCTGTGTAGAGTCAAGTCAAGATGATGACTTGGAGGCGAAAGCCACTTAGATCGTCACAGACGTGGGCCTGCCCAACGTGTTTTTTGTCTTAGCAAGTCACTAGCCAAGACAAATAGCCTTCTTCCTAGAGGCGCGGCCTCTTGTGTCCAAGGTTCCCCGATGACCACGGTTACTCGAACGACATGACACGGCCGGGCTGATGGTGGTATCTCGGGCAGCTGGTCCACGAAACCTGCCATAGCTTTCGATGGCCCGCTTAGAGCCAACCGCGCCTCAGCTGGTGCTGCTGCGTAGTAGAAACAAATGGGAGGCTATTACCGTGGAGGAACACATTGGTTTGACCTTGCAAGCTACCGAGTTCCTCGGTAATAATGGCCTGTTGGGATGGAGATGATGCTTCAAAAGACTCGGGCTGGTTGACCAGCGAGACTTATGCAAATGAGAACTTGGAAGACATTGGCCAAAGCCACCGCATTGAGAATTTGAGACGAAGCTGGGAAAAATGGGGGCTGTTCACTATTTCTCATCTTGCCCCTATCTCTTTGAAATAACATCGCTCGTATCCAAAGCGTAACGAAGCGGGTTCTGGATCCAAGTCATTGAGTTAGTTCCGTATTCCAAATGGGTCGTTGGTAATAGGTACTGGAACAATGGAGAGCAACGGGCGCCTCAGAAAGGTTGATTTTAATCATTGATATCATCCCCGTCTTGAAACATAAATTTTTGACCTAATGTCATCATGGCATTGCTTCGATAAGGAGAGAAAAGTGAAAAGAGAACTTACAGATCTTGGGGGAGCGATGGGGTGTGCGAGAGTGGGAGAGCGAGAGAGGAGAGAGATGGTGGGGAAACTCGAGCGGTTGGATTTGCAGGGGTCAACCGAGGTTTTGTTTCCATATCAGGCCCTGACCAATGAGAGAGCTTCAAGCAGTGTGGAGTCCGGCGCATCGAAGCACCGCCAAGTTCCATTCCAACAGGCACCTACAGTACCTCTTGCCGCAACACCCGTTTCGCCTTCCGGAGACATCCGCGGTCGAATGGTTTGACCTCGACAACCTCTGTCTGCTGGTTGCTTTCGCATCGATCCTCCCGTCCCCCTCTGTATTCCATTACCGTCGCACTTCAAGCATGGCGATTCGCAACCAGCTGAGGCTGTTCCTCGTCGCCGGGTCGCTCTTGACGGCCTCTCTAGCAAACACCATCGAGCGGCCCTTTGACGATAGCGATGACGATACCCCACTACCGGTAGTCATCTGGCATGGTAAGCAGTGATTTCCCGAGATGAGAAGACACGCCTCCAAAACTCGTCCTCGCTAACAATCCACTCTCATCCAGGCCTGGGCGACACCTACCAAGCCGACGGCATGCGGCGCGTGGCCGAGCTCGCCGACAAAGCCAACCCGGGGACATTCGTCTACCCGATCCGCATGGACGACAATGCCGCGCGCGACCGGTACGCCTCGTTTGTCGGCAATCTAACCGATCACGTCGCCAAGGCCTGCGCCGACATCGCCGCGCACCCGATCCTATCCACCGCGCCCGCCATCGACGCCGTCGGCTTCTCGCAGGGCGGCCAGTTCCTACGCGCCTACGTCGAGCGCTGCAACAAGCCCCCCGTGCGCAGCCTCGTGACGTTTGGCTCGCAGCACAACGGCATCACGGCCTTCCGCGACTGCGCCACGACCGACTGGGTGTGCCGCATGGCCATGGCCGTGCTCAAGGGCGATGCGTGGGCGGGCCTGGTGCAGAGCCGGCTGGTCCCCGCGCAGTACTTCCGCGACCCGGAGCAGTACGAGCAGTACCTGGAGCACTCCAACTTCCTGGCGGACATCAACAACGAGCGGGCGGTCAAGAATGCGCAGTACAAGGAGAACATTGGCAAGCTCGAGAACTTTGTCATGTACATGTTTGAGGACGACACGACGGTCATCCCGAAGGAGACGGCCTGGTTCGAGGAGGTCAATGGCACAGAGACCACGCCGCTGCGCGCGCGGAGGTTGTATTCCGAGGACTGGCTGGGCCTGCGCGTGCTGGACCGCAAGGGCGGGCTCAAGTTCCGCACGGCGCCGGGCGATCATATGCAGCTGTCGGACGAGCTGCTGGAGGAGGCGTTTGGCGACTTTTTCGGGCCGCTGAACCCGCACGCGGGCAGGTCAGAGCCGCGCCCGGCGCTCATGGGCGATGGCGATCTTTGAGGGGTGGTTGCTACGTTGGGTTCAAGTTATTTTCTTTGCAAGGCGTTTTCTGTTGTCTGGGAATATGGGGTTCTGGGTATGGACTGTTATTGGCGGGATGGATAGCGAGGGGTTCAAGGGATATCTGTCAAGCCGGCGGTATTTATGTGTTGGGAATTTGGGAATGCTTGGGCAGGGTACCATGGGAATGGGATATGGCGCCTGCTGGACATGATATAATACGGGTAACTAGGTACATAGCGGATAGTGATTCACGGCAACCTTTTCTTTCCTTCTTCGGATTGTCTCTTGGGGTGGAGATGGTTGCGTATGGACGCCTATGGTGGTTATGGTTGAATGGGCCGCTGCCGCGTTTGGGGCTGAGGTTAATGTGTGAGCCAGTGCATCGAGGAGGGGTTTGTGGAACTTGACCAGTGTATCAAGGCAGAAGATGGCGTGTATTTAAAGTCCCGTACGCTGTAATTACTGAGTAGGCGATTACCTGGTAGGTGTCTCTTCCTCGTCCGGTGGAGCTTCCCCCAGTCTGAAGTACAGGGACGGGCATATTCGCCTTCCTGTTCCGTGGTATGACAGAGAGGCAGCTCCCTTCTCTCTTGGGCACAGGCCTTCATGATACAGTTTAATGATCTCACAGTCCGCTGGCGCCTCCGTTCCGCGGCGTTGTGGGGTTTCGGACCGTGAATGCTAAAGGGGTGAGAAGCACGAAAAAACGCGCCCAAAGAGGAGAGCGGAGCGGGGCGTACCCGAAGAGGAGGTTGGCGACGGAGCACCGAGAGAATTGTTGCTTCGGCCGCTGTTTACAAGAAACAAGGAACGATCCTCAGAAACGCTATTCACCATCAAAGGAGACACAGTCAGACCAACAGAGAATGCAAAGATTCTGGGAGTCCCGATGGATTGCGAGCTCCGCTACAAACGGCATATGGCTAGAACGGCAGCTAAGGGCCTCGCAGCCGCTTTGGCCCTGAAGAGGCTGAAGATGCTTTCGCAACGGACAGCGAGACAACTGTTTGTGGCGACCGTGGCTCTAGTCATGGACTACGCTGCCAGCGTCTGGATGCATGTGTGTGGGGAGAAGGTGAATAGGGCACAGAAGACAGGCGCCCTACCAATCACGGGAGCTTTTCGGACCGTGGCAACGGCCGTGGTAGAAGCCGAAGCAAGCATTCGCCCGATATGAACAACGACACGCCCAGGGGGCCGTGAAACTGTGGATCAACATCCACACTCTGGCCCAAAACACACCCTCTCGCCGAGAAGAAAATCAAGAGGACCATGCGATTCGTTTCCCCGCTTCAGAAGATCACCCGCGCGGTGGAATGAGTACAGGCCGACCGGATAGAGACTATCTGGGAATATCTTACCGGCGCGCGCTCGACCGTGGCTCGCCCACCAACGGGGGTGAGCCGGGTGAGCCGGGTGAGCCTTGCCGCTTTTACTCGCGCGAGCGGGCGAGCAAGCGGGTGAGCAAGCGGGTGAGCAAGCGGGTGAGCAAGCGGGTGAGCAAGCGGGTGATGCGGCACAGCCAGGCAGCCCTTTCGGGGCGCGAGCTACTTAATCAGGCAAGTTTAAAAGAGAAAGAATTATTATTGTGCTAGTTTTGATAGGGAAACCTTTAGTTCTAGAAGTAATAAAGGTCCTGCAACCTTTTGTGTCGTAATTACTTGCTACTAAAATGGGACTCTCGTGCCTTGGAGGTTAGTAATTACCGCGCTCTCAATAGTTAGCGATGGTTCCTGGGGATGTTGCTACTAATGCATAGTTATATGTACTTTAATGTACAGACTTTCCACGATTGTTTTTTACCCTGATGCAACAAGACACCACCATGAACAATGCCCACCCGCCAGGAGCAACCTCGTCAAACCTGCCCAGCTCCAATTTGACGCACCACAAACGGCTCATCTGGACGTTGCAGTCCAAACCGGAACCGCGGCACCCTATCCATTCTGTTCAGACTCTGCGTCGGCATCCTCAGCACCGTCTCTCTATACATGGTCTGGCTGGTAAATTCATATGAACATCCCACAGCCCTCTGCATACCCCCCTCGGCACCACAAAGAAAAACACACACCGGCGGTCGCGCAGCCTCAAACAGAGTCATTTGCATGTTGTAAGTGTCAACCAACGTGAAGATGCGCATTTGACCAGGCGTAGGGGTAGCATGCTTAGCCGCCTCGACCTTGTTCCAGACGGACAAGTCCTTGGTCGGATCCATGCCCACACGTTCGCCGTAATCGTTGACTTCTGAACGACTCAGCGGGCTCCCATTGGTTGACCAGCCGAGACGATTGAAGTTGCCACCGAAGATGGCGCGCTCCACCGTCGGGGCGTTGAGATAGCCCTCAAATCCAAAAAGCGCGGCCTGCATCTCGGTGAACTTGCCGCCGAGGGTGATACGGGTGAGGTTGGGTGTCATCAGCCAGAGCCATAGCCAGATGCAGAGGAGAATGAGCCCGCCAATGATTTGCCCTGCTTGGGACTGGGAGTCGCCGCTAGTAGCAAGGACACTAATAGCGGCGATGAAAAAGATGAATTGATATTCCATGAGGATGGTGGCGAGCCAGCGTTTCCAGGAGAGGTTGGTAGAATACCCAACAAAGTAGAAAGACTTCCAGCGGATACTGGCGCCGTGGGCACCGTCGATGATGATGGTGTCGTTGTCACAAATAGCGGCAACCTGGCAGGTGGGAGCGACGTCCCAGAGCTGAGAATCAAAAGCATCCTTGAAGTCGTGCCAGGGTTGGGTTGAGGAGGCGGGAAGAATGCAGATGAGGCGTTCCAAGAGCGAATCGGCATCATTGGCCAGAGAGATTCTTGCGAATGCTTGGAATTGGCTGTCAGTTTGGTCAATTTTGGGTCGGAGGCGGAGCAGGCCCATCAGAGCGTAGGATTGGTCGCCCTTCAACCAGGTCTGGGTGTGGCGAGCAAAGAGGCACTTGAGGAGTATCACAGAAAGCTCTAGACGGCTTAGTCCTAGATTCCCAAGGTAGTGGTCGAGCAGTTGGCGCGATACCTCAGCGTCTGTATTTGTCCAGACACGTCCTGCGAACTGGTTCTTGGTGATTGTCAGGGGAGAGCCGAGGTCGCCACGGGTGTATACGATGATACGGTCGCCAGGGCTGAGTAGAACCTCGGGGAAGGTCCACATTCGGCTGCCCCATTCGCGGAGGAGAGTATCCGTGTCGGTTGAGGAGTTTTCCCCCCGTGCTGCTGACGGGCCGACGGCAATCGCCATCTTTTGAGCTCCGCGGAGGATGTCTGAGATACGGTAGACATCTGCCTCAAGCTCCTGAGGATCAACCATGCAGTGTGAGCCGATCCAGAAGGCCTGGAGTTTGGCGTCTCGGCATGCGCGCTCGGCGATTTGGATCAAAGCCTCCATGTCCTCGGGCGAGCTGTGGTCAAACTGCTTGGACGAGTAGGCAACAAAGAGGTAGTCAAGATTCGCCTTGCGACCTTCTTCATGTTCCCAATCGCTGACGGCTCGAACTTGGATACCGTGGGACTGATCATCACAGGGGTTTACAAGGAAGCAGAGATGACGCGGCTTCAGCATGCGGTAGACCTGGTTGTTGGTGGCAAGCAACGAAAGCCCTCTGCGGTTCTCGAGGTGGTTGCTCCAGACCTTTGCGTCACGGTGGAAGAAGTAGGGCACTGGAGCGTAGCAGCCTTGGTGCTCCCATCGCGGCTGGGTTAATTCCCAAAACTAGCCCCCATATCAGTAACAGCAGGAGGCAAAGCGCGGCAGGCAGGGTGGCTGACAAGGAACATCATGGCGATGGCCGCCGGGAACGCCCTCACGACCATGACCCACCAATCCTCCCAACTCTCACTAAACGGCAAAACCTAGGTCAGAAATTTCCTTCCAAGACTGGAGCAATGATTGCTCCACTGACATGGATCGCTGCTAAACGAGGGAACCGCGAAGGGGACATACGGTTCATAGTTGAAGTCGATGACCCAAGTGGCAACACGAGACTTGAGTGGCGACATCTTCCGGATGTAGGTGCGCTGCCATGTTGAATTGCCAGGGGCTTCGAAGATGTCGTCGGTGCACTGAACGATCAAGTTGCGAAGGTTGCCATCCATGTGATGCAGGTAACGGTCGCTCAGGGGCTTGCTGCACACGCGGCCGGCGAAGTCACGGTGACGGAAATTTTGTCGGTTTTCATACATCCATCCAGGCTTCTGAAAGAAATTGACAAATGTCCAGCGGAAAGAAGTGGGTGACGTGAAAATGTGTATCCAGGCCTTGAGGTCCACGGGAAACTCTTTTTCAGCCTTTTGAGCCTGTGGGTTACGGGTCTTAGTTTTGGACACACTCTTCCATGTCGACGGTTGGAAAGAAGGTGCATTACATTGTTGGCTATAACCCCCGGTTGAGTCCCGCCACCAATCTCGGGTTGTGTATCAGTCGGTACTGTCTTCGGAATTTATCCACCCTTTAGCTTGTGTCTAACCTGCACAACAACAGCCTCGGAATAGCTTTACCAGGACACCTTCTTGCTGTTGACCACCATGATTATGTGTGTAAACGAGCTCTGTCGGGAAGATTTGACAATGAGGAAACTCACCCCTTGCTGGACATGAGGAGGAGGGAAGTACTGTTGCTGGACCGGTTGAGGCAGGGTTGAAGGCTGGTAGCCCTGTTGCTGTACCCAGGGGGCATGGGGTTGACGATGGGCTGGAGTTGATGTTTGACCTTGTTCCTGGATCGGTTGATACGGGGTTGAGGACTGGTAGCCCTGTTGCTGTACCCAGGGGGCATGGGGTTGACGATGGGCTGGAGCTGATGTTTGACCTTGTTCCTGGATCGGTTGATACGGGGTTGAGGACTCGTACGCCTGTTGCTGTACCCAGGGGGCATGGGGCTGACGATGGTCCGCCTGGTCCACCGCCGGACTTGATGGTTGGCCTGTTCCTGGATCAATCGCTCCGCCATGTCGCTGATGATACGCCTGTTTATCCTTCAGGTCAGCAGTGAGACAACGGGAGCTTCTGACGATGCCCTACCATTATCGGAGGCCGTGAGGGAACTTGGATCAGGGAACTGGTTAGGGGGTCTGGTGAACTTAGCCTGACGCGAACCAGTTCTCTGGGTTGTCCAGAAATTGCAAGCCCTATATGTATTCTTTCGGCCAGTGGTCGATGGCCGCGGACCACGAAGGCGCACTGCCAGGGTTCCTGAGGTCAAAGGTTGCGGCCTGCGAGGCTTCGGGTCTAGATGGTGGTCAGCAGTCTAGTCACAACATCACACTGACGTAACTCTGGGCACCTTCACGCAAGGCTCCGGCTACGGCTGACGCGCGAGGTCACAGCCCATCGCATTGGGTAGTAACACAGCCTTGAGAGCAAGATAGCCTAGAGCCCGCTCTGAAGGGCCAAGTGGCGTAACACAAGTACGTCGCATACGTAATTAATACTCATAGCTGAACGCCTCATATGACCCTTTTAGAATAGTACCTCTGTAGAATCGGAGCGGGCGGGACTAGTACCCTCTCATCTTAGTGCAAAACATACATGTAAGCGTATAGCAGAGGCTGAGAAGCTATCTAGTATCCGAAGCGGGGAGACGACGGCAGCTCGCAAATGCCGCAGCACCCCTTTTTATCACTTGACTACACCTAGAAGAACCTGAGGTACAACAATCTCAGCCTCGATACATACAATCGGGTGGCACCATCTACACGTAACATCAGCGTTAGGAGTTATCGACAAACTATTTCAACGGTTTTCATCGCTCAACAAAACGAAAGGAATCTGGGAGGTGTCTTCCTTGCAACGCTAAGCCAATATAACTAGCAGGCATCTCGTGTAAGATATCTCTCATCCAAATGGGGGCCTCGGGAGTCCGAGTTACCCACACCTTTTTATCTGGCGATGCCAGAAATTTGGCGGCCAATTGATGTGCGGAGGGCATTGCTGACAAAACTGGGTCCAGCGCGTTTAACTTCGTGTTTCTTCCAGAATACCTTCCGGTCGCTCCATGTCAACATGTCGTGGACCCGGGTAGCAGAGCCATATCAACCCTTCGAGACCGAAGCTAGTGCCTTCACGTCTGGCCAAGTCCGTACTCCACGTTTCCCAGTTACCATTTGGGAGGTAACAGGCGGTAAAGAAATGGCCCCAGCACATCCACGTATACCGCGCTGACAGAATCGTCCTGTAGACGCTCCAGGGGGTCGGGAAATTGTGGACATCGAATATCGTCCGGAGCTTCTTCAAGAAAAAGCCCGGCTTCGCATCATACTCGCCCCTCTCGACGAGATTGAACCTGGCCTGGCACCTGGAATCTTAGGATTGTGCCATGCCCTCTCAATCCCGGCCGAGTTCCTGACTGAACGACTTCAAGGGGTCTGTCACAGCTTCGGCACGAGAACTGACGACAAAGGGTTCGCCGCTTGGTTTCACTATCTGTGTAAGGCAGTGAAACCGGGATTGACTCACACGTGGTACAAATCGGCGTTCTTCCTTCGCGAGGATCAGGATAAAAACATCACCCTGATCTGTTTTGGACCGACCCCGGGTGTCCGGACGCGTTTGTGTCAGTGCATCGCTGCAGGGAGCTGGAGAGATGTCTCAACCGAGCCACTCGCCCTTTTCGACCTGATTTTGGATGGCCTATTCGTCGAGGTGGACACAACGGTGTGGAGTTTGCTTCATATTATCAGCGAGCTGGAGCGTGTGAGTTGGATCCCCACGCCGCAATTTTCTCCTTTGCAAACAGCGAAACTGATGTTGAGTGGCAGAAACTTTTGGCAGCTCCCAAAGCAGATGGCCTAGATCATACAGGCGGGAAGATCAAATTCGACGAGCTGCACAACCGGGTCAAGGATCTTATCGAATTGGGTGAAGTGATCGAGTCTTGTCTCCTTGTAGTGGACGGCACTCTGTCTCAGGTCGGCAAAAGCCAACCGGACCGGGAAACCTCTCGCAACACCGCCGGTGGCGAAGTTCCTATCCGGGAGCAAGTCAAAGAAATCCTTCAGTATCGACGCTCGCTTTTTACTTCCACCAGACTTCGGCTCGGTAGTCTCCAGAAACGAGTAGACAATACGATCAACCTGGCATTCCACTTGATGACGCAGCAGGACTCTAGGTTGATTAGGATGGACTCGGCATCCATGTCCATCATCTCCTACATCACGGTTCTGTTCCTCCCCACTACCTGTGTGGCCACAATTGTTGGCAGCCAACTCTTCACCACCGACAAGTCGAGCGTGACCGCAAGCCCGCTTTTTCTCACCCTCTGGTGGATAGCCATCCCTCTAACAATACTCGCCGGCGGGATCGCCGTCCTCTACCGAATCTGCATCGATCGACCCGGCGGCAAGATCAGGCAGGGATTGATGAGGACGTTTGGCATTTATTAACCGCTAGCAAAAGTCTCAGGAACTGGCAGCGACATCTAGGTCTGCAGGCTTTTATCACCCAAAACATATTTCCCAAGCTGAAGAGGGGGAACTGCGGCAGGACCTGGAACACAATCTCCGGTATCACAGTAGCTAGACTGGCCGTGGTGATCCCAAAATGTCGCTAGGTTGTGTGTCGTCTGGAGTAGGGGTTTGGCAAGAACATATCCTCGATGGAGAACGTGGTGTGTTGGCAGAAGGTTGTGGAGTTGATGGGAAATATGGCCAATTCGATCAAACCCCTAAACGATATAGTCATCCAGCAACAAGAAAACCAACAAGGCCCTACACGCGTGTCTTGAGGAGACCTAAATCCAGAAGATGGACGAATTGAAGTCGGTACACGGGCTACTGGACGCTACCACAAAAGCCCGGCTACCAACGACTTCCCGGATGCTAGGCACGACGCGTCGTACGCAAACGTGACACGAACACCTCCGAGCAGCTCGCCGGTAAACGTGGTCTTCATTAAGCCCGGGAATTACCCACGGGTACCCGTACGGGTAGTTCCTATACAGACCCATAGGTCCTCTACGACGCGTTCTAGAGGACTCGATCGGTGTGAACGAAGTAGAATGGGCGACGCCTTCTAGCCTCCGTCGCCGGCGCCGTTTGGGGCTGTTACGGAGGCGGCCGGGTCCGGGAACGCGAAGGGGAGCTCGTCCGGCAAAACTTCGGGCGAGCGATCAGTCAGGTCTGCTGAGTCAGCAATTGCAGTCGTGCACCAGGGGAGTTCTTGCTGCATTCGAGTCTGGAGCCCTGGGACTGACGGGCTACGACATAAAAGATACCAAGAGAAACGGAATGTTGCGGGAAAAAAAAGGATTGTCCATCAAGATGGAGCTTCGAGATGTCCTCGATTGGGTTGCAGGCGGTTCTGCCCCGGAGTACGTCATTTTAGGGGTTCGTCCACCCTTCAACAGCGCCTCCGCCAAGGCTGCGACAGGGGACTTTTAGCGACGGAGCCACCAAATGGCCTGCATCCTGGAACAAGACGCGCTCCGGGTTGGGTGGACCGAGACACGCCAAACGCGAGCGCCACAGGCTCTCTTGACGAAATCGCGTCCTGCAAAGGTGAGACGGTCCCGCAGACACGCCCACGTCCACAAGCTGCATCTCTTAAATATCAAAATCCCCACCCCCCGCCACGCTCTGGGTCTCCTCAACCCAGGCCACATTTGCCAAATCCCAGACCGCCAGGAAAACCACTCCTTTTTTTTTTTTATCCTGGTTGTGTCCTCCTCTGAACCCTTTCCCCATTCTCTCTTTAATTTGCCCCGACTTACACGTGTGACGCGAGACTGGCCCGACAGCTCCGCACGGGGGAAAGGCCGCAGCCGACGCGTTTTGACGTGACCGCCACGTCTAAACTTTGGCTTTGCACTTTCCAAAGTGCTTCCGACCTCACTGCAACACGTATCCACCGCAATTGTCATGATCTCGGCCTGATAAGCCATGGACTCCTCCCCTCCGACGCGCAATTGCGCCGAGCCCACCCTGCCCACAACCGCCGGCGTGAAGCGGCCTGCTCCCTCGCTGCTCCCTGCCTTTGAGCCTCTCTCGTCCTCGCCAGGATTCCCGCGGCCCTCGAAACGACAAGCAGTGTCCAATGCCTTCCTCAAGTATCCCACACCGGTCCCGACCTCGAGCACCGGCATCCTCTCGTCGAGCCCCCCACGCGTCGGTTTTCGGCCCGTCCTCCAGAGGCCGCAGTCGGCATCCGAACGCGCCCCTCTTTCCGATGTCGCGTCCGTGGAGCTCAACGAGAACGGCGATACGCTCCTGATGGGTCGGTCTAGCAGCTCGTCCAATTACCAGCTCTCGGCGAACCGTCTCATCAGCAGAGTCCACGTTAAGGCGCGGTATATCGCAGCGACGGAGGCGCTAGAGCCCAACAAAATAGAGATCATCTGTAACGGCTGGAACGGGTTGAAGCTGCATTGCCAGGGGCAGACGTGGGAGTTGGCTAAGGGTGACTCGTTTACCTCGGAGACGGAGGGCGCAGAGATCATGATCGATGTCCAGGACGCGAGGGTGCTCGTCCAGTGGCCGCGTCGGGATAAGGACCGTGACGTGTTGGGTCATTTGAGCGATTCGTCGTGGGACGAGTCTCCGCGTCCGAGGATTGGAAGGCGAGCTATCGACTCGGAACTGCATGGAAGCCCCCTCAGACGGCCGACGCGGCTTGGCAGTCCGGAGTCGCCTACGCCCGCCAACGTGTCGACCTCGAACCCAAGCTTCGACGACCTTTTGCCGGGCAACAACGACCACGACGAAGCTCCCGTTCAGATATATGAGGATGCCAGTGCCGACGAATGCGAGCTGCCGAGGCCGAGTAGCCGGTCCAATGCCGATGCCAGTTTCGTGACCCAAGCCACCGAGAGCTTCTCCAGTGACCTCAGCGATCCGCAGTCGGACGGCGAGAACGACCCCAACGAGGAAAACGACCCCATAATCCACTCTTTCGGTCCGTTCGGGGCTAACATCTCCAACCGACTGGCGTCCTTTTCGACCTACTCACCGCTCAAACCACCTGTCTCGCTGGCCTCGATCACAGAAGACTCGCCTGCCTCAGCCATGCCCTCGACCGAGCCTCTCGGGCCGTCAAACACAAACTCGACACACACCCCGATCACCTCGGCGGCAACCCCCGCAGCAGCAAGCGGCCTGAGCCCGGAGCAGACAGAGACCATCTCGAACCACGTCATCAACCAGCTCGCCTTCTCCCGCCTGGCATCGACGCCGCTGTCGACCATCATGAACAACCTCCCCACCGAAGAGCGCCGGGGCCTGGCCAAGGAGCAGCTGCGCATCGTCATCGAGTCGACGCCGTGCGTGGGCATCATCCGGCGGCAGGGCAAGGACGCCGCGGGCAAGCCGCTCGAGAGCGAGTACTACTACACGCCCGAGCTGGATACGGATGAGCACCGGCGGCTGGCCGTCACGGACGGGCTGCGCAAGCCGAGCTTGCGGAATTGTCGGAAGCAGCACAAGGTGAGCTTTTTTGGCCCATGATTTGTTGAAGTGTGAGTTGTGCTGACTCGGATGTGCAGCAATATTTCTGGAAGCGGCCTCGCACCCCTTAATCACCTCCTCACCTCGGTGCGCGGGTTTGTTTTTCTGTATCCTTATTTCGGTTGTTCGCCCGCTTTGCCTGGAAAATCCCCGGTGAGTGGGAGGGAGGGAGGATTGCTTCGCTTGTTTTTGCCCGGGATGAGCCCCCATACCCCTTTCCCTGTCTCATATTGCTGGGTCGTTGCCCATCTACCTCTCTCCTGTACCTGTTTTCTTTGGGAGTTGCATAGCGGGAGGCGTCATTTCTGTAAGTGTATAATTGCTTGGTCACCCAGGTTGCTGTTAGTTCCTGTCTGGAAAGGGGAACCCATCCGAATAACTTATCCGTTGGAATCGCTGATGCGTTTGCTGTGGCGGGGAAAAGAGGCAAAAAGGAGACTGTTTGGGGGGAGATGAGGGAGATGAGGGAGATGTCATGGAGTCTTGTATGGTCTTGATGTCGATGTAGTTATGGATTATGGAGAATAGATGACGGTTGGGAATTATTAAAGATGGCCTTCATATGGTGGCCGAGGCATCATTGTCAAGGGGTGTTGCGCTGAGATGGCGAAGGCTGCCTGGCAAGCACGAGTCCAAAGGTGGGATGACAGCTGCGGCGGACCGGCCAAGAAGCTCATCCTTGTCACCTACTAGAAACGGAAGGTGGGGCAGGTGTAGGGTGAGACCGACTGTTGGTGCGATAAGCCGGAAAAACAGAGTCTCCGGATAAGCCAAAATTTCTTGGGATGGACCTGAATCGGGCGATCGAAAAAGAAAACGGCATTGCGATCTGGTTGACGACGAACAGTGCCGCCACCATACACCAATCAATATGTCTCAATCAAAGGCCGTCGCAAAGACCTCGGATGTCGTGGTCCCTGTGAACCCCGACCAGACCCTCAAAGCCTGCAAAGCGCTTGTTGCCCACATCAAAAAGGCTGCCGCGGCCCCGCGCGACGATGCCAAACAGAATCTGCTGGCCGACGAGGAGTCGACCATTGCTGAGACGCCCGTCTGGCTCACTCTGACGACCAAGAAGCACATACATGACTCGAACCGTATGTACCAATGGCGCAATCTTGCAGCAGTTTTTGGAATGGTTCTCTTTGCGCAGCAACGACACTCTCACCTTGCTTGCATGTGTCTGGAACCACCTGCTAACACCTTCCAGGCCTTCAGCCAGGCAAAATCATCCTCCCGAACCCCCTCAACACCAACGAAGAGTGCAGAGTCTGCTTAATAACAGCCGACCCCCAGCGCTGGTACAAGAATGCGGTCGCCGACGAGTTCCCCGAGGAGCTGCGGGCCAAGATTGGCAGGGTCATTGACATCAGCCATCTCCGCGCCAAGTTCAAGGCCTACGAGGCGCAGCGCAAGCTGTTTAGCGAACACGACGTCTTCCTCGCCGACTCGCGCATCATCAACCGCCTGCCCAAGGCGCTCGGCAAGACCTTCTACAAGACCACCACAAAACGGCCCATTCCCGTGACCCTGATGGCGCAGCGCGAAAAAGTCGACGGCAAGCGGGTCCCCATCAAGGGGAAGAAGGAGAAGCGCGACCCGACCGAGAACGCCAACACGCGGCCCGTTGCCGAGATTGTCACCGAGGTCCAGAAAGCCATTGGCGCCGCGCTGGTCCACCTCACCCCGTCCACCAACACGGCGGTCAAGGTCGGATACGCGGGCTGGGAGCCCGAGAAGATTGCCGCCAACGTCGACACGGTGGCGCGCGAGCTGGTGGAGCGGTTCGTGCCGCAAAAATGGCAGAACGTGCGCAACTTGTACGTCAAGGGCCCCGAGACGGCCGCCCTGCCCATCTACCAGACGGACGAGCTGTGGCTGGACGAGACCAAGGTGGTGGCCGATGGCCAGGAGCCTGCGAGCGCGCTGCCGGGCAAGCACTCGAACCAAAAGGCCAACATTGGCAAGAAGCGCAAGCTGCTTAGCACCGAGGC
Organism: Trichocladium uniseriatum; assembly: GCA_017139535.1. Lineage (NCBI taxonomy): Eukaryota > Fungi > Ascomycota > Sordariomycetes > Sordariales > Chaetomiaceae > Trichocladium > Trichocladium uniseriatum. The sequence continues at coordinate 30,104 of WOUO01000025.1, read as the reverse complement.
CGAGCCGGCCGCCGAGGAGCCGGCCAAGGAGGAGCGGACCAAGAAGAAGGCCAAGAAGGCGCTGCCGGAGAGCAACGATGACAAGCTGGACAAGGAGATTGCCGAGCGCAAGGCCAAGCTGAAGAAGCAAAAGTCTGCGGCCAAGAAGGCGGCGGATATTTGAGGGGTGTAGGGATGTATCTTGGAGGCATTTCTTCGACGGGCGTTCGCCCAATCACGCCGCTGGTCAAGCTCGGGTTTGCATCATCGCTTGGAGTTTTGGAGTCCCGGAAGATGAAAAGGACGGCTTACAGATGTGAGAATATTATGGCGAGGCACTAGATGGTTATTTGAGTGTAATACTCGTGTTTCTTTTGCCTCGTTGATCACGAGCCAACATCTTCACGATGGATCATCCACCTCGAGGCACGATTACCGATGTGAAACATGGCTGGCGCCGACTGAGACAGCGCAGGAATCCCCATCACGGTCCCCAGGAGTCCCATTGGATGGGACGGTCCGGCGTACGGAACACCTTGGATTATTTCCAAGACCTCCCAGGAACACCTCCGCCACAGCACGTGGGAGCCAGCACGTCGGGTCGCCATTCCGAGTATTTGTTTCGGATTTCCCTGGCTCTTTCCCCCGCTTCGTGAACCCATTTTCGCGAGGTAGAAGTTATCTTGGCTTCGCCACCTCCAAAGCTTGTCAAAGATCGACCCTCCCCTGCAGACTGCTTACTTACGCTGAGCTAAGGTTGACAATGAACAGCTCGGGCACATCTCGACCAACGGCCAGATGCGCTAGTGCGCGGTACTCGCCAACAACCACCGGAGCTGCGGCAAGGTCATGGCCTCGTAATCGTGTTAATATATGCGCCAAGATCCCATCTAGCAAAGGGTGTCGAGTGTACGCGTCAAACAGAAATCACGCTCTTCTCATGGGGTGTTCAGGCGGGCTATTTTGTACACTCCTGCGCGGGTCGATCTCGAGTCTCGGGCCCGGGTGATATGTCAGATTGTTGCTGGCGAGGATGTTTGCCTCCGGCCATTCTCATCGTCCGCAGCAACAGGGGGGGATGCTACATAGTTAATATCAGCATGGCCGTCTAGTGGTTTCAGAACTAAGAAGAGACCAGGGTTCCGGATGCCACATTCCTCCCGTTCGCTTGTCCATATTGTGTAACTCTGCAACGCTGCCTCGCACTCGATTTCTGGAGTCCGAGTTCCAAGCCCCCTGTTGGGCCCGCCGCTGCTTTGTTGTCGTGCGTCCAACCGCTGCCGATAAGCTGCAAGGCATCGACAGCCAATGGCCCGAGCCGGCTGTTGGTGATTGCTGGGCGTTGGTAAGCATGAAGTGTCGGACGTGTTTGCTAAGTGTTCAACGTCTCCTTGAGGTAGACTCGTCGAAGCTAAAAGCTGGTGAGTCCGGAAGGCAGGTGGGTGCTACTGGTTGCCATCCAAACTTCTGAACAATCACGAATCTTTCGTCTTACAGATCACAATACAACCGCGAAGAACCGTAATATTCCTCGACTAGCAACCATCCTCACACTGCCTTCTCCCCAACTGTGGGGACTCACAGGCCAAAACATAATAATTCAACACCCACCAACAACCACCGACACCACCATGCCCTTCCCCACAACCACCATCACCCCCAACCTCCCCTCCCCCACCCTCCTCTTCCTCCTCCCCTTCCTCCTCTTGTCCATCCGCCTCCTCAAAAACCGCCATTCATCCCCCCAACTCCTAGGCCCCTTCCTCACCACCCTCACCCGCCTCCCCAAACTCCTCTCCGTCGCCTGCGGCCAAACCCACCTCGACCACATCGCTTTACACAAAATGTACGGCCCTGTCGTGCGCATCGCGCCCAACGACGTCTCACTCGCCTCGCCCGAGGCAAGCAAGAACCATGCTCAGTGCGGGTAAGGGGTTTGGGAAGACAAGATTTTATGCGGTTTTCCCGCCGGCGGAGAATCCGGATGCTTTTACCGAGGTTAGGGAGGGGGTGCATAAGGTGAAGAAGAGGGTTGCGAATGTAGCGTATGGGGTGGGGGTGGGGAAGGGGTGGGAGGGGGTTGTGGATGGGGTGGTGGGGGATTTGTGCGGGAGGTTGAATAGGTTTGTTGGTGGGGGGGAGGTAGGTGGTTGATTTGGGGGAGTGGTTGCATTACTTTGCGTTTGATGTGCTTGGGGAGGTGGCGTTTAGTCGGAGGTTTGGGTTCTTGCGGGAGGGGAGGGATGGGGATGGGGCGATTGGGACGATTGAGAGGAGGCAGAGGTATAATGGCATTGTTGGGCAGACGCCGGAGTGGGATTGGGTGCTGAGGGGGAATCCGCGGTGGAGGGTTGTGCCGTGGTAGGGGACAGGGAATGCGTTGATTACGAGGATAGCGTTGGAGGAAATGGAGAAGAGGCAGCCGTTTGGGAAGGTGGAGGAAGGGGATGGGCGGCGGGATCTGATGGCGTGTTTGATTCAGGGGCATTTGAAAGATCCGGAAAAGTTTGGGGTGGGCGATGTCTTTGCTGTTGCGCATGGGGCCATGTAGGTGTTCGATTTGCTTATCCCCGGTGATTTGCTGACAGTTCCAGCTTCGCCGGCGCTGACTCGACCGCCTCGACCATGCAGTCCTTCTTCTGGCACGCCCTCGACGCCCCGCGTCTACGCCGCCATCCTTAACGAACTCCGCGACGCCATCGAGACGGGCGTCATACCCGCAGAGGGCAACATCTCATGGAACCAGGTACAGAACCTACCCTACTTTCAAGCCTGTCTCAGAGAGACCATGCGCGTGCGTCCAGCCGTCTGGCTCAACATGACCCGGGTAGTCCCGCCTGAAGGTGCCTTGCTGGACGGCCACTTGTTTCCCGGCGGCACGATCGTTGCGTGCAAGGGGTGGGTGCTGCACCGCGACAAGGACGTGTTTGTGCAAGATGCCGACGAGTTTCGACCGGAGCGGTGGTTGGAGGGGGGGGAGCTGGCGAAGAGGATGGAGAGATATATGTTTCAGGTTAGTGTCTGCTTCCATTTATCTTGAGTAGTTCCTGTGGTCTGACAGAGTGTAGTTTGGCGGTGGAAGCCACCTCTGCATTGGGCGGAATCTGGCTTTGCTGGAGATCAGTAAGGTTGTGCCACGCCTGCTGCGCGACTATCGATTTGAACTGGCATACCCAGGCCGGCCACTCAAAGGCTCATGCGTCGTTCTTTGTCGTGCAGCCAGGGCTGGAGGTGTACATTAGGGAGGCATAAGCTCCCGGGATATCATCTGGGGAGGTAGTTGAGGTTAATATTCGATACACTAGCCAGCCTTTTGAACACAGTACCAGCACGGAGAACTGGTCATATTTTCCGTTGAACACCATTATAATGACTGGATCAAAACCGTTCATCGAAATATCATCTACTAGTAGGTAATTATGATGTATGTCCTACACCAGCATAATGGGCCGCAACCAGCAAAAACACGTCACAGTTGATCAGTAACAGCCGTGCCCGCTGACTAGCAGTTCGGAATTATCTATTTGTGTTGTGTTAAAGGTTTAAGCTAGGGTGAAAGGATAAAAGGGGGCAAAAGGGGCGGGGTTAGGGTTGCCCTAGGGACAACACACACCACCACAGGAGAGTGGGATTACTGTAATTGGCAACATCGCGGCTGCTGTTGTCGCTTCAGATAATGGACGTAATGTCTAATTGGGTCTGAGAGAAGCGATGCGTACGTGTTTGTTGACCCCGGCCGTCGGAACGCTTGAGTCTTCGAACCGTTTGCTTAGAAGACCTCGAAAGGCCACTGCATTGCAGGTTAGGTAGGGAAGGACGCGGCAGAATAGCAAGTTAATTATAGAAACAGACTAATTCTTGCCCAGTCCTAAGGCTTTCAGGGGAAGTCCACGGGGATAAAACTTCGTGGGTGCCTGTGATACACCCCACGAGAGGTAATGGTGGTGCAGGCCAACTATGTCTGCAGTTTCATGGTCGGCAAAGTCAGTTGATTTTGTTTCCGTATCAAAGAGCAATTCTGTCAGAGAGCATGGACTGGGATTAACCCATCACCTCCGCGCCGTCTCTCGTCAGCGTCGTGTGGGCCCGTGGAGTGGTTGCGGTGAGATATCGCACGATCCCCTCGTGTTCAGCCCTGCAACGACGAAATGACGTAGCATCTAGTATCTCGCACCCCTGGTATCCCCTGAGCGTTGCCCACTGCCAGAGTATTCCATAATCCCCGTCTTTGATTCTCGAAGCCCAAAGAACATCGGGGCAACGTCAACGACCAAGATCAGCCCAATCAACACAACGCACACCCAACGCCACTTGCTAGCCAAATTCAGTTTTCCATTCCCCGCTGCAAAATCCCAATGATATCATGTCCTTCCAAAAGTATTGCGCCAGCCATGCTAAGCCCACGTCGCGGGGCAGACCCCCGCAAGACGTTCTTTGCCTCGCCTCCCGTGGGTATCTTCGTCCTAAATCAACAAAGCCCTGCTTCTAGAATGTTTGATCTTTCTGACCATGCCGTCATCCCGTCGCCTCTACCAGATCTTCCCCAATCTCACTTCCCCAACCCTCTACTTAAACATCCTCCTCCATCTTGAAACCTTATTCCCCCCTTTCAATCTCACCCCCTCACCCCCCTCGCCACAACCGCCACCGCCTCCTTACTCCCCAACGGCGTCGAATTGTCCTCATGGCTCCGACTACACTTCTCGCACCTCCCGCCCGTCTCCCGCGGGTGCGGGATCTGCGCCCCCGTCACGGGGCAGATGTAGGCGCGCTTGCTGTAGGGCTCGTGCTGCTGGAAACATGAGGGACACTCGCGCCGCACCTGCGGCTCGTCGATGCGGTAGCCCGTGTTGGGGCAGATGAAGACGGACTGCCAGATGATGTCGTGCGCGGCCTGGCAGTGGGCGCAGAGGCCTAGCGGGGTGTCGAGTTCGGCGCCGGTGGAGGGGCAGAAGAATGTTGGCTTCATAAAGGGGAAGGGTGTTAGTGGGGGTTTGGTGGGAGAGAGGGGGAAAGGGGGGGGGGGGGGCTTACGTGTATTGTTGAGTGTTTTTGCCCCATGTTTGTTGGTGGTTTTGCCACGGACTGTTGTGTGGTATATTGGTGTGTGTTGTTTTAAAGGTTAAGAAAATGGGTCGATGTCATGTAGACATGATTCTGATGACGAGAATAGTTGTTCTGAGACGACGCTGGTTGATCGAGATGTGTCGATTATCGGCAGCGTTTTCGAGTTGTTGATAGTTGGATGGCAAGCGTGACGTCGACTTTGGGTGTGGTCTGTGAGAAGTAGGCGGAGAAAGAGAGGAGCCTGAGCGTTTGAGGAGATGGGACGGTTTTACATCACAAAACAGACAGGAAAGGTCGGAAAGGGTATTCTCGGCAGACGGCCCACGGGAGGTGGATATAAGTTTCTGAACGACGTCGCCACGTGCGCGCCAAGAGGATTGCCGGAGGATACAGAGGGTCTAGACATTCCACTGATCGTCACGACCAACAGCATCTGCAGCAAGAGAACGGCCGAGTAGCAGGGTTCGAGACTGCCACTTCCGCGGGGCTCGGGGCCAAGGGCAGCGGGGAGTGGGGTGAAAGCGGAAATGGCATCAACCCATCCTTGGCTGCGACCCTGGGACTCAGGGTTGTGGTGGTTTGCTGAGTCGAAAGACGCGGGTTTGGACCAGTCGGCATGCATTGATTTTCGAGAAGCGAGCCAAAGGGATCGCCAACAGCGTTGGTGCATCAAACTAGCTCAGGAATGCTCCGGCCGCCCGCCCGCGGGTCCACTCGGACTGGGTCGATGTTTGGTGCATTTCATGTGGAAATCCATGGGAAACGGCCCAAAGGGGCTCTCTGCAGGAAGCACACAATGTGCATCGAGAGCCGAACCGCGAGACCCGAGGTCGGTGCGGTCACTGCGGTGAAGCTGCAACACACAGAGTCGCATGTCTGTCGTCGTCTCTGTCACTCTGTGTGGGTTGTCAGGATGAGGGGCATCGACTTGGCGCTGCCATCATCCATGTGAACAAATAAAGCATGGGATTTCTAATTCTCGACCCAGACCTGCCGACTTGGGCTCTTGGTTTTCTGACGAAAACTCGACGCCATGCATGCAGCCCAGGAGTCTAGTGCCCGGCCATGTGCGCCGAACGTGTCAAAAACGTGGAAATCGTGGTGTGGACGATTCTGGCGCCATCTCCCCGGCGCCTCGCTGCCGGGGAGCCTTTCTTAGCGTCATGCGGCCGGATCAACGGAACAGGTCCTGGTGGGCAGCCTTTTCTCTTGGCACAGATTTGCTGCGCAGGGGGGGTCTTTGAAGCGCGGTAATCTCCGTGATCACCTTAGTTATGCTCGGATGGGATAAGATTCCCAAAAGACTAATGGTGCCTGCATCAATAGTTGAGGGCAGAGCGGATTGGTCTTGACCTAGGATGGCCTTCACTCGCGTTGATCTTGAGGGGATTTATCTTGACCTAGGATCGCCGAGTTCACCACGTTCTGTTGATCTTTAAATCCCTGGCATGTGGTTGAAATTTTCAGGGCAAGTGTCTGCACCAGCGCCTCACACCAGCGCCTCACACAAAAGAGGAAGTACCTATATTCGGCTCTCTGCCCCTCCTCCCCCCTTTACCTTGGTCGACACAAGAACGTGTGCGCGATGCTTGTTTACGAATATCCGATTTGGTGAGATGTGCCCGGGTATTGTCTTCACTTGGCCGCACGGCGGTTCCAACGAGAGAGGTCGGACTCCTCACCGCGATAGGCCTTGCACCACGCCTCCGAAGGCGACCATCCCACCCGCTTCTCACGAACTTGGCATTTCTGACAGAGCCAAGACTGCTTGAACGGCTTGCACCAAGAGCACCGCCTCTGAGCTTGTACTTCGAACTCGTTCTGAGCGGCCGATGACTGGGCCACGATCATGTTGGGGGCGCAGTTTCTGCAGTACCTCACACGGATGCACGCCGTGCAAGCCTTGCCCTGGATGCCGTCCAAGATGCGCCGGGTGCGCATCGCCTCCTCATCGGCTTGCTGCTGCAAACCCCACTCCACAAACCATCGGTTCAGTGTCGCCGACATCATGGCAGCCCGAGTCTGGCACTCCCTGTCGCCCGTCTCCAGCCTCATGATGGCGCCCTGCATCGACGCGCAGCACTTGGCATACTGGTCTGCGACACTCGCCAGGTCGTCCGTGCGGCTCACCACCTGCCGATACACCTCGGCGACGGTCTTGGATGCGAATGCAAAGGCCTCTGCTTCGAGAGTCCACCGCACGGGGCCGGCGAGGAGAGGGTGGCGGGCCGCTGTGTCCCGCAACCTCTCGGCCATGGCAACCGCGACGTAGGGGTAGTCGAAGACATAGTACGCCGCGTAGGCAAAGGCGTAGCTGATTGCGATGGCTGGCCTGCTGAGGTCGGCATGCCTGTCATAGGTCTGGTGCCAGACGTACTCGAACTTTGCGATCAATGTTTGGCGCACGAGGTAATGTGTGTCGAAGAACTTGCAGTAGTATGAGACCATCTCAAGGACCATGATGTTCTCGTCTCCAATGAGCTCGGCCACGGTCTTGATCGCCTTGAAGTAGCCAATTCGGAGGGCATCCCGGGTGTCGGCTTTGTTCATCGCAGCGAGGGAATCGGCTAGCCGACACAAAGCTTTGTTGTCGGACTGAGACTCCCTGACCAGGGAGAGCAGTCGCCCGACCGCGTTGGCTTGGTCGATGTGATTGTCGACTCCTTGGAGCCGGAGACACAGCCGCCAGAATGTGACAATGAATGCTGGGTGGCAATGCTGGACAAGGACGCCGAGGTCTTGGAACAGCTGCTCCAACGTCGTTTGGGCCTTTCCCTGCTGCCCGGCCCGGATGAGAAGAGCGACACTGTGGCATCGATCCGAGACGGAGCGCCATTGGTAGTACAACGTTGGGCCTTGGCTGTTGCGGCCGGGGCCGAGGAAGTCCGTAATGTCGGCCAACCAGCAGTTCTTGCTCCCCCGGTCAAAAATGCCGCGGATAAAGCAATCCACGCTGTGGAGGAGCTGTTCGTGATGAGCAAACTGGCGCAATGGGAGAGGGTCAGGCACGCTCAGGCCCATGTGCCAATGCAGGTCAAAGTCGTCGTCCTCAAGGACGACGCCAGAAACATGGGTTGCCGGAGGATCTGGTTCGGACTTGGTTCTGGTCTGCGCTGCACACGAGGCGGCGGTGCCGCTCTGGAGGTTCGAAAGGACTCGCTTTGAGAAGCGACGCTTATACGCACTGTCGCTGTTGGTCCATCGCTCCCGTCACCAGCCCGCTGTCAGTGAACTTCTCCAGGGCCGTGAAAGGTCCATGCCTGCTCCGGGCCTTGCGGAGACGTACCTGCCACCGAACTGGTAGATGCACCTCATAATCTCCTGGACAAGTCTGAGAGGATATGCTTTTTCGATGTACAGCTCCTTGATTTTCGGCTCCATCCGGGACCACCCTGACTTGGTCACAGGGTCTTTGAGCTGCGACTTGGACCTGATCCTTTCCACCCCCCTTGCACGCGGTCGTTGGAAGGCGTGTATTGGCCGAGTGGCCCAAAGCAGACTTGGCTCGGTGGAATCATCCATGGTGACACAGGGCTCGGGATGTACCGTGTGGCGGTGGGCTAGAGGCTTGCAATCTTAGAAAGGAGCGCCCGACTTCAACTTCGGTTTGACCGTTGCAATTCGCGTCGTACTTGGCTGACCGGTGCAAGGGAGGTAACCTTGCCAGTGAAATACCAGGACCTGGAACTTCAAACTGGCAACAATGGGCCTCAGTACATGAAACCGCACGGGGCAGACCCGGAGCTCTGTGGTGCCACGCAAGTTGGCTTTTCGTGCCACACCTCGATAAGAACCACCAAGTTGCCATTCATCATCTCAGCTGCCGTATGAGTCTCTTGCAGAAGAAACTTGCAGCCAATCCCCGCGAGACTTCACTAAAGTTCGCTGGTTGCAACAGCCAATGGTGTCGTTCTGGGAGCCGGTGCACGCTGGGCGTGGTGTCACAACGCCCTGCAGTCAGCCACTAGAAGCCGAACTTTAATGCAAAAGAGTGCAAGGGTATGTTCCCTCAATGGCCGCTCCGCGAAGCCTCGCCCACAATATGTCGTGAGGAAAAGACAAGAACTAAGCCCAGTCTTGACTGGCGTGTTCAAGCCAACGAACGATACGGGCCCCGGGGGAAAGGGCGTCTTGCGCCCAGCCCTCGCTCAACAGTAACTTGGTACGAGTATGGTCAGGAGCCTGAGGAAAGAACTGACGGTTTCGCGCCAGGTCCAGGATCGCTCAACTCAACTTCTATATTAAGGGGGTATCAGACCTCTTTGCTCCTGCTTGGTAACCTCTCCACTTGGCTTGGTTTCAGAGATCTTGTTTAAACCCTCGTCTTGTCCGAACAACGACCTCCCTATTGCGCATACAGGTTCTCCCACTTTATTTTTGAGCCCCTGGCTAGGTTGCCTATCTTGGTAATCCCCCATAGCACAATGACCACTTCACATCGTACCAGCAGCCTTGGCGGTGAAGCCCTCCCGGTCCCCGAGGTTCCCCCTTCCCAAACACCAACTGGCGCCCTGCCCCCCACGATGATTGGGAGCACTCCCCTGGACACCAAAGCCACCAACCTTGGTCCGCGCATTGAGACAGCCGGCGACACCAACAACGCCAACACCTATAACATGGACGCAGACAGCGACCGCGACACCGACAGCGAGACTGATAGCGAGACTGACACGTCCGATGATGATGATGATGAGGAGGATGGCGTTGACTACCCCCAGCCAGACATCATGATCCCAACGGACGGCCAGCGGCCGGCAGCCTGGACCATGGGGCTCTGCTCGACCCTGGAGAAGCTTGTGGTCAAGGCCAAGGGCGCAGCTTCCAAGCCTGTCGTCAAGTTCATCAAGAAACAGTCAGAACTACCCCAGATTACCCCACCTCGCGCGCCCCACTGACCGCCTCGCAGCCTCCGAGGCACCAAGCTCATCTTTGTTGTCGGCCGGAGTGGGACAGGAAAATCGCTGCTGCTCAAGGAGCTCACTGGTCAGGATCTTGTGGTCGGGGACACGCATAAATCAGGTTCGTCCAAGCACAAAGAGGAGAGAGAGAAGCCCCAAATAGATAACAAGATACTGATGTTTTGGGTTCACAGGAACAAAGGAGTACCGAGTGTGCCCAGCTGTTCTTGATGGCGAACAATACCTCTTTGTCGACACGGTCGGCTTTGGGGTAAGCAGGGCCGAGGACATGGACGGTTTCCTCGATATCATGAGCTGCATGGATGCCCTTGGCCCTTTTGTCCACATCGCGGGCGTTCTCTTTTTCTACAACGGCAACGACATTCGGCTGATGGGCCAGGAGCTCACGACCTTCCAGTGGATCAAGTGTTTTTGCGGCCCTGAGTTCTACAGGAACATCACCATCGTGACGAGCCAGTGGGACATCCTGGTGGAGTCAGCTCTGAAGCAGCGCTTGGAATGTTTTGCCCGCTTGTGCGAGGAGCCGGTTGTTGCAGACATCCTCGACCCCCCGACTGCCAACCGGCAACGGTACCATGCGGGGGCAACGTATTACCATGGTGTTACGGTTGACAAAGCCAACCCTAGCAAACCGCTGCGTGTCCTGCCCAAAGACACGTCTGTTGACGAGCGGGCGGCACTGGCGAGGGCAATGATCAAGGCCCGTTATGGCAACGGCAACAGCAACAACACCCAAGTCAAGCTCCAAATCGTCCACGAGATGGAGCAGGGCATCCAATGGTATGAGACCCAGGCTGCAAAGGTGCTGCTGAACAGTCATTGCCGCTTCGAGCTCAAGGTCGGCAACGACGGCTTTGTCCGGGCCACGGTTGTCAAGGACGAGGAGCCACGCGGTCTCGGCGCCAATACCCCCTCGGCGAAGGCTCGCAAGACCGCCTCGAAGCTGGCGCTTGTCCCTGCTCGCCTCATGCTGAAGGACTCTGAAGGGTCCTGGAACCCAAAGCCAGAGCAGCGACGCTCGTGGTATGAGAGCCTCATGGGTTGGCTCGAGACGGCAAAGAAACTGGCTGCGTTCTACCGGGAAGCTAATGCTGGGCTCGGAGATGCTGCTCGGACTGAACCCACGGCCTGGTCCCGTTTCGCGGGGAAACTGCAGAACTGGTGGTCGGGGTCGCCGACGCCGGGCGGGGGCGAATATTAGGTAGTTGTGGGCGTGCGTTCGATGACACAGCGGGTGAGATTGGAACCATGAAGCATTTATGACTCTGTCGGACATTCACTGCGGTTTGCAGTTGGTTTTTTGTCCCCATTTGCAGCCCTTAAACCGATATTCGAGCAAATAAACCTGAATTCCTACATATGCCGCCAGATTAACTTGCAGACGAGGAACCCTTCGCTTCCCCACATCAGACTTGCCCGTGTACTTCCTACTGAGCCAGACGATCTTCGCGATGTTGACTTCATTCTCTGCCCCAAGAGCTTCCACGAGGACGCTTCCGCCCGCATCGAGAACAGCTGTTCGGTTGGCGTTGCTGACTCTCACAGGGTACAGCTGGTCTCTCAGCACCTGCGGGGAGCAGGGAAGGTGATGAAAAGCAACGTAGCGTCTATTGCTATGGATGATGAAAAAGGTGGAGGGAGAACTCAGTAGGTACCTAGGTTGACTGCATGTGGAAAACAAAGGTTGGATAGGGTACCTTCCTACCCGAGTGCCCCACCACCACGAGCTTTGATCGGGATTGAACTTGAAGCTTTGGGAGATAATTTTGTTGGATCAGAGGGCGTGGTTAATCTAGGGTGTAGCTGTCATTTATATGTTGAAGCATGAGCGTCCTTTCTTATGGAAAATTATTTTGGATTTCTCTTTTGAAGCAGATGTTCAACTTAACGGCACTCTGGTATGATTTTCGACAACTAGAACCGGTTTACCCAAGATGCCGGTTATAGTCATGTTAGCCGAGATGCTGACGGGCAGGCATTTCTCGAATTATCCGGGCCGCGTCCCGTGAAGCACAAGGTTGTTGCGTGGGATCGAAGGAGCAGGCTGCAGATGACAGGCAGCACTATGCAGTTTCTTTCACCGATTTCGACCAAAGCTAGGGCGATCCTAATTCGGGTTTCCAGATCCAGAGGATTACTTCCCCCGCATCTGCCAAACATGGATCCGAAGCTGGTTAATGCGAAAAACTACCACAGCGAACCACATCTTGCGAGATGCGCTCGAGGCGGGATTCCGGAAAATCCGGGGTTGCCGGCGCTCTTGGCTAACGCGGGGCATCAATATTTAAATAGCCTGCTGCTTTACTCATGGACTTTGTCGGTACCACTATTGGCCCTGTTTCTACCAGCATCATGGGGTCGTTGTGGCAGCTTTCGACTCTTGCAGCCTTGGCTGCCGGGTCATTCCACCTGGCCGCGGCGGAATCGCCCCATTCCAGTGGTGGAGTGACAATTCTGTCTCGGAACGATCTCGATGGTATGCCTCGGTGTGTTCTGGCAGTATGAGCAGACTCAGTTGACAAAAAGCCACAGGAGCACAAAATGACGGCTCCGCTGCGATTCTCGTGAGCCAGACGAGCCCCTATGAGGGCGGTCGTGCCTCCTGCACACTCCTTAATGAAGCACCGTGGAGTCCTGAGGAAGCCGGCAGCAAGGACAAACTGAGGCAGTCCTTGATCTACCAGGAATACCAAGGCCTGGCGTCGCCGAAGCAGATCTACTGGATTTCTAAGACCGAAGCTTCCGACAACACTTGCCGCGCGATCGACTCTCGGGGAAAGATTCACAAAGTGAATTGTCGAGAGCAGTTGCCGACACTATGCACCCAAAGCGCCGACACGTCATCCAGTAGACTTGACGACAACTCGGCACGGTGGCAGGTACAGCAACGTGTCGGTAGCAAGGTCCTGACGGGCTACCGCGATCACCATGTATGGAAGTTCCGGGGCATTCGGTATGCCGACAAGGCCGAACGCTTTACCTATGCTAGGACCGCCAACTTTGAGGACCCGGGAGAAGTGGACGCTACAACGGCCGGAGCAGACTGCTCGCAGCCGATTGAGGAGGTCACCAGCGGCAGCAGCGAGGACTGTCTGTTTGCCAACGTGTGGACCCCCTACCTCCCTAGCACGGGTGGCAAGGGCACGAAGCCCAAGCTAAAGCCTGTGATGTTGTACATCTTTGGCGGAGGATTCACCATTGGCTCTGGCAAGAATCCCAATACGGACGGTACCAACTTGGCATCACGGGGCGACGTCGTTGTCGTGTCGATCAACTACCGCCTGGGCTCCATTGGGTTTTTGAACCTCAACGACGGCGTCCACAATGGGAACTACGGCATCTCGGACATGGTTGCCGGATTGGAGTGGGTGAACAAGTACATCAAGTACTTTGGCGGCGATCCGGACAACGTGACCATTTTCGGTTACTCGGCCGGCGCTGTGAGCACTCACACTCTGCTCAGCATGCCCAAGGCCAAGGGGCTGTTCCACAGAGCGGCGATGCAGTCGCCACCAGTTGGAGTCCCGAGTAACGGCAGGCCAGTAGCATACTACTACCACGACGACTTGGAGACCAACTACCAAATAACGACTAAGAATGTGCTCGAGCAAGCGGGCTGTCTCAACGCCACGGACAAGGTCGCCTGCCTTGGACAGCTAGACGGCTTTGAGCTGGTCAACCTCCCAACCAATGCCTTGTAGGCTTCCCCCACTGCATCAACAACGATACCTACTAACAGACACCCCCAACAGCGCCCCTGTCGTCGACGGAGAATACATCACCACCCCGCACCTCATCGTCAACCAAACCTCCCTCAGCCTCGCCACCAACATCCCAGTTCTCGTCGGCATCAACCGCGACGAAACCGGCATCTACATCCCCACTCCCCCCACCCCCAACGACACCTTCCCCTCCTTCCTCAATGCCGCCGCCCGCTCCTTCGGCCTCCCAGCCAACACCTCGGCCCTCCTTAACCTCACAACCCACCCCTTCCCCGGCCTCCCCCCTTCCTTATTCAACAACACCGCCACCCCGGCCGAAATCCTCAACGCCACCATTCGCCTCTCCACAGACGCCTTCTTCACCTGCTACTCCCTCGCCGCCGCCCACAGCGCCGCCAAACACTCTGCCTTTAAGCAAACGTATTACTACGTCCTCAACAGGACGTATCAACTACCCAACTGGACCCTGCCGTGGTGCGACCCACCTAAGACAGACTCCCACCCGTACGGTGATCCAGAACAAGAGTATTTCAAGTGCCATTCGGGCGAGCAGATGGTGGTTTTTGGTACGGCGGTGGGGAGGGCGGGGTTGCCGGATCGGGATGGGGATGATGTGAGGTTTTTGAGGTTGATGGTGGATTATTGGGCGGCGTTTGCGCGGTGGGGGGATCCGAATCCGGAGAAGGGGTGGTTGAAGGCACGGGGGTATGGGGGGACGTTGGAGGAGGTGGAGAGGGTTGGGAGATGGGAGGCGGTGGGGAGGGATGGGGAGGGGGGGATGAGGGTGCTGCAGTGGGGGGGGAGGCAGGTGGCGTTGGGGGAGGGGCATCGGGAGATTTGTGGGGGGTTGGGGGTTGGGTTGGATGCGTTGGAGGGATAGCGGGGGAAGGGGATGTTGTGGTACACTACGTGAAGGGGCGGTGGGTTGACGGTTCATTCGGGAAGGTTGGAAGCTGCTGGCTGGGTACCAGGAAGGATTTTTATATTGTGACCCCCGATTGTGGTACAAACCCCTGCTTTCAGCTGGGTCGTGCCAAGCTTGGCTTGCATCGCAGATCCGGAATACGTTCCGCTTAATGAAGGCCGGTACGTAGGTATTCAGTTCACAGTAGATCAAAGTAGAAGGGAGCCATCGAGGTTATCCGGCGCGTTCATGATAGCACCCAGTTTAACCCTTCAAGAAGTCAGATTCGGGCCCGAACCACCACAGCTCGGTCGGGCTTCCCGAAACTGCATGTTCCGAGTGGGCTGGCGAGTGGCGTCGACGTCCGTGTCTCGGAACCGTCCTTTCCACTTAATCCACACTGTCTCTGTTGTCCCGTCTCAGCTGCAGCTTTCAGCTGCGGGCGCCTCACAATCTCTCCGACCCCGAAACCTTCTCAACTTTTCATTCTGGGCTTTTGGTTAGACTTTGGGACCCTGATCTTGCGACCCTGATTTCCTCCGGTTCATGTACCCGGATTCAGCACGCACCAAATTTCTAATTCACCATGGGCGACACACGGAGTCACCCCGAGTTCCGCGTCATCATTGCAGGAGGCGGAGTGGCCGGTCTCACGCTGGCCAGCTCGCTCGAGGTGCGCCGAACCTCCGAGTCTGTTACCACCCAGCTAGCTAACCCTCTCCTAGAAAGCAGGCGTTGACTATGTTTTGCTGGAGCGGCGCGACGAAGTGGCTCCTCAAGTCGGCGCGTCCATTGCCATCTACCCTAATGGCGCCCGGGTACGTAACCCTGCATATTTCCCAGCATGAACAACCTTCTTAACCCTGATTTAGATCCTCGAGCAGCTCGGAGCATGGAAGCAAGTCGATAAGGAATCTGTACGTTTACCCCATGTCCTTCTATCCCAGGCCACTTACACTATTGTAGGAGGTGCTCAGCGCGTTCAGCATTCGAAGCACCCGAGGCAGACTCATCGGTCAACCACACTACAGCAATCGGCTGGTGAAGACAAGGTATGCAGTCCTTATTGTCGAGGCTGAAGCAAAGTCCAATGTTAACCTTCTAGATTGGGTTACCCCATGGCCTGGGGAGAGCGGCAGAACCTTCTCCGCGCTCTGTTCCACAGCCTCAGTGACCCCAGCAAGGTCCTCACCAACAAGGATGTTGTCGATATCAAGCATGACGACAATGGTGTTACTGCGATTTGCCGTGATGGTTCCTCATTCCGAGGTGACATTATGGTTGGGGCCGACGGTGTCTTTAGCAAAACACGCACCAAGATGTGGGAGCTTGCAGAGGCTGACCACCCCGACCTCGTCGACGCAGACAAGCATTGTAAGGACGGTATTCCCTGCTGTTGGCAGCATTTACTCACACTCCCAGGTCTTATTGCTGAGTACAACTGCTTGTTTGGCATTGCCTACGGCCTCACCAACACCACGCTCATCCCCGGAGATGTCGACACAAGCTACAACCGTGGCCGCTGTGGCGTGTCAATCGCAACCGAAGGGGGCAAGGTGTACTGGTTCGCTCAGGAGCGCCTGCCCAAGACTTATACGCTGGGGAACATTCCGCGGTACACGGCCGAAGATGCCGAGGCTTTCGTCGCCCGTAACGGAGACATTGCTGTGCGCCCGTCCCCCAATAGCCTCACGCTCGCCGACATTTGGAAGCACACCGTCTCCTCCCGTCTCGTCGCCATTGAGGAGGGCAAGTTCAAGCTCTGGCACTGGGGTCGCATCGCCTGCGTGGGCGACAGCATCCACAAGTCTACGCCCAACCTCGGAGTCGGTGGGAACGCGGCCATTGAGACGGCAGCGGCCCTCGCCAACGGCATCAAGCGCTTGGCTGACTTGGGCCGGCGTCCGAGCCGGCAAGAGATTGAGAATATGCTGGCCGAGTACCAGAAGTCGCGCGAGGTGCGGGCCGCGGCAGTGGTCGACTCCTCGGCGGCATTGGCCCGCCTCCACAACATGCACAACCCCATCAGCTACTTGTTTGTGCACTACGCTCTGCCCCGGATGTCTGAGCACTTTCCAGAGTTGATCTCCAACCTTGTCATCGGCGCCCCGAAGCTCGACTTCCTCCCGCTTCCCCTGACCTCGTTGGCGGGCACCCAGCCGTTCAACCCCTCGCAGGGCGACGGCCTGCGCGAGAGCAGGTTGAAGCGGATGCTGTTTGCGCTACCGTTACTCGTACTCTTCTTCACCGCATTTTTCGTCATGGACGCGAGTCCGTCAGTGCACTGGGCTAAAGCCCTCCGAGACGGCGGCAAACTTCACTTGGACACCGGCTCCGTCCCGATTATCCGCAGCTTCTTTGGCATCCACGGCTTCGACGACTTTGTCGCCCTCATCAATGGCTACTTCTTCCCCTCCATGTACGGTTACGACCCCGCCTCGCGCCGCCAAATCATCTCCTTCCTCACCGACGGCACCGTTCTCCTCACAATCTGGATCTTTGAATCGGCCCGCCGCACAAACCTCATGACTCCCATGCAATGGTATGCCCCCCCCCTTTTTTTTTCCCTCCCACGCTCCCCCTTATTTACTACCCCCTTAAACCCCCAGCCGCCGCTAACAAATTAACCCTCCCTAGGCCCACCCTCTTCGCCCTAGCAGGCCAGCTCCTCGGCATCGGCCCCATCTCGGCCCTCTACTGCCTCCTGCACTACACCCTCTCCCCCATCGAGAAATTCTCGGCGCTCGACCACCGTCTGACTGATCTCGGCCGGACCCGTGCCGCGCTTCCCGCCATTGTCTTGACATACCTCCTCCCCTTCCATGCTACAGTCGGTATCGGTTTCTTTGGACATCCGTCGCAAGCGGCGTTGTTTATTTGGCAGCTTTATCCTATCTGGCTGGCTATTGCGTTGTGGGGCATGGAGAAGGTATTGGGGGGGGATATGGATAAGTTGGCGAGGGTGAGGCGGGATATGGGGATCATGCGGTGGTATGTGGGGGTGGCGAGTGTTGTGTCGGCTGGGGTGTGGGTATGGGCGTGGGCTCTCGGAGAAGGACATGGGATCGGGGCGGTGTTTGTGCCGGGGGGTTTGCCGAGGCGGTTTGGGGAGCTGGTGGCGTTCACGGGCGAGTTTTTGAAGTGGGATGAGGTGTTTGGACTTGGGGCGCATCTGGTGTGGTTGGGGTATTTGTTTGGGGATTTGGCGAGGGCGGGGATGTTGAGGGAGGGGTGGTGGAGGGTCATGGTGGTGGGCGTGGTCGGGGTGTTGGCTGTTGGGCCGGGGGCGGTGTTGGGAGCGGGGTGGTTGTGGAGGGAGCATTTGTTGGAGTCGAGGAGGCATCGGGATGCGTTGACGGTTGAGAGTGTTGGGAGGTTGCATGGCGTGGTGGGTTAGGGGGTGTGAGTGTTGCTTCTAGGACGAGTGAGCATGATGTAAAGACGTTTCTTCATTTCTTAGCGGTAATGGGTTTGGGACAGGGTATGGGAAAAGGTTATATTAGTTGCAATGACATTCACATGGATCTGCCGACCTCGCCGCGACAGAAACGCGAGGCAGATCTTGGGTCAAGAATGCTCGCAATACTTTTGACAGATGGAAAAGGCGCTGCTGATGGATGATCTCATCATGCTCATGGAAGAGCGAGCATCCGTAAGAGCGCAGTTATTATACGAATGCGGCAGAAATCACACGTGTGATTCATTTATTCCGACTCTCACTCTGCGATGAACGCGAAGTTGACCCCAATACGTTTACTCCCCATTTCAGCCACCTTTTGAGCGAGTCTGTCCGTCTGCCTCGGTATTCGCATCTTGCCCCATGCTTGGAGTTCCTCCTGCGTCGCGAATGCAAACGTGATGGCGAAACCATCGAGTATGTTGAAAGCGAGTCGCGCATCGAAAAGTGCTCTTCGGTACACATGTTAGCGTGCGTGGTCAAAATGTGTGAAGTGTGTATACGTACAGGCCGCCATGCTCCAGCACCACTTCGGTAGGTTGAAGTCCCAATCCTTCTAGTCGTGCGGAGGGTACTTCGAGAAGGCCATTTGAGGCAGCGATACCATTCAAAGCGTGGAGATGCGAACGACCCCAGAATCTCACTCGCGATCCTTTGCTCCATACCTGAACCACAAGGACTTGCATCTCGGCCGTCGATCTATTTAGGAACAAGGAATTTCGTTCTGGAGCGCGGCCAAATGACCGGTAAAGCCCTAGGCCTGACCAGTCGAAAAATGATTCGACGGTTGCTCGGACACGCTCGGAACTGTTAGCCTGTGCCGTAAGGTGGTGGTTTCCTTTGCCTACCACATCGTCAAGGACACTGACTTTGCAAAAGTCGAGGCCGTATTCTGACGCATAGGGCATACCCTTGCTCTCCATGTCCCCAACACGTTGCCCAATAAGGGGATCCTTCACGAAGAAGAATCCATCTTCTATAATGGCCCTTCGGGCGTCCTCTATAAACTCCGACGCCATCGGGTCCTCGGCACGAGGTCAACGGTGCACAAAAGCGACTCAAAACTGCGGCTGCTCGAGGACGGGTTGTCATCGGATGCGAAGAGGGGTCGGGTCTCTATCGATCAACTTGCCTTCTGCCTGATTATTACAGGCACCAAGGATATGTCACGTGGAACTTCCAAAAAGAATTGCTTTGCAGGTGGGAGGCGTTCCTGGCGAGTTAGCCCATGCACGTAACTTCGAGAACACGACCATCTTGGTATTAATATAATTTACGAATAAGGAATTCCATCTACGCTGTAGATTTATGATTCCTGTTATGAAGAGAATGTGGACCAGGATAAAGAGAGTAGACAGCGCTTAGGAGTAAAAATGATGCGCCTGCGCCAAAGACTAGATGGTTCGGGAGGAGAGCCCCAAGGACATGTATCTTACCATCCAAGTCCGGGGGGTTGGGGTCGGGGTTGGAATGTCAGCGATGGGTTCGCGTCGTTGTCTTTCGAGGATGCCATCCGCATTCCTTCATGAATAGGTGAACCGAGCCCTGCCGTTCCCCAGTTTCTTCTTCTACCGCTCCCGTGGCCGTTCGAGACGGGTCTCTGGCGTAAAGATGTTGTCTGAAGCAACTTAGCCATAAGACTCCGCAGCTCTTGTTATCTCTTCTTCACATACTGGTTTTTGGACTTGTCCCCGTGTTCTCTACGGCGTTTGCACTTGTGTGCAATACATTGACGCGCCGAGGTGAAACAGTGGAAGTCTCGTGATAGAATGGGCAGATCTCATTGCAAGGAACATCTGGTTGAA
The DNA here is from genome assembly GCA_017139535.1 of Trichocladium uniseriatum. Classification (NCBI taxonomy): domain Eukaryota; kingdom Fungi; phylum Ascomycota; class Sordariomycetes; order Sordariales; family Chaetomiaceae; genus Trichocladium; species Trichocladium uniseriatum. The sequence goes on along the minus strand of WOUO01000025.1, from coordinate 10,251 downwards.
GAGTTAGTAAACTATGTATTTTGTGGTTACCAAGGGAGACAGACGTCTCGTATAGTGCCGCAGAAGATCCTGTTTTCTAGCGAATGGCTCCCTGCGGCCGCACTCTGCACGAGGACAGCGGAGAAGGGAAAGCTGGTTAGTGCTAGTCCTTGTCCGAAAGGCCTGGTCTTCCTCTGTATTGGCAATGTCTGTATCATCATTGTCATTACCGCGGCGCTTGCTACCGCCATTTCCGCCGTTGGACGCGGGATATGCATATGCGTCGAGCGGAGTCAAGTGTGCTAGACATTTCGGCAACTGAAGGATGAATTACAGTCTGAACTCCCCCGCGCAGCGCTCCCTCCCACCCCGAGCGGACCACGCAGTCGAGGGTGATACCGCAATTAGAGAACCCGACCTCGCCATCTTGGCCCTTTCCGCCCTCGTCCTGGCAAACCATTCCTGCACTCTCTCCACCGCCGCACGAGCCGAGCCTCTGTGTTCCACCAGAAAAGATTGTAATTATCTCGGCCGGCGAGAACTCCCGCTCTGGAATTTTTTCCGCAAATTCACGCGCAAATCTTTCCACCACCTCGTCGTCTTCTGGCATTTGCTTCAGGCCGAGGCCCGGGCTGTCGTTTTTCGCCTTCTTGAAGATCATGCAAAAGAGTCGGAAGACAACGTCCTTGTCGGCATTCGGAAGCTCAATTTTCTTGTCCACGCGGCCAGCTCGGATGAGCGCCCGGTCTAGATGGTCCAAGTGGTTCGTGGTCATCATGAGCAGCCGACCCTCCTCAGCCGACACCCCATCCAGGGTATTGAGAAGGTCCGACAACGACAAATTCCCCGGCGATAGGGACCGACTTTGGGTAGCGTCTTCCTTAGCTTGGTTAGTATCCATTATTTCGCCTTACCGAGATTTCGCTACGCCAACGGCATCCACATCTTCCAGCTGGAGGAGGCAACGGGATGGGAGTTCGGCGAAGAGCGCGCTGAGGGAATGCCCGGCGGCGGCAGAGATGTTGAGGATATAGACGTCCAGGTCAAAGTGTCCTGCCAAAGCCAAGCACAAGCTCGATTTCCCGGTCCCAGGAGGCCCATATAGCAGGTATCCCTTGCGGTAGGGTATGCCGCGGTTGGCGTGCCATGTGAGAGCTTCTGGTTCCAGGAAGCCTTTGATGTCCTGCAGAAGTGCTTCCTTGTCCTCTTCATTCATGACAACAGTCGAGACTGGCCTGATGGTCTTCAAATTCGTGCTTTTCCACCCGCCATTGAGCAGTTCGAAGATGGTAGTCTTGTTCTTGGTCAGCGTTAGGTATGAGCTTCGGCAGTCATTGAACAACTGCTTCAGGATTGCCGGGGATCCAAAGCACGAGATCGTCACCACCTCCTCGGTACGGATGCCGAGTTTTTGCTCGACGGAGCGAAACCAGAACAGATGCTTGCTGTAGATGAAGTAAAACGTCCCCCTCCACGGGGAGTAGTACAGAGGTTTCTTCTGCATCCCGTCTTTGTAGACGACGACGGACCGTCTCCAGCCGGCTCGGGCGAGGGATGACCGAGCCCTATGAGCGAACGGTTGAGAGGCCGCCCAGCGACCGACCATGTCGTACACTTCGCTAGAAGGTTGGACATGGACCTTTGAAGCTGCTAACTATTAGAAGGGCGCCTTCACCCTGGCAAGGGGGTGACGGACCAAAGTGAGTCTGGGCGGCTCCCCAGATGTATCTGCAGATATGTCTGCCCAGGAACACCAGCAACATGCAGAGAAACAGTGGGCGAGCAGAGCTGTCTTTTTCACACCACCTGTCCGTCCACTACTTATCAATGTGGGGCATGGTTTGCCCAAGTCGGGCCCCAGCCCCGCCACGTGATGTTGGGCAGAGTTTCGCATGAGGCCTCATGCGCAGTTCTGCCGATATCGCCGTCCCTATCCGGTTCTGAGGCCGCTCAGAAGGGGGCAGAAGGAGCTGCCTAAACGTTCACCAGGTCGCAGACAACCACCGATCGGATAGAAATGTCGACCACAACCTCCACCGCGGACGAGAGGAGAGTCCTGTCAGAAGACGGGTTCTATTGCATACAGGACCCGGTGGTGGGTTCTCATCAAGGTCGGAACCTGGTTGGGAATTCTGCAAGCTAAACGTCCTCGAAAACGCAGTAGGTCTAACTCGCTGTCATATCCATGCACTTGCTGATGCTTGCAGAATGTCCGGGCTGCGTTAGAACCATACAAATACAGTCGCCTAGGTTTCTATCGGAGAATCGCGTGTGACGAAGGCCATATCTTCCAACTGATGAAGGGAGGAGGGAACCCTGAGATTCTGCTTGTACATCTCTGGTGCAAGGACTCGCGGGCCAAGTATTTTGCCGGTTCCCATCGACTCCCACTGAACAGTGTGCGAGCAGCAAATCGCTTATGGGAGGTGCCGCCTGCTGTTCTTGAACAAGCAGAAATTGTAGGGAAGGAACAAACTTTTGAGGACGGCGGACTGTGAGTCATCGCGCTCCCTTTCTGGTTATCTCCTTCTGATACGTTTTGCAGAACCATTCTGAATGCACGACTTGCCTTCGAAATGCCACACGGGTCTCCAATCATATGCGGGTTCGTTGTTGGGGATAGTTTGATTGCCGTGGAAGAGGAGTTGAGAAGATGGCCAAAACTGGTCCTGCCAAAGAACGCACTCCAAATGGTTGTTGAGTTGCAGAGCGAAAGAATGGGCGTACACTTCACAGTTCAAGATGATAACACAACAGGGGGGAACTCAAGTGGATGATGGTAAAAGGCAAGCACACATCGGTCGCTAAATGCAATACTTCAAAAACCATTTATGACGATGATAGCATCAAATGCGGCCTACTCCCGCCCTACTACAGGAGTCCATCGGCAAAAGCCTACCCTCCATCCTCTATGTACACATCTCTGGCTGTCTCAGCAAACCCTCCATTTTCTATGTGCATCTCTCTGGCTGTCTCGGCAAACGCCCACCCGCCATTGTTTGAGGACAAGGCCGCCTCAACAAATCCATGATCGCCGAGCATATCAGGGGGTTATCCCAAGGTTGTCCGCAGACACGACCCCGTCCGGCTCTGCAAATGCCCACCCTCCATCGCCCACGCCTGTACTTGTCCCGGTAAATACCGGCGCCCCGTCATCCGCTGCGCTCCCCGTCGTCAACTCGGCGCCACCCGCCGCGCTGCCCGTCATCAACTCGGCTCCACCTGCTACGCTCCCCGTCATCAGCTCAGCGCCCCCCGCTAGGTTGCCAGTCATCAACTCTGCGCCACCTAAGGGCACGATGGCAGGCGTTTTGGTAAAATTCCATTCGCCGCTTATAGCCACAATCCTTATCATATTAGTGGGAAACGCTATCTCCCCGTTTGCTTCACTAGAGCCGTCGACGTAGTACCTCCTCTTATATATTGTCGGTAGCCGAAATAGATCGGGATCCAGAGCTCTACGCCCCCACTTCCTATTCTTATTCCGGAGGCTTGCTAGCCGATCAAACTCCCTGCTCACCACTCTAGCGAGGTATGCAATCCAGCGCCGTATATAAGTCGTCTTCGGCTCGTCTAGCGCGCCTTTGTAGTCGTACTTTATAAATTTGTATACTTGTATAATGATCTTATTATAGAACGGACATATTTTGTAGTATTAAATATCTATCAATAACTTAGCAAACTATTATAGTAGACAATAGGGAAGCGTATACGTCTGGAAGTACCGTATAAGGTTCGATCTCGTTGTGAATGGTTACTTCCGGCCGTACCCAGGATAGGGGCAGCAGGGTTGGTTAGCAGTTCCGTGCCCATTATTCTGTGCTTGGTAGTTATTGTCATTGTTGCTGTCGCCGCCGTCGCCGTTGTTGTCGTTGTCGTCGTCCTCGTCGTCCCCGTCGTTATCGTTATCGTTTACAACAACGGGTTCATCAAGCTGAGCAATATATATTCAGCACCGCTCTAGTTCTGCAACAAGCAACTGCTTCCGGAACTAGCTAGTTAGCTGGATAGTAAGAACGTTGAATGTTACTCACCTTATATTTATCGATATGTCTAACCAAGCTCTGATTTGTTGTGAAACTCACAAAGCAAGTCTGGCCTTGTAGGTGTTGCAAATGCTCGTCCAACATCTTGCGAGAGAGTCACTCACGGCTAATGCCGGCTGATTATGCGCCTTCAAGAAATTGGCTGGGCATGCGGGGTCATGCCAACCATTTTGCCACACACACCTATGACAGCATTTCTTCACCAACAGACAAACATCGCCAACTTCGTTCGGACTATTACCAACCTTCCGCGGTGTAAATGGCTAAGTGTGAAGAGTGCAACGGCGAGGGCATTTCGGGAGGCTTCATTTGCGCTACTTGCAGGGGTACAGGCAAAGCTTAAGCCTCACGAGAATAGAGTTCCCGCGTAGGTTTACCTTTCGTTATGAGCCTGGCATTCAATAATTAGTAACCTGAGCACATGTAGGACATATGTGCTAAGCTTCCAACCGTCGGGGCTGGCCCGTATTTTATCGCTAGTTTAGTCTTTCGCTTCGCCTAAGGTCGAGAAAAGAAAATGTCATCGACATCGACGTGCCCAGACTGCAAGGGCAGCGGTGAAGTTGGTGGCTTCACATGCGGTCTGTGCGATGGGTCGGGAAAGCGGAGTGCGTCAACGACAACAAGTAGGATCATCGAGTTTCGGCAGCGTAAGTGCATGGGGACATCCGCTTCAATGATAAAACGCGAGCGCTAATCCCATGCTCATGCAGAGACGGCCAGGGAATGATGCACTTTCGAAAGGAGATGCGGGCCCATCGATCACTCTCTGTTTGCTAGGAAGCTCTGGTTTGGTCACCATTGGTCATTTAAACAGGTTGGAATCAGGAGATGATCTTGTTTCTCCCGTTGTCTTTATCGCCCGTTTTCTAAAAGGCGAGATATGGAGGTTCATCTCAGTGTACTTGTATTCCAGTGACGTTCTCGACTGTGACGATCAAGATCCCGTTGCGCAAGCGGCTGTTTGCGCTGCCCTCGGTGAGTGCTTGATGCCCAACGATCACCCCTCCCCAACGGGGGGCCTATAACCCCGCTTTTTCCGGTTCCCTGCCAGAGGAATGTCTGAATGTGCATCTTTCTGTGCACTTTCATGCAGGGTGCATGCCCAGTGCACGATGATGGGCACCCCGGAGGTGCACGTATGCATGCACCATCAGCTCTGGCTTCCCATGGCGCCCATTTCCACAATTCATTGGACTTCCGGGTTGCCCTGCACGTCTCGCCGCGTTGAAGGGGTCCGAGACAAATGCGAAATGGAAGCACGCGAATCACACAATGATGCAAAGGCCAGGAGGTCCCAGCGATGCAGACTTGTATTGACAACTGTGGAACTCCCGGAACTCTTCAGAGCGAGTGACTAGGCAGCTCATCGACAGGTACCCTTCACCTGGCTCGACTGGATCGATAGCCAGCTCCTCCGCATTGTCTCTGCAGATGACTTTCATATTGACGAACCGGAGGCTGTTTACGAGGCGCAACCCTCCCGCATCTGTGGCGGCTTGGTCTGTGCCGGTTACCAGGACATCATCTACACTACGTAGGGGACGATCTCGGCCAGTCGGGCCAGCTTGGCAGGCACTGCCTTCACAAATCTTGGCCAAACAAGGTGCAGGTGGAAGGCCTCATGGGAGTCTTTGCCGTTGAAGTACTAGCCTCGATCACGCGCTTGGTAATGGAGCTCGGCCAGGGCCAGAAAGGCGGCGCAGAGTTCAGCCTCATGATTCTGGGAGTGGTGACTCTGCCCTCGCGGGCCTCCTTGATAGCCTTGGCCATGGTCGGCTAGGATCTCTCTCCCTCTAGGCTCCGGCTCCTCCTCTCGCCCTCTTGATGCGCTGCTGTAGCTCCCTCTGGACGGCCTACGTTCCGTTGGAAAAGAGGGTGTCGAGGTACGTTGCAACCCGCTCCAGCGCTGGACAGTCCTTGGTGGTGTACTTATATCGCTGGTAGCTCCGGCGGGGCGCCCGGATGGCAAACTTAATTGGAATGTTAACATGGCGGTTGTGGCGGTCGTAAGCACCTCATTCGCACGTATACCGGGCTTTGCAGGTTGGCGAGGAGCATCCCGCCACTCCGAGACATCAAACCCCCCTCCTGTTCGTGGTTGATGGTCCACCACTCGTCCTGCTAGTTGCGCAGATACTCCTCGGCAACCATGAGGGACACGACTGTCTGGGTCATAGCCTCCTCCAAGACAGGGTGCCAAGTCGTGCCGACGAGGGCTTGGGCGGAAGTAGGCCTCACGCCGGGCGTCGGGGCTGCGCCGGAGATCGTAGTTGATAGCGCTATAACAATGCCCGAACAACCGTAGCTTCATTGTACATCGATCATTGGCGGCCACGGTCTGAAAGGGACCTGAGGGGGTTAGGGTGTGGCCCATGGGGCCCCCTGTGATCGCGCCCTCTGGAGCCGTGGGGCTGTGGCGGACTGTGGTAGATCGTTGTACCGCTGATAAGACTGGAGCGCATCCAGACAATCGGGGAACTCGAGAATTCCCAACTGAAGCCCCTTGGCCGGGCCTACTAATAGTCGTTTGTTGGGGTTATCGGCTGGAGGGGAGTTGGGGAACGGCAGAAGGACCTTGTCTTCGCTCCATCAGCGCAAAGTATCTTTACATTTTTTCCCCCCGCAGATTCTAACTTTACACTCGCCTCGCCATAACCTCGGACGCTGAAGCCTCGAACACTGCCGACCCATCGATGCCGCCATCAACGCGAGAACAGGCACCAGCAGAAAGGGAGGTGGGTTCTCTTCCTGGCGAGCCGGCTTCCGTATCTTCGCGTTCGTCCAGCCCATACTGTGACGAGGCTGAGGTTGAACGACTACGTTCCGTTCGCAGAGCCAACGCCAGGTTCATCACGAACAACACCATTCCAGTCATGGAGAACCTAAAAGAGAAGCCCTACTGCATCTGGTATCTCGGTCTAGCAACCGAGGGTACGTACCGCGAACTGGCCCGCCGCTACCCTGCCATGCGCTATCAGGTCGGACGTGCATGCGCCGTGGGCGGCTACGTGTCGCTATTTTTGGAACTCGACCTTCTTCCGGACGTGTCTATTGCCGAGGAGGCTAGCGAGGCTGCTACCGCGGGGGGGCCTAACCCGGGAGGGTCAACTGCCATCTTTGGGCACATCGTGGGGCAGCCCGTCAGGTATGCCGTCATGGACGACTACAAGCGGGTAGTTGACCTGGGCAACCCCCGCGCCGGTGCATTCTTGAACGGCGATACGGCTGTACGTCCGCCCTTCAAAGGACAAAGTACCTCTGCGGAAGATGGCGACAATCATTGGATTTGGCCGGAATATTTCGACATTACCGAGGAGTGGCCTGAAGGAGAGGAGCGGCCCTTTGATCTGCGCCGGCAACAGAGAACCAGTTTACCACGCAAGTTCACCGACCTCCTCTGCTCTCCCCTGCCTCCCGATCTGCCTACAACGCGCAAAGCCAATCTCATCGTCATGGCTGCCTACGAGGGCAACGTCGACCGTTATGGCCGCTTAAAGCGGCCCGAGATTGTCCCCAACGAGAGTGAAGCCGTCATCCGGGGCATTTACCGCTGCACCAGCTTCGCCAAGTATTGGCAGACCCGCGACGACGGCATACGCTACGACGACTGGTGTCTCGGCGCAGCAGTCATGGCCCGCTTCATTGTGGTTAACGACCTATCTTGCATAGGCGAGTAACCCCATGACACGGGTCACCCATGGATGTTCCCGCACATGATCTGGCACACCCTCCTCCCGCGTGAGGAGACGCTCCGGGAAATCATCCGCCGGCGGCCCAGTGACAAGTACCTCAAGGAGTCGGTGGCCATCGCCTGCATTGCGGCGAATTACCCTTATACCTACCGCGCCCTCAACATGCCGCCCTCGTGGCGACTCTGGCAGCAAGCCCTGAAAAGCCTAAACCCCTACTTTGTCAACGACCTCAAGGAGAAGGCTGCCAGGGGGCCCGATGCCTGGCCCGGCATCGAACCGCGCGAACTAAGCCTCCCACCACGGTACGAGAACTGGGACAAGCACCAAGCGCTGGACATGGAACCCACGTCGACACTCTTGAGTCCCATTGAACATTCCGCCGGAATTGTCGGGAGCTGTGGCGGTGTTGGCCTGTACGAGCGTTGGGAGCTGGAGGCGAATGCGGCGCAGTGGGAGCTGTACATGTGTGCGTCTGAGGAATTGCGGGACGAGGTTGCGAAGGACCCAAAGCGCTACTTGAAGCTGTATGCATCCTGCAGCCCTGGGGAAACAATTTGCCTTGGCATAAGAAAGGGGGGCCTGCCGAGGACAAGGGAGATTCTACAAGTAGAGTTGGCAAGAACGAAGCCTGACGTGCTTCTGATCTCCCATAGTAACATGTTGGCGAAGGAACAAGAATCTAAATTGGGCGACAATCATGACTCTCATTTTGGTCAACGAGCCTCCATTGGAAATCGACTCGAGATCTGAACTTCGGTTCAAGATGTTGGATTCGTGGATTCGGCATCTCATCCCCGCATCTTTCGACGTCCACGCGGAGGATGATGCCCCATGGCGCCTAGTGTTGCTTCACTGCGAGCCGTGAAACCGGGTCGCAACTCCACCTTGCGCTCTCGCTGCGACATGGCCAAGCCCGTCGATCTTGGCCGGGGCACAACCTCTGGTTCCGTCCCCTGTCATGCTTCCCTTTGCAGTAAATGTCACCGCGGCCACGCGTCGGCCCAGTCTCCCGAACCAGCTTCGGAGAGAGTTTGGTTGTCCCGGGACGTAGAGTAACAGATCGCCGGTACTTATTGGTTGGCCGTGGTGGTGACCTGGTACTGGGCCCGAAACAAATTACGGAGGGACTGCTGCGGGATCAGACGGATATAAAAGAACGACATCTGGTCATCAGCCAAACCGGAAACCCAAATCTTGAAACAGCAACACCATCGCTTTTTCGTCAACTCTTACACCATGAAGACCATCGCAACAGTTTTGGCCGCGGCGGGCTTGGTCGCTGCCCATGGCTATGTTGACAATGCCACTATCGGCGGCCAGCTCTACCAGGTAGGTTGGACTACGCAAATACGATGTAACGTCCGCCATACTGACCGAATCACTCTAGTTCTACCAGGTACGGTCGATCGAAGCCATCTAATACCACTAGCTCACATCCCACAGCCCTACCAAGACCCCTACATGGGCGATAACAAGGTAAGTAAACCAGAGGCACTCCCTTCATATTATTCCGCGCACTGACACGGCTCCAGCCCGCCAGAATCTCGCGTTCCATCCCCGGCAACGGTCCCGTCGAGAACGTCGACATTGCCGACGTCCAGTGCAACACCGGCGCCGCCCCAGCCAAGCTCCACGCGCCTGCCAAGGCCGGCTCGACCGTGACGCTGCGCTGGACCCTCTGGCCCGAGTCCCACGTCGGCCCGATGATCACTTACATGGCCCGCTGCCCGGACACCGGCTGCCAGGACTGGCAACCGGGGACTGCGTATGCCCCCTGCCTTTCTAGTTACCCGTTGACATGACAACGTGCTAATATCCCCTTCCACAGCGCCGTCTGGTTCAAGATCCACGAGGCCGGACGCGAGGGCACCTCCAACACCTGGGGCGCCGTACGTCTTCCTCCCCCCCTCCCTCTTCTTTCTTTAACCCACCCACCCTCTAACCATGACTCCATCGTTTTTACAGACCCCGCAAATGAAAGCCCCTACCTCATACCAATACACCATCCCGTCCTGCCTCAAGGACGGCTTCTACCTGGTCCGCCACGAAATCATTGCCCTGCACGCCGCCTGGGCGTACCCGGGCGCCCAGTTCTACCCGGGCTGCCACCAGCTCGAGGTTACGGGCGGCGGATCGACGGTCCCCTCGGGCAGCGGGCTAGTCGCGTTCCCGGGCGCGTACAAGGGCACGGATGCGGGGATTACGTACGATGCGTACAAGGGTGAGTTGCTTCCTATGATGTGGGTGGAGATTTGGTTGGGATGGGTGTGGCTGACTGGCAAAATAGCGCAAACGTATGAGATTCCGGGGCCTAAGGTGTTTACTTGCTAGGGAGTGAGGGAATGGTGGGAGTGATGGAGGGGGGGGGGGGGGGGGGGGGGGGGGGGGGGGGAGGGGGGGGGGGGGGGGGGGGGGGGGGGGGGGGGGGGGGGGGGGGGAGGGGGGGGACGCGGGGGGATGTATGAGGGATAGGTTGGGTTGTTCGAGGGCTGAGTTTGGGGGTTAGCCACCTTTCGCTTCTTGTTCATGAT